>JAHREE010000157.1:3794682-3904188 GCA_033628505.1 Tringa tobata | reverse complement strand
GAGGGAGGAAGGGAGGGAGGAAGGGAGGGAGGAAGGGAGGAAGGAAGGAATTTTGCTCCTAAGTCTGTTTAAGCTTCTTAACTGTATCAAAAGGCATGAAAAGAGTTAGGAGAATGAAGCTCAGAGGAGTAAAAAGAGCCAGCCAAAAGATTTTTGAAAGAATTAAATATTAGTAGGGGATGATATGAGGGAGTACAATAGAGTATAATATTTGAAGATATACCTGTTCTCTGCCATTAGTTGCAATGATTATTTCCTGTTATTTTCCATTGGGAAGAGAGGCTTTGAAGAGAAAAAAAAAACATTTTTGTAATCCTAACCATCACTTTTATTGTTATTAAATCTTTGCACAAGGGAAATCCAATAGGTTCTTTGAAAAGCAAGGACTATATTAAAGAGGGATTTCACTTTGCAAATATACAGCCTGTAAACATGAGAGACAAAAGGTAATACAACAAAATACAAACCAAAACTGAAAAAACTCTCATGCCTTTATTTTAATTATTGCTTTCCTGGATTTAAATTCCAAGTAACTTTTAGAGGTTTTGTACAAATGAGATATACGCAGTGCTTGTCTGTTTCAAGAATACATGCTTAAAAGCAGCCGTACAGTGATTATACAAAGCATAGCAAAGGTTACTCTGGTAAGACTTGATGTTGTCTTATATGGGCAACAAATGATTGACAAGAGAGGCATCCAAGCACCTGAACACAACTCAGAGTCTACTTATATCGTTTTGGGTATGTTTAAATATTTCCACTGAAGTCATGCTTTTTCTTTTACAGCATGCTTTATGAAGAGAAATAAACAGGGTTTAGTCAGGTATCCATTATTATACAACAGATTCTAACTTCACTTGGTGCTGTGCATTGTACTATCTTCATATGCAATTCTGAATTTCATGAATCTTTGTCCCATAAGGCATTATGAGATGCACTGGGTGACACCTGGCCTATAGTTTCAAAATGTATTGCATATTGGGAATATTTGCTCCCACCATCGTGCCAGGATTCACTGCCCCTCTGGATAAACTGTTCTTGTTGTATGTAAGACACCGTGCCTCACAAAAATTATATGGATTAAAAACAAATCTTCCCACTCCCCAATTCTTTTCCTCACACTCATCTTCCATTTCTTACTCCTGACCTTCTTCCCAGCCTCTAACACACTGTTGGCTATACCTAGAGACAAGAGACGGGCCGAGTCCAGTAGTCTTAACCAACCCTTCTCCTAATATTCGGGTAGTTCAATGATACCTGTGAGGAAGTATAAAAGGAATAAATACAAGAAATATGTTCCTGCGAGTCTTTAAGAGAAATAATACCACAAGAAGGAGCTGAAAGGCTTCTCACCAAATACATAAAATGCTGGTGTCATGCCAAGGGAAGAAGAGGGGAACAAAGGGCAGATAGCTAAATCTGATACTGACAGGTCAAGATCTGGCAGGTGTAAACAGTATGGGACAAATGGAGACAGATTTTTCAGGCTACCTAAATTCCATACCAAGAGAAGCTAGATTTTCAGTCTTTGCCTTGACAAAAAAAATTAAGTCTATAAGGAAAACTATAATGGAATTACAGTAAAAATTTTAATTTATTATGAAATCTTAACAGTCAACTATCATTAGCAGGTATACAGCTTAAATATCATTGACATTTGAAATGGTTATACAAATGTTTGCACTATAAAGTACCCAAAAATAACTATAGGCAATAGCTGTTAGCATTCAAATGATTTTAAAGGAAATCTCCACATAGCTAATACTTTATTAGGAACAATTGGAAAGCCAGTAATTTTATATATTTTGGATCAATCATTGTTCTCTCCAGTACTGCTGAGAAACTGTCAATTGTATTGTTGAAAATGATCCTTACAATGTAACCTCAATCAAAAGATACAATAATAGTATTGATTTCAAATCTAATTTTTAGTTTTCCAATAAACTCCTGACATAGCAGACACTTTTTTCCTCCATGAATCATATTTTGGCCATGATCTCTTCTCATGACTGTATCTTACAGTGATTGTTTTATTATTAAAAAACCCCACATCTTACAGATTCTCTCTTTCTTGTTTTCATTTAGTCTAATATTTTGTATTATTTCATTGACCTGAATAGCAGGATTTTCCTTTTCATTTATTTAATGCCGCATTTATTTAACCTTAGCCAGAGAGGAATAACTGTGTTTGCAGTCCAGACAAGAAGTCTGAATAAATTGGTCCAGTGAGTGTAAAGTCCACAGGGTAATCTGTAAGTGTAGATTATGCTTTCTATTATAAAATACAACTATGAAATACTTATACATAAAAGCTGTGCTCAATTTTAACAGTACATCACAGTTGCAAATCTATATTTTAAAGTGCTGGGATGTTTTCTGCTACCAAATAAATTTTTATCTGTGAAACAGAAATATGGCTTTAGAAGCCTATAAATATGGGCTTTCCTTGCCTTGGAAGGTTACAAGATTTATCTTAATACGAATTTTAGGTAACAGCAATGACATACTGTAACTTACCATGATTAGGTGAAGTTCGTAATACCCAGAGAATGGTTTTCTTGTATTACATGAGACCTCTTTGTGAGAAGAGAAAAAGAACAATATAATCTATAACATATCAGGAAAATAAAACAACGCACCACTCTATGTTTTTCCAGCACTTCAAAGTAAATGTACCCCCATTTCACATTTTAGGGTGATATATACTAACCATTTGGGGGAAGGGGTATATGTAGCAAATGTTATTTAAAATAAAAATAATTCACAGGAACTTCTTTTTTTTAACTTATTTTACTCTTCTATCACTGTTAAAAATGGTCTGTACCCTCAATAACATTTCTCATCCAGCAACCTCAATATGTTTGTTGTAAAGATGAATGGATAAGGTGTTTAGAGTTAATGATCTGTATCATATTGTATCCATTTAGCTAAAGATATATAATCCCACATAGTTTGGTTTATATTGACTATTATTCAAGAACTACATCTTCGAAAGGCCATCATGCTACCCTGACAGGTTAGAAAATGAAAATAAATAAGACAATATACTCAACTTTCTGTTTTTCAGTTAAAGTCTAGAGACTATTTGATAGTTTTACTTCTTAAGTTTAACAATGATATTAGAGTTATATATCACTAAATTACAGTCACATTGCATTTTATCACTTCAACATTATTTCTGCTTCGGAAACACTTGTGGTTCATTATATTTTTGCTAGCATAAACATATTCTATATCTGAGCATGCATGAGTATGTATATTCTGAATAAATACATCTGATTTCAATCACTTCTAAGCATTCCTATAAACTGTGCCTTTTTACGTCTATAGAATGAGGTTCATCTCAAAGTAACGGTTATCACAAAGAGATGAAGTAATTTTAAATAAAATAATTTAAAAAAGTCTTAGACGGGTGTAGCCTTTGGAAAAAGACTGAATTAGTATGTTTCCTGAGTTCAATGCTGTCCTCTGTTTCTTGGTTAATGTTAACTTTTGGAATTATATCATCGTACCTGAAGTCAACTGAGGAAAGTTATAGGTAGTTTGATTTCCTTACTTTTTCAGCTAGGTTAGGTTAACAGAACTGGACTGGACATGCTACATTTAGATAGTACATTTTCATCAAATATCAAAAAATGCCAGAAAGTGGAGAGTGATTTTCATTTTATGACTTTTGTACTTTCTGGGTTACCTTTATCATCTGTAAAATAATCCCTAATCTCCAATTTACTAATTTCAATTAGATATCATAAGAGCAGATACACTTTTCTAAAGTAACCATTGTCAGGTTTCATCTTAAATATGTCTTATCTTTTGTAACTAATGAACCATTCTCCACAAGCCATGATGAAATATTTAAATTTGGTGCAAAGTCCCAGGTGCTGAACATGTGAACACCAACATACATCCAGACAGTGCACAACAAAGTGATAGTAGGGTCCTAAATATACATTCATGGTTCAGCTGTGCTCTCAGCAGAATCAATGCTTACTCCTTTAGTGTAACACCAGGAAGAAATTTTAGTAATATGTTGAGCTAGAAGATACCTTCATACATACCATACAATGCAGAAGAGACAGGATATTTTTTTGTACAAAAAAAATTATATCACACAAACCAATTAGAATTTCTTCAGAGAATCCACAAGCACACAAAGGACAAACTTCTTGATTTAGTATACAGGATTCTGAAAATGTAGTTTACAGTTTTGACCACTAAAGACTTAAGAACAAGTAAATTCTACTACATTCAAAGGAAAAATCCCCAGATTAATATCTAACTGATAACAAAAGGTCACTTTTCATAATGGCTGGGAGGGGGTTAGCAATGGAGATCTACAATTATCTGCAAGAGAACTGGTGTCCCTGAACATATTTATTAATGATCCAGAAAAGGCCTAAGTAGTGACAGGAGAAAGTTTGATGATGGGATAAAATTATTCAAAGCACTAAAGGCAATACCTGCAAAGAGGTCAAAAGAATCTTATGATACCGTGTGACTGAAAGAGAAAATGGTAGGTAAAACTCAGCACTCATAAATTCAGAGTAATGTACATAGAGGAAAAGCAATTTAACCACATGGATACACTGATGGTTTCTAAATTAGCCACTACTCAGAAAAGAAATCTTAATGTTATTGTAGGCAGTCAATGAAAGGGTTATCTCAAAAAAAGAAGAGAAGATGATGATTAAGAATTGTTAAAAGAGAAATAAAGAGCTAGCCAGAAGTTGCCAGTAGGGTCACTGCACTTGGTTTACCTATACCTTCAATATCGCATGCACCTGAAAAACAAGATACAGCAGAATTAAAAAGATACCATGAAATTTGACAGTGATGATTAAAACTAAGGGATCACCTTCTGTGGAGGGAGAGATTAAAAAGAATAGGATACTTTAGTTTGGAAAAGAGATATCCTAAGTTTTCCTCATGTTGAGATAGAATTTCCTGTGTTCCAGTTTGTGTCCATTGCCCCTTACTCTATCACTGAGAAGAGTCTGGCCCCATCCTCTTGATACCTGCCCTTTAGATATTTACCCACATTGATGAGAATCCCTCTTAGTCTTCTCCAGGCTAAACAGACCAAGGTCTCTCAGCCTTTCCTCATAAGACAGGTGCTCCATTCCCTAGAATTATTTCCATACTTGATCTTCAATAGGCTTTATATGTTAACTCCACACTCGAACTTGCCAAACAGACCCCAATTCAGAAAAAAAAGGAGCGATTTATTCAGAGATGCCTCTAATTAGAAGGTGTTGAGTGACAGAGATGCATAAGGTCATATCTTCAGGCTGCTTTCTGGAACACTGATTTTCTAGGACTAGTGTGAACACTGATCTCTAATCTTCCTAGATTATGGAGCACAGGCCAGGTACCTGACACACAGGATGAAAAAGCAAGCAAGAAGCTGCAGTTTTGCAAGCTTCGTTGTATTGTACTCCCTGCTACTGGAAGATCCTGGCTTTGAGCCTTCGTGCTGCTGATACAGAAACTACATGTGTGAGAAACCAAGTCAGAAGATTCGAGTGTTTAAAAGGTGTTCTGTGTTTCTGGGTTTCTATATTCCACAGATGGGTGCAATTTGCCCATGCAGAGGCAGGCCATACCTGCAGGTATAGACAGTAAGGTGGTAAGCGAGGGGACAGTGCAACAGAATTTTAACATCAAACAATAAATGTCAGCATAAACTTTCTTAACACTTCTCTAGAACTGCTCACTGATCTTAGGAGAGAAAATCTCTTCAGAAAGTAACCATACACTTTGTCTCCTTCCTACTCAGCAAAACCAAAACTCACTTAAATAATCCCAACACTACTGAAGATGATGTGACCTGATGGATTTCTACCTTCTCATTCACATGAACTGCTGAGAAGTCCAGACAGTTTGGAAATGGAGACAAAGGTGTCGAAGAACATTTTCAATGTATATTTTAACAGAAGACCATCTGAACAGGATGTACCAATTCAGAAAACAAATTAAAGCCTTTGGACTGAGAAATTTGCTCTATCAGTGATTGGGTCCACCCAGCTGGCAAAGGAGACTTATGGAAGGCAGCAGATAAAACAGTGCTTTGAACAGGCAATTTGCATGTAGTAGACTATATGATTCAGAGGACTATTGGCAGTCAAAGAGTCTCATTATGGGTCCTTGCTGTCAGACTGCTAATTGAAAGTATAGATACTTCTTTCTTTAATCCTGTATATAAATGCTGGGATGGAATCATGCCTGGGGGCTGTGAATGATTTACCTCCATTCTCTTCTACTCAAGCAACAAATGTAAGTTCTGACTAAATTAAGAAATGAGCCTTGATGAGGTAAAATATTATGCATTCTGCTATGCAACAGTCATATGGAAGATTCTCACTGTGACATGCTTGCCTCTTGGCAATCTTTTTTATTTTTTTCTCTTCTACAACCGCACAAATGCATAAAATTCCCGTTAATGCTCTCCACTGATTTTACCTTTCTTTCTATTTTCTCATTTCCCACTTCTTTCTTGAAGGTTTGATTCCCTTTCCTCTTATCAGGGACAGGAGATAGAAGTAAAATTGGTGAAGAACTTGTCTCATCAGAGATGTCATAGCCTACAGATGTTATGTACAAAAAAGCATTACTTACTTTTTTGAGTATCAAGAGACACACACAGTGATAAAGAAAACACCAGGGCCCATAGAAACGATGGAAAGGGAAAGAAGAGTGAACAGAACATAGAGCAACAGTGAAAGTGTAGATTAGCAACAATACTAATCTTTTCCCTGCTAAGAGGCTGTTTACCACAAAACACCAGGGGCTTTTTATAATAAAAGCGGAAGCTTTGTGGAATTTTAACTCAAAATCAATAGCAAATATCATTGTGTATAGGCTCCACCTCATCTCTTTTTTGCATTCATGTGGTAGCCTTTCAAGAAGGAATTATCAATTTGATTTCCCGCTCATTCATGCTTCAGTCCAAGAACTCCTGCAAGCGCAATATACCCATATTCAGTTTTAGGCAGCTGGCAAGTCCCCTTTTGTGTTAATGGGACTTACAGATTTTCAAGTTTTCCGTGTCCTCCTGGACAGGAGTGATACTAAAGTGAAACAGATACCTTCATTCCTGTGAACAGTCTTCAGAAAGGAGCAGGCAAATGACATACAAACCAACTGCCTGGAACTGGAGCACAAAAGCCCCATTCCAACAGGGAATGTAAGGAAGTGGGGAGGCAGTAGCCTCTTGGCTTCTGTCAGTTCTTTACACCCTTTTGCTTCAATGATGTTTTGTTATTTTGATCACAAATCTCGCTGCGTTTAGTGATGAACTGCATCATGTTAGACACCATGCTCTAGGCCTTCATTACACAACAGTTGTTTTGCCCAGGGAACACAATCCTCCTATAATGCAGCTCCACAATGTTTCTGTTATGGCAGAATAAATTCTGTTTGGTTTTATGCTAAAAATTAATGTGTGGCATGTTCAACTATATCTATGCTATTTGTAAACGTATTTCATAAAATTTTATGACTTGATACTTTTGTGGTTGGACTGGAGGGTTTGATTAAAGGCCCAGTGAGTGACTGTAGGCCAGTGAAGACAAAAAAGGGGAGAAGCTTATGCTGTCAGGAGCTGGGATTGTGACTCTGTTTTGTAGTAATTAGCTCTGGAGCCATGGTTTAATATTAGGTTAGAACTTCTATCTGTTTACAGTGAAATCAATCTAGAAAACAGCTGACAAGCAGCAAAGAGAAAAAAAGGTAAAATAAGGAAAATTCTATGCTGATTTCTAAGCTTATGCACATAGAGCCATTAGCATTCCACATTGAAAACTTTATCATGCACAGACATCCTCAATATTACTTACATATGTTATAGATGAAGGAGAGGAGAAAGAAATTAAATTTGACCATAGCAGAAGGGGATTTTAAGAGCATAAATATACAATTGTAGCTAAAATTTTGGTATGAAATGAAATATTTATATCTATATATCTATATTACCTCTATGTTTTATGAATAAATATAATGCCAAGGAACATATCAATATTGCAAGTTCTAGTATGGACCAGTCTATCGCTACAACTGCTGGCTAATTTTATTTGAATGCTACTCTGCCATCAGAGTATGGTTCAATTACAGTTATATACATAAATATAGCTGTTGCCTGGCATTTAGAATACTCTTCCCTTATGTTCACTGTTGTTTTTTTTTTTCTGTCAAATACTACTTGATGTCCTTTCAGCTTCCCCCCGGAATTATTATTGTCAACATCACCATTTTCTCTTTCTGCTGCTTTTACTTCTAATTTTAACTTCAACTTTAACCTTTTGTTGCTTTTCACTCATCTGCATAGACTGAATAGAAGTCATGAGGCTTCTTCCTGTAAGTCTTTCTGGAATTAACCTTTCGACCCTCCACAGACTATTAACTAACATATCCACCCCTTTCTCTCTCAAACTGGAATCATTGTTCTCTCCTTATCTGTGGTCATGACATCTGAAACCTCATCCTTTGCAATCTGATCTAGACACTTTTCCAAAGATCATCATCTTGCTTGCTTATCGGACTAGATAACATAGCTTACACCCCCCTCAACCTTTCTTTTTCACTACATGTTTCTGGCTCTTGTTACAAGACCTCTCAAAGCTGATCTTGCGTTATTTCTAGAGCAACTCTCAATGCAGTGATACTAAAGATGCATGATCCGTGATTTTCTACTTCTCTGAGAAATATCTTCAAAATTATCAAAATGCTTAATATTTTATAGCTTTACAAAAGAGGAGTCTTTATCCACTTTATCCTCTTTCATGTATCTCTTACCTATTCCATAATGCAAACAGGAATCTGATTCACCAGGGAGAGAAGTATGACTGCTGCTGTGGGATGGCCAAGAACTGAACACATTTGGTTTCTACCACTAATCTGTCTTCTATCCCAGCCATCTTCTTTGCCTCACCACGTTTTATGCCAGTTTTCAGCTTGCAAATCCATGCAGGGACTGTGATTTGTAATATATTTATATATCTCATACCACTGTGTAGTGTGTGTCCTCGTTGACTTCCAGTTGCAGTATAATTATCGGTATTGTTTGCAGGGTTTCAGTTTACTTTTTTCATTGCTGAGGCAGATGAGAGCTTTGTATACGAACAAGCATTTTTTACATTTCAGGAGCACCTTTTCCTATCATTTAGTTAGCAATTATTATCAACATAAGCAATTACAGAAAACTTTTTACCATTTACTACAGTTTCCTTGAATTTTTTCCATCTAGAAAGACACAGATGACCAAGCCCACTTTTAAATGTGATAGTATAAGTCTAGAGATGTTTTTTATTTTCATTTTGCTACCCAGTGATGTATCAGCACCATGAAGAGTTATGTTCCAGAGTCCATACCCATAAAATGTAAAGAGGACAGGGAAAATAAAGA
Organism: Tringa tobata; assembly: GCA_033628505.1. Taxonomy (NCBI): domain Eukaryota; kingdom Metazoa; phylum Chordata; class Aves; order Charadriiformes; family Scolopacidae; genus Tringa; species Tringa tobata. The sequence goes on along the minus strand of JAHREE010000157.1, from coordinate 3,894,789 downwards.
CAGGCAGTAGAAAATGAACAAATACATACTGAAGACGGAATTAGAGGACAGAATTACCTCTTGAATTACCTCTTGATCTGCCATGCTGAGAAGTCCCTCATGTACAAGGAAGGAATTTCTGCCCCTGGAATCCTACAGAAAGACAGAAGTTTGTCTACACACTAAATATAAAAGGCTAAGTATAGGGTTAGAAAGCAAATTCAAAATCCAAGACTAATTTAGATTTTCGGAAATAACCATTTGATCACAGCACTACCCTCTTTTTTTATATATTTGCATAAATAATGGTTATAATAAAGTCTGCAATAATTTTAAAACTGTTCTGGTCAGGAGGAGATTTTTATGCTCAATCCTGAGGAATGATACTTGAATGACAAAGTAAAGGGCAACCCTACAAAAAGCTATATAGACGGATTGATAAAGAAAAGCTGAATTAGGAAAACAAAAATGTCTTAAAGATTGAGAGAGTGTTTTAGAGGAGGAAAACTGTATACAATTAAAGAAGATTGAAAATTACAGAAAGGAACAGCCTGAAGCAAAACATAGCTACTATAAAAGATTGCCTAAAAGACATAGAAGAGGAAAAGAAAGGAAAACAGTGGAAAAGAAAAAATACTTATAGACACAGTAAACTATTACAGCTCTCTTGTTTTATGGAAGGTTTAGCTTTGTTGCAAATTTTGCCATCTCTCATTTTTATGGTGGATTTAGCCACTTTCAATAAAACATGAGACTGTTTTGCTGGCCACTGACCAGATGCAGCTGTGGTATCGGTACTTATGCCCCTGAGAAAAGAAAGTGCTGATGCAGAGCTTTGTGAGCACTGCTCCTCTCCAAGTACCAGTGTCTCCCTGCCCACAGTGGGGACATCTGGAAGGCTTCATCATGTTAACCAACAGCTTTTGGCAGAAAATAAGTTGCAATTGTGGAAATTACTGTGCTCTCTTTGATTTCAGGAATTTTCTCATTCCTCCGAGAAGTCCTCCTTTCTGTTTCCTCTACATTTTGCCCTCCCCTCACCTCCCGCTTAACAGCAAGAGTGAACAGGTGCTGCTGGAACTACCTCAGGAAAAGGGGAAAGTGCAAATGTACTGACTCTCATTCACGTTAAACACATTTTATACCCTCCTAGGACACACACCAACTCCTGCCAGGATAGTGAGAAGGGAGCTTACACCTGTCGACATTTTCCAGGATCTTCTGTCAGTCTCACAAAGTATAATGGGTTTCCTCAGGAAGTAAATGGATATACTTAGGCTTTTCTTCACTTTAGAAGTAGGCAGTAGTTTCAGAAATCTCTAAAACATATCCTAATTTTTTATATTGCCAGCTGCGTTGCTTTGGAGAAAATAACTTGTCAGAACCAAGAGGGTTTAAACTTTTACCTTTGAGCGAGTTTATACCTGACTTCAGTATTTTTAAATGTATATGCCTCGAAGGTAGAAGACGTGAAATCTTAAAATAATTACTAAGCCTTGTAGCCAAAGGGAAAAAAATATTAGAATCAGGCTTCTGCATGGGAACTTTAACCTATCAGAATTACATCAGGCTCAGGTTCTCACACTGGCCAGGGACACGCTATGGCATGCTGAATAGGATTCTTTATCTAACAGTGACACCTGAGAGTGTTAAATTACAAAATAATTTTCAAGTCCAAATACTGGAAAAACTGCCTCTACTTGGGTTAGTCACAGTTCCCAAGCAGGAGCAATTTTACCATTTTTTACCTCCAGTGACGACATCTTTTAAATTTTTTTAAAATAAAATCTGTCTTCTAGAGTTTTTGTCCTATGCTGTTGCTAGAAGATTTACACTTTAAATGTCAAAGTCTATCAGGAATTAAAGTGTTCCTGTGGGAAGGTGAATCAACTCATGTGCTAATCACTAAAAGTAAGCATGACATGCAAAAACCCTTAATGCTTAAAAAAAACTAAATATGGGACTATTGATAAAATAAATGCATGGTTCCAATGTTTAAATTTTAGTCATAATTAATATAATGGGACTGATCATACAGGCAAAGATAAGAGCATGATCAAATGGTTTAAAGGGGCCATTAAAAGCAAGCAACAATTTTCATAAAGCAGACTGACTTTAATTAACAGATAATGAATAAAACAATTGAATAAGTATGCTCATATGGAGTGAAATGATGATTTCTTTTAAATAAAGGGTATTGTTCTCATGAGTCTTATTGGGGGGTGTAAAACAATTCAATAAATTATAACAGCCACTCAGGGTTTCTCAAGAATGGATGAACCTATGAAGAGAGACTCTTATGGGAAATTACTTGAGTTAAGCAGAACAATGACACTGAATATTTTTTCTAGTATTGATGATAAGTTTTTCTCCTATCGTTGTCCAAAAATCTACTGTTCTTCAGCTCTGCATAAACTGAAGCAGAGACATAACTCTATTCACACAATTACGTAATTTTATAACAGCCAGTTTCACTAAAGAATCTACAGTAAATTTTGGAATAAAAATTACCATCTGATTTCATCATTACACGCTAATGGTCTAGACTGGTTACAGTGTTTAATTACACTGCTTACTCTAATAAACATTACTGCATTTAAGAGACTAGATATTTCACATCTATTAATAAGTATTTATTCATGGAATTATGTCTATAAAATGGAGCATCATATTTCACATAATATAATGCAACACAGAGAAATATTTTAACCGATGTTATTCATTAATAGAAGAATTGACCAAATCCTGAATATTATTATTATTATATCCTAACTTATGTTAGTTAGCAAGATGAACCTCAATATCCAGTACCATAAGATTATTCCATCATAACTCTTAGTAAATTCATAGCAGTCTAGTACAGCTAGGCCAAGAGGCAGTGCTGGTAACTCACAAGAGTCACACAAGCTGCATTTGAGTTGTACGCGCAAAACATGAAAGTCAAACCCCCTCTAAACCTCTCCTTGATATCTGTCTCTCTCCCATGAGGGTCGAGAGGGGCTTTCTGTTTCTTGCTTTTGTATAGCATCAGGCTTGTACCATCTCAGGCTTACAGGTGACAAAATGAGCTCTATTCTACTTCTTACCATGTACAGGGTTTTATATCTGTTTACTTATAGTACTTCAAGACCCCTATAAACATAAAACTAAGACATTAAATAACCATAAATCTAAGATGCTAGTCTCTGAGAACTTGGATACCTAGCAAAAATTACTTCTGTGGGTCTAGCCCTGTTTTTGAACTTTTTATTGAGTGGAGATCGTTCCCGTGCCATGACGTATAAGAAAACAATTCTGTATCCAGCCAATAATGGCTTCAGCCTGTTTTTCACTTATACCTATATATATATATCTATTCTTACATATGTGCACATATGGGATGGAAAAGGGCAAGGAAATTCTGGTGAGGACTGTAACTTCTTTATCTGCTCCAACCAGATGTACCAGAGCTTGCTTGCTAGAGCCCTTAGGCACCAAAGTCACCTCTCCATTCTAAAAGTAATTGTATTCCAGAAATCTGGCCTTTCTGCTACATTCTTTCCATTTCGTATCCTTTATCTGCACTTTGGATACTTCTAATATATGGATGGACCAGTTGCACAATACACCTTAGCAAGGAAACAAGTTGTGATCACTTCTTCGCCTGTTATTCCAGTTTGTCTTTGTTTTTTTATTTTAAAGAAAGAGGGACAGAAAAACCCTATTTGGGGACCTTGAATATGCTGCATGTCATGACGCTTAAGCACAGTACTGCAGCTTTTGCAGTCAAAAAGAGTTGCACATTGTAACAGAGAAAATGAAGACAGAAATCTAGCTGCTTCCTCCAATGCCTAGGTAGTCCCTTCACAGAAAACTAGCCATGATACACATTGGCACACATTAGTTGAGACAAATACTATGTTTTGTGATCATATGGACAACCACAAGTATCTGCAGCCCCCAATGTGGAATGTAATAGCAGCAGAGAAGTTGTTTACACATAAAATTTACAAGTATGCTGTGCACTATTCCTCTTCCGTTTCCTTCTCTAACCTTTCAGAGGTTTAAAAGGTTGATATGCATTTTGTATCCTTTAATCATTCATGAGGTACTGGCCTAGAAAACATCAGTATTCTCAGGTCTAGGACTTGTACAGTATTGCAGACCACAGCACCATTCATTGGGTTCACGAGTTCAAACTTTCAACTTTTAAGAGCCTTGGCATGTCACACTGTTGGAGGCTGGTTATTTGACACATCTTCTACTGAAGTAATAGAAACACACATTTAAGTTTTTGCCTTAAAAAGAAGAGACAAAAAGGAATTTTCTGGATGAATAAAAAGTCTAGATGTGACCCTGCTCTCAACCCTCCCACCCCAACATGTTTAAATATCCAATAACTCAGTGTTTGCAAAAATATTTTACTTATGACAGGTATGAAAGTATGTACCTGGACTATTCCCAAAGTTTACACATTATACAAGCAGCACACAACAATGATTATAAATCTCCTCTAGACGCAACAGCTAAAGATCCTACTAGCCCTCTGTTATTTTGAGGAAAGAAGAGGAAGAAAGGAAATTTTAGTCAGCAAACTCAGCTCTGGTCTGACAAATTACCTCATCCATTGCCACTAATACAGGCTAACCAAGCTGAATTAATTTCTTTGCCATCATGATATTTTTTCTAGTCCAGAGATCAAGGTCATGTTAAATCCGCAGAACATCAACCAGATGTGCATTACTCTTCATGAGATGTCCTAATTTTTATTCTTGAGGCAGTAGCCACTAGTGGCCTATTAACAATTATATATTATAAGGTCTTTCATACATTTCTGTTATTCACAGCTCCTACAAACTGCCTTTGCACAATGTAGTAATACTACAGGCTTAGGAAACTGACCTCTAAAGAATATTAAATAGCTGTGTGGCAGCTAAAAGCGATTATCTCTGTGACTATTTAGATACACCTAAGTAATTTTTAGCATTTATAGCGCTGATAATGATCCCTCTTGGTGTTTTGAAATACGAAATCATGGCTAATCTATGCTCACTGCTTTGTGTTACGAATTCAAATGTGTTTGTCTTGATATAAATACTAGACAAAATGAAATTAATGTCTTATTATTTTCAAGCTTATACATGCAAAGCTACTTGGAGCTGCCATTTTCTTTTCTATGATCTAATTACAAAACCTTGAGGGATATGGAGAGGGAATGAATTATTTGAGAAAATGGGATATACATGCTCCAAGATTAGCCACCAGTTCACCAGGCTGCAGGAGCAAAGCCCACCAAATCTAAAACACTCAGGTTAACAGTCACCATAAAGTGTAGAAACAATAATAAATAACTTCAAATGAAAAGTTCATCCCAGGAGAGCAGTGTAACTGCCATGTAACTGAACCTGTGTAAGAAACATTTTATGCATTGTGAACAGAATAACTAAGTAAAGTTCATTTGCCACCACTCTGCTCCCTTCACTGCTCCCCATACCCAGCAGCATCTAACTTTGATGCCACACTGACAGAAGGGGGGAAAAGAGTCCTACTTGTAAAGAATCCGTCTGTCCTTAGTGTTAACCTGAAGTTTCTGAGATATTTTTCTGGAAGTTAGTGACTCTCCTGTTCTTTATGGATTTTTAAGCATGCCTGGAGACAAATTCCATCCAAGTAATAAAGATAATCTCAAGTGGTTTGAAGGGGTGCAGGGAGAAAAGGAATAATGACATTTCGTATAATCAGCTAGAGTAGCACTTGAAAAAGTAGCATCATGGAAAAGGATGCATTTACTTTATAAAATTTTACCGAGGGTAAAAATGGTGAAATCTTGTCCATTATGCAGTAAACATGTAGTCTGATTCCTCCCAGCATATTGATTGAGGCCTAAAACTTCCCTAAATTCAGACAAAAAGGGGATAAAATTGTTCAGCATTCTGCATTCCAGTACACAACAGAGCATTTTTCATGTAACTTGACATACAAATATTTAAACTACCTATACAGTGTATAGAGCTATGCATGATTTTATTTTAATTTCTTCCAAACTTCAGAAATTAGCATTGAAACTTTGCAACTCCTAAGCAAGTTGCTTCTACAACAATAGAACTTTAAAACCCTGTGGAAGGATATGTTCGAAATTGCCTGTTCAAAGAAATTTATGATTTTATTACAGCTGCATATTGACTATTCCTACAATAACCTGAAGGCAGAACCAAACAGTTTATTTATTCAAACTGCAAATGAAATTGAGCAAGAAAAGTAATTAGCAAGCAACAAAAAATAATGGAAAAGCACCATAAAAGCAGTTGTGAATTTATGTGGGTTGTCAGATAGTTAGAAAAATAACAGCTTAAATTTAAAAAGATCAACTTTTTACATACAGCACACAGTATATACAGACTAACCATGAAGCTGGTTTTGAAAAATCCCAGAAATTGTAGTGCACTCTGCATGTTGCCCAGCTTCTTCTCCTGCTTGTGAATGGAAATGACTCAAGAATCGGTGGTGCTCCTAGAGGCATCCACGGGGTATAGACTCAAACAACACAAATGTTATTTTTTCTAAAAGAAAATAGTTTTCAGAAACACAGATTCTGTAGAGGATCCTTCCCCACATTTTTTTTTTCTAATATATGAATAGGCTACATTTCTTGTCTGTGAAAATGAAGGCTACCTGGAACTATGCAGCTTTCCAAAGGCTAAGGGCCTTCTCTATTTTCCACCCCTCTTTACTCTCCTGTTACCTGTACCCCTATATACACTAATTTTTAGCTACACCCTGTGCCAGCTTGAGCATGGTCGTGTTTCATATCCAGGAATTTCTGTTTTTTCCCTTTGACTTTCTTAACCTTCGTGTCCCATATTGTTTCCTAAAACTTCCTAAAACTTCCCTAAATTCAGACAAAAAGGGGATAAAATTGTTCAGCTATCCTAGGAAGGACTTCAATTTCCTGACTAGACAGTAGTTCCTCAAATTTCTAAATCAAGTCAAAAGTTGATTTTTGGCAGGAAAATGTTTGAGTGTCATTTCATGCAGTACTGCTGCTTCTTCCCATATCCTTCCCCTCCCCCTCCCTAATATCCTTCCTACTACTGATCCTCCACCTTAACATTCAATCCCTTTCATTCCAGTTTTTAAATCTGACCATTACAGTCTTGGTTTTTATTTTGTCAGAGCTGGTTAGCAATTCACATCTGTCTGCAGGTCATAGGGTGCGATGAACTGACCCTCTGAGGCTGACAGTCCTTTCCCAGCTCTGGCACTCATGGAGCTGAAGCTACAGCTGAGGAGGCCATGGGCATGAGGCTACTGAATAGGGGAAAAGAAGCCCCACAAACTCAGGCCAACACAAGCCCAGACAATTCCCGGGGCCCTGCTCTGCCAGGAAAAAAGAAAGCACTACAAATGCCAAAAAAATAATTGTATTTTCTGAACTATATTAAAACCTTCTCAAAAGGCACTCTGCTTTGTTAGGACTCTCTCATTTTCCCTGGCCTTACGAAGTTACACATTTATGGCTTTACTCATGCTTCCCTCTATCCCCCAATATGCAGTCCTATCTTAATAAATATTTTCCCACTGCTTAATGTAGCTATGACTTTCTGTAATGCTTGAGGTAAAAGCAGAAAGAGGTGGATTATCACTTTGGCAGTTCTTTTTTGCACGGTCACTTGGCTCTCACCATGGAAAGAGAATAAATAATAGCTATTACTATTTTAAGGAATAAGCCCCCAGTGAGCATATAATCACAATTCCAAAAATAAAAGGGTAATTCTTATGCTTATTTTAGATATTTGTATTCCTGATATTCTACCATATTTTACTTGGAAGGCTTTTAATTAGCTGCTTCTTTAAATCTGTAGCAGAATGTACCCAAAGAATATAAAATCCAAACTACAACCCCACCATGCATTTATGGATTGTAAAGTCAGACTTTTCAATAAGTGCTACAGTTCCACTGGAAACAATTGTTGGTCTTTCTGTCTTTGATTTTTATAAACTGTACTCTAGCAATCAGATGTGAATCAATGTTCAAAGTCTTGAAAATATGTGACCATGAGAATTTGAAACAAGAGAACTGAAAGAAAGAAAAGATCAAAAATGTTTGCTTTGGATTTTTTGTATGACATCAGTAGTTGTAGTTCAGTGACTAGTCATCTGTCTAAGTGAGGTACTAACCTAAATATTTTACCTCTCAAGATGTTTCCATTAAAACAATTTGAGGGATTAAAAAAAACTGACCATAACACAAAAAAGACACCACCTCCAAAACAAGAAAAGAAACTGTACAGAAAATAGCAACATTCTTCCTGAAGGGAAAAATATCAGCTGCTCTTTAAATCTTTTATAGTCTCACATTTCCTTCTCCCTTGAAAAGCATAGACAGGAAGAAGCACCCTAAAACTACTGACAACAACAAGAAGGTGCACAATCCTTACAGAGATGGACTCTACTTAAAAGCAGACAAGATTATAGTATTTTCATTCAGATCAAGACTGTACTTTTGAAAAAGATCACTCCATTAGCCTCACATCATGCAGTTGCTTTTGTGTCACAGAGTAGTCTTAGAGTAAACAGGAGATAGATTCTCCTTTCAATTGAAGCCTAACCAGATGTTGTCCAGGGAACAATTAATTCTCTCCAAACACTAATAATTGGCATTCAGAGTACAGGACAGCACTAGTTGGAGTCTGAAGTAATCTTCCCTGAAAATGGTACAGGATGGCCACTGGTTTCAGTATACAGATACTGCTCCAAATTACTTGTAGATGTAGAATCTTGCTACAATCTCGCTCCCAACCTGCGCAAACTGGGGATTTCCTTCCTGTGCTTTATGAAATGGTACCATGTGTTTTGGACAGGATGAAAGAAAGTTTTTATCCGATATGTTTTATTTCTCTTCTAATATTTTTATAGAGGCTATGTCTATCTGTGACAATAGCAGAATAAAAATGGTATCCTTGTGTATCAGGTTATTGAATTTGTTTATTTGGGTACTTAATCTAAAATAATCTTACTTCAATCTTTTAAAGTTTTTGGTTACACTAATTTTCCATCATTTATGTTTACAAACAGATGCAAGTTAGTTGCATTTAAGTCCACAATTGAATTCTTTACTAGAGAAGAGCCTGAGACAATATCACTTTTGTGTTATCTCTTGGTTTCTTTCATGCACTGTATTTTCTTGTCAATTAGATTAAGGCCATAACACCTCTGACAGATGACAGATTAGTACATCTATTTTATGAATATGAATCTGAAGCACAAACAGCAATAGAATCAAGTTTCATATGGGAAACTCTGGTACAGAAAGTTTATCACACAAGAATACAGCTCCAAAACCTCTATATTCTCTATATGTGTTTCAAAATGCAATAGCATACAGGATCATGGTGGATGGTAATAGATGACTGGGCATAGCCTCTGCATGTTTGTCTTATTCCCAGCTCCTCCCAAAAGGCAAAAGCCACTTGCTTATTTCTGTCTCCAGCAGGAAAAGCTCACGGGTCCCAGCCCAGGAAGTTTACCTACCAAGTGAAATCCAGTTCCTACTGAAGGGAATGCTAAAATTCTTACTGACCTCAGTGCAGCCATGATTTCACCCAGTGACTTCACCACAATACCTAGAAAAGCAAACTTGAAAAACGACCTTATGCTGGTACTGCAGCTGCATTAGTCAAATGACAGCAGTCAAAACTATGTTGTTTTTCTCAGAAATGCTCTTGAGAAGAAGGGGAAATTATATGATGTATATTGAGATATATCTGCTCTGTCTCAAAACACCCACGGCCCTGACACAGCAACTCTATGCACAGAGGTGATTTCTAAATGAAAGACTTTAATAAGGAATAATACCTTAGCTCTGACATGAATAGGAGACAGGTACCAGGTCACTCTCTAATTAAATAGATGGAGTCAAAGACTTAAAATTAATTAATACCTTAAACCCTTGGTTTTTATCTCCAGACAGGGACTCTAGGGGAATAATTAGATACATAAATTATTTTTCCAAAGAACATTAATGTATATCAGTTCATTTGTTTCGCAATATTACTTTTAGAAATTTATATATAGCGTCCCTATATGTATTGGTCTACATTCAATTGATTTGTAATTAAAAGATTATTATTAAGGTTACAATGCTAATCCATCAGAAACTAGGCACATTAAGCCTGTGAATGAAACCTTAATCTGTTCCCTTGCATAGACACATCATGAATCAGTTTTCAGAAACAAGAGCAGAGCAAACCTGTCCATTGTAATATCCAGTCCCAGTCTCCCCTTAACTGCAGACTCGCAATCTTCCCCTTCTTCTTCCCCTCAGCTCCCCATTCCCAGCCCTGTTCTGTCTCTCCACTACAATAATGCAACCGCCCTCTGTGCAAACGTACAGCTCTTCATCTCCCAGACAGCATGCCTCATCTCCTCAGCAGGTGTATTGACACAATTTCTTCCTCTGCTATCTGGAAGCTAGCATCATCATCATGTGATACTGAGGAATATAAACCTGCATTCAAAGATTGGGAGCTCAGACCCCAGATAGTTCCCAACAAGCAGAAGTCTAATGGCAAGGAAAGTCCTGCTTAGTGTTAGAACATGCCCAATGCAAAGACTATTCGCAGTAACCAATATTTAAATCTGATTATTCTTCCTAATTTTGTGAGTACAGACATTTGTGAGAACTCAGAGGGCTATCATTAATGAAGCAGGGTCAAGTTGGAGGCCTTTAACCAGTGGTGTCCCCCAGGGGTCAATACTCGGCCCAGTCCTGTTCAACATATTCATCAATGACCTGACAAGGGGACAGAGTGTATCCTCAGCAAGTTCACCGACGATACTAAACTGGGAGGGCTGGCCGACACCCCAGAGGGCTGTGCTGCCATCCAGCGTGACCTGGACATGCTGGAGAGCTGGGCAGAGAAGAACCTAATGAAGTTCAACAAGGACAAATGTAAGGTCATGCACCTGGGGAGGAAGAACCCCAGTTCTGGAAAGTACTACAGAGGAAAAGGATCTGTGGGTCCTGGTGGATGGCAGGATCTCCATGAGCCAGCAATGTGCCCCTGTCACCAAGAGGGCCAATGGAATCCTGGGCTGCATAGGGAGAAGTGTGACCAGCAGGTCGAGGGAAGTCATTCTCCCCCTCTACTCTGCACTGGTGAGGCCACAACTGGAATACTGCGTCCAGTTCTGGGCTCCCCAGGTCAAGAGAGACAGGGAACTGCTGAAGAGAGTCCAATGTAGGGCAATCAAGGTGATTAAGGGATTAGAGCACCTCCCTTATGAGGAAAGGCTCAAAGAGCTGGGGCTCTTTAGCCTCGAGAAGAGAAGACTGAGGGGAGACCTCATCTGTGTTTACAAGTTCCTAATGGGTGGGTTGAAGGATGATGGAGCCGGACTCTTTTCAGTGGTTTCCAGCGATAGGACGAGAGGCAATGGGCATAAGCTGGAACATAGGAAGTTCCACTCAAATATGAATAAGAACTTATTTCCAGTGAGGGCAACAGAGAACTGGAACAGGCTGCCAAGAGAGGTCGTGGAGTTCCCTTTTCTGGAGATTTTCAGGACCTGCCTTGATGCAGTCCTGAGTGATGTGCTCTAGGCAATCCTGCTTAGCAGGGGAGTTGGAGTAGATGATCTCTAGAGGTCCCTTCCAACTCTGTCAAATCTGTGAATCCGTGAATTTTTAAACATTCAAAACCTGGCCAAGTTCAGATACTCTTCACAAAAATGGTGGAAGGCACATATCACTGGCCCGGGGGATGAATTTTAAGTCTCCATACATGAGGAATACATTGTTAAAATACTTTAAAATAGTCAATATAATAGATTTACTTAACCAGTTTCCTTAAAAAAGAATTACTGTCTCACTAACAAATATCATCACACATAACAATAGCTTGGGATACTGACCTTTCTCAGATAATGGCTCCAGTTCTGACATCTTACAAAGACACAGAACTGTCACCCTACTTGTAGTACACTTAAGTAAACTTCTGAATTACATGATTTGCAATCTCCATTTTACATTTCCACTAAACCTCAGTGGGTTGCAATATGGTTTATTATCAACATACTGAATACAGAGTAACAGAAAGTTACTAACAGAAGTTAGTAACAGAAAGAATAATATCTGCCAAACAGAGACTCATGTAAACATGCAGCAGGATGCCACAAAAGGACCCTCTTCAAAATGAACACACACAAATCAACCGCCTTTTCTGCTTAATTCTACTTGAGTTCAACTGGGGATAAATAAATGCATCAGAGCAAACTAAATAAAGTTGCGACCATGGGAATTTCACTCCTAGATTTTTCTTTTATAAGCAGGGAAGAAAAAGTCAGCAATGAGATCAATAATGCTGGGGATATCTTCTGCTCAAGCACTGAACCTTAAAGGTACCTTGTAGGCATTTTGATTTTTTTGTCATGATTTAGAAATCCCCGCCTCGACCTGCTGGCCTCATTCTTTTTAATGCACCCCAGGATCCCATTGGCCTTTTTGGCCACAAGGGCACATTGCTGGCTCATGGTTATCCTGTTGTCCACCAGGACTCCCAGGTCCTTCTCCACAGAGCTGCTTTCCAGCAGGTCAACCCCTAACCTGTACTGGTGCACAGGGTTATTACTCCCTAGTTGCAGGACCCTATACTTGCCCTTATTGAACTTCATTCCGTTCCTCTCTGCCCAAATCTCTAGCCTGTCCAATGTCATTCTGCAGTGTCATAAAATAGTTGGTGTTTGTCAGGGATTTCTCAAAGGGTAAATGATTATTTACTTCAAATTTCAAAGGGTAAATATATATTTAGCCAGCAGCATAGAGATGCTCTGACTGGAAGAACTAACAGCAAACTTATCAAGCAGCTTTTTTCATTCCACAGTGAAGTGTTAATTTTCACTGTCCTTTGTATAGCCACTGGGAGGCATTTACTGCTAATTTTCTGTTACCTACTAACATTTAATTTAAAATTCTGCCAGTGAGGTTTTTTAAGAGCCTGAGGATTCATTAGTCAGTTTCTGAAGTGGTAAATTGAGAGATAGGTACTATTTCAGGGCACGCATGGCAGTAGAGCAATTCATAGTCAAACCAACCTGAAATGATTTAAGAATGACTGTATTTTAAATAAGCTAGCTTCAAATTAGTTTATTTTAATTGTATGAATAAGCTTATCTAGTTTTGCTGACACACAGATAACTTCAGAGGGCAACAGGTTTTCAAAACAAGGTTCAAGACTGGAATTAACTTCAGAAATGATTAAAGTACAAAAATATTAAAATGCAGGCTGATTTATGAGCAAATTCTAACATCTGTACTCCAGTTTAGCACTTTGAATCAGGCTGATAAAAACATTAAGAGGTCTCTAACTGGTGATAATGAATACAATCAAGCCATCTCAGAGAATTATTTTTCTGAATAAATGCCAATTATATGATTGGAAGATCATGGTGAACTAACTTACTTAATGTCAAGGTCAACACTTTACTATGAACACAACTAAGTTACCTTTTTATTTTTTAATGTAACTGCTACACATACTGTATATACGCTATGCCATTATCAAATTAAAAATCACATAATTGCCTCAGGGCAAGATGCTTAAATTATGATATCTCATTTTGCTTTGAAAATCTCCATTTGAACAGTATTTTAAGTATATTTTAATGTACAGTCTCAGTGGAATAAGACTTGAAAATCTTGCAGTGTACATTCTGTTAGAAAATTAGAAATAATTTCTAAAATGTTTCAGTTTGTTATTACTGAGCTGGCATAGCATTTAAAGGCAAACTAGTGGTGTTGTATCCAGTTAGGCACTGTATCCTAACACAGTGGCCTAACAGTTTCTTTTGTTTGGTTTGATAGGACTCTCATGTAGAGACTAGTAATATTCAAGAGTGGTTGACTACAGGGAGAAATCATGGGTGTAAGTCCATAATGCTCCTGAATGTGCAGTATTTTGGAGTTGTCTTGATCAGGTTTTTTCTTGCATAACCCTCAAAATGCAGAAGAGGCTAATTCCCCTAGAAAACAAAATGGTGGGAGTCCTACTTTATTTTATTTTATTCCCATTGGTGAAAAATACAGCTCAAAAAACCTATCAGGAAATTTTCTAAAGACTAAATTTTTCATTTTTATTTTAAAAGAAATTGAATTATTAAGTAGAAACCATTTATCTAAAAGCAGAGGGGATAAAACTAACAATTTCAGTTCCTCTCACAGAATATCAAAATCCCTTTATTAGGAAAAAAGAGAGAGGCAACTCTTAAAAATGTCTATAAATTAAATGGCAGCAGCAGCAGCCTGAAGCAGTTTAGACAGTGATGACCCATGGGCCAGCAAATGATAACTATTTTAAGCAGGGGTGTTTGTTAAATTCAAAGCATTTGAATTTTACTCCAAGTGAAAATGGTAATAGAAACATATGCTTTTATGTCACATAGGTAGCAAAGACATCTAGTTATCTCACTTTTATTCAAAAGGGGAATCCACAGTCTCAGAACTCAGACACCCTCTGTCTAAAATGGTCAGAAACAGTAAGGCTGGATCTAGAGAGACAGCTTTGAGGAAAATTTTGGATAAAAGACCAAACAACACTTTCCATTATTTCATGTGTTTGACAAACTCCTGCAGCAAAACCTTCCTGTGCCAAATAGGACAAAATAATTTAGAAGCTGCAGAGATTCCTTACCTGTGGGAATCATCACAGGAAAACACAATTTCAAGTAATGTGATATTGCTCATGCAAGTTGAGAGAGATACAAATATTAAAACTATTTCTCCAAATAACATACAATGGGGACCTAAAGGTTTGTAGGCTTTTTACAGAAAACTTGTGTTATGATTATTATCTGATTCAAGTTGGCGGACTAACAACAACAGAGCATAAAGGAAAAATATCATACCCTGGGAGCAGTGTGAATGAATGACCGCATAATATACCATTTTCTCTTAAAAAAATTCTCTAAAACTAGTTCTGTACTATATAAAAAAAGTAGTACAAAAGCAAACAAACACATAATTGTACCACTTGTGATGACTGACAGGAGTTTGCAATATACAAATGCTAAAAGAAGCCATTGCCGGATAAGAAAATGGCTGCATTTCAAAGTTCAGGTGTCCTGGAGAATGCTTAAACAAATGTATATGTTAAAAGCTTACCTGTTCTTAAAAATACTCACCTAAAGTGCTCCTAAGACTAAAACAACTTATGGCAAATTAGGAGAAAAATATCATTAAGTATGCATTTGTTGAAATAAATTAAGAAGAGCAACACATTTTGATATAATTTCCTTAACACTGTCCTTTATTTCATGCTTTATTTTTGTTGTAGCTCCTAGTGGAAGAACTGACATTCATTTCTTAGAACAGGCATCTATGAAAACACCCGAGATATTTGCCTTTACTGAGATTTTTATCTTGCCAATAGCAGTAGCGCTCCATATTCCTGCAAGTACACTCAGTGGGGCAAATTCCACATCAGACTCGCATTCAGTAAGAAGAAATGCAATGAGATATACTGAGATAATTTGTTTTGTATCTCTGCAACACAGCCAAATAAACCACACAATCTTTCATTTTGGAAGAAACAATGCTTAATTCACTTTAAAAAGGCTGAAACTCACACTTTCAAGAATGTGACAAAGTAGAGTGGAATATGTAAATAGGACAAGGGGAAGACCCTACCAATTCATTTGCCTGACAATGAGAAACAACTTATCCTAGGAAGTACCGAGACATAGTATGCCACATGAACCTGTGTAGAGTAAAGATGAATTCTATTTGCCAGATGGCTTAACATTTATTAAAAATCTCTGTCTTCTAATTTTTTTATATAGTCTATTATTAGTTCTTATTGCACATGATGTGTCAGAGAGCAAGAGAATCAGGTAAAATAATGACTTCATTTTCAGGTTCTATAGGAGATCATCTAGCACACACTTCTAATACTTTTCTGGCACACCAGAACACTAGGGAATAGATTGGACTTGCCTCTGGTCATTTCACCTGGTCAGGCTTATCAAGTTTAGTATCCTGCCACATGACAGGGTTGATGTTCAGTGGTTCCTTAGTCACAATTAAGGTCCCCTTTGCTTAGTAAAAACATGGAAGCGGGATTTAAAATCCAGCTCTCTTTATTTGTATTTAAACTCTTATGGGAGGTAAGAAAAAAACTTTAACAAAAAAAAAAAACAACAACAAAACATTCATGGATGCTAAAGTGTTTATAGTGTTAGGAGATCTTCTTCTCAACAAACACAGCGCACCTATAATAAAAAGACCCTGCTGGAAGCTACAAAAGTAGTCAAGTTTAAAGTTATGAAAATAGTGAGTCATGAAACAATGAGAAAGTATCTGAAGTTGAATGAATTTTCAAAGAAAAAAAAGAAAGTCATTAAAGTAGAATTAAAATCAGTGGGAAACGAATAGCCTGAATAAAATAGATTTAATCATAAGGTTGATTGAGATGTCCGTGAAAGTTGATAATGGGTGGCAATAAGATTTATAAGTAAATTAGGTATAATAAAAAGGTGTTAATTTTTAATGAGATGAGCTCTCATTAGAGACTAAAAAGAAATCAAGACTTCTAAAGTTTTACATTTCATTTATGAAGCTTTCAGAATTTGGTCTGAACCTGTGTCACTTTTACAAGACATTTTTTGTGATTTCAAGGAGGTCTGCTGGCTCTGTAAGTTTGTAAAGTAGATAGAAAAAATAAGGTATTCTCTATTGGTTTCTGTAACCACTGATGGCTTCATAAATAGAATTTTATTTCTTAAAGATCATGTAGATATTTATTCCCGTATACTTGGAGAGTAAATGTTTTCTTATCTGTACAGCACTGCTGTTCTATTGCTGACCCAGATTCACAAAGGAATTTTAGCATTTTTTAAAGAAAAAAGAGGGAAAAAAAAAGTAGAGCGCCCACTGCTCCATGCCTGAAAGACATCTATTTCAGGAGAGGATTCAATGTCGAGAGCAGCAAATCTAACGTAGGTGCCTTCCCATTACCTAGAGTCAGGCTTCTGAATTTGTGAGAGGTCTGGAAATTAAAGTACAATCTTGATGGCACTGTTTCTGTAGGACAGGGGAGTGTCCTGTCCCAGACAATGGTTTAAAAGACACTACAAAATGCTGAATGACTTATGACAGGGCTAGAAGCTGCCATTTCCAGTAGTATAACCTATTACCACAGTCCATGCTCGTACCTGCCAAAAGAGTTTGTGAATCTCTCTTGTGAATCCCACTCTACAGCAAATAGGAGTGTAGACACAATAAATTTGCTACAGCTAAAGAAGTTAATAGTGAGCTGAGTAATCAACACTAAGCTCTTCCTGTTCCCAGCTTGTATTTTTAACTCCATACTTCAATTTTTAACATACACATAAACAGATGTTATTCATATAGATCAGTAATCACAGCAATGCAGAATGCTTCATGAGAAGTGATGCCTTTGGAATCTACTTGTAGTTCATCTCCTCCCTTTGGTCAGAGAAGAGCCTGAAAGTCTATGTCACACATACAGGTCACGGGTTTTTCTGTAAGCATACAGCAAACTGGGTAGATTGCAAGCACTGGACAAAACATAAAAATACCTAGATTCAAGTGAGTATATTTAATCTCCCGATCTTTGTAATATCTGTTTTACTTAAGCATAACACTAGCCACAGATATATCACACTATCTAGTAGCCTCTCCTTCAGGGAGGAACTACCAAATCATAATCTCCCATACACAATGCAGGATGAAGAGCTAATAGATTGGGAGTTATATTTTTTTCAGATTTATCTATCAGTTAAGTCATACATCAAGGCTGAACACCAAAATTATATTCTTGGAGTCATCCGAAGTAAAGTACAATAAACATAGTTTTGAGATGCAAAAGTCAAGCTGGTAAAGAACGCACAGCATAATTTCATTTTCTGAATACAATTTATGAAAGTGAAATTGTGATTTTAAAACTAAGCCATCTGACTGTCATTCTGCATGAGGCATGGATGTCCATTAGGACTATGAAGAGAACAAACACCGAACAGCAAAGGCGACATTTATTACAGCCCTTCAAAGTTTCATGACACAAGAGGACTATATCACAGAGCAAAATCTAGGTAATGCAAAGTATGGCTGTTCTATTTTCCCTCGTTCTTCTACAGTAATACTATTGGCCTTTATACATTCACCTTGTTGATTTCTTAATGACATGCACAGAAAAGTGATTCCCAACTGTTCACTCTGTCACTGTGACTAATCATTTTCTCCCTTCTCTAGATTTTACACCTTGAGGAAACAATTGCATCAATGATGCTTTCCATTAAAGTGTCCTGCAGATGTCAAGAGGTATGCATTAATGGCCAGATAAACCTTATAAATAGCAAGATGCTGTTTAAATACTAAATAAAACCAATAATCAATAAAGAAGCTAGAAGTAGGGTATGAATTTGCCTATTTTAAATAATTTCCTGCAGCCATATAAAATGCAATCCTGACTTATCAGTCTCATTTTCCCTTAAGTTCTTGATGAAAACTTGTTTATGTCTTCCTTCTTATCTCTTCCTTCTTATGGGTCATTTTATGTTCATGCAAATGTAGCTGTAAAACTAAATCCACTAAGGAATGCCGCAGACTTTCACAATATAAAAAACCGGTTTTTTTGAATGTTAAGTACTAAAAAGTTATCTGAAATGAAGTATGGTATGCATCCTTAAAAGTAAACAGTGTAGGAAGCTGTCTGAAAAAGCAGCTTGTTTCCAGATTATTGGAATATGCTCAGTTTTATTCTAAGATACTTAAAGAATTGGCCAAAGCAATTTCTGAGTTCTTTATAGTTATGTCTGAGTACTCTCAATGTTGTCAGAAGATGGAAAATAGGAGAACAAAGTGCCTCTGTTTAAAAAAAAAAAAAAAAAAAAGAGGAAGTGAGAAAGAGAGAAAGTGAAGGAAAAATTATAGGCCAGACAATTAACTTTGGTTCCCCCAAAATTTTGGCAATAAATTATCACCTACTTGTAACCATATAGAAAGTAGTACAGAAAAATTGCAAACAGTATAGATATATCAATACGAAAAAAAGTCAAACCAATTTAATTTCCTTCTCCAACAGGCTACTGGATCTTCTGTGTTTAAGAGGTGGGAAATAAACTCTCTTACATGCTGATTTCAGGAAAATTTTGACAGCATCTCACTTGACAAGCACACTGAGCAGGTAAAAGAGCCAAAAAACAGGTGCAAAACACTGGCGCAAAAAACTGGCTGAATAACCATAGTCCAAAACTAGTTTTCCATAGTTACCAAAAGCATAGCAGGCTTACCTGGCAGAAACCCTCCTGGGTTTGGATTTGCCCAGCATTTTCATTAACAATACTAATGAATTAACTAAGTGAGTACTTGCCAGAGTGGAGAATAGCATGAGGTTGGGAAGGGCTATATGGTAGTATAGTATATGTATATGGTAGAATTCCAAATTATGTTGGCAAACTGAACGTTTGCATAAAATGGGATAAAAAAAATAGGACGGTACATGAGGAGGAACATCAACTGCACAGATAAAGCACTGCATAGAAGTTCTTAAACTGTTTAAGAAACAATGGGGAAAATGGGAAACAATGATGGCAATAGTGAGCACTAACTTCTGAAATTATTGTTCAAACTTTCAAGCCATAATAGCTAAGCATATACTAAAATCTAATGGATGGGTATGGAGTAGTGCATAGAAAGAAAAGAGAGAGGAAAAAGTCCTTTAATACTTCTTTAAGTGATAATTATATAGCTTTTGAATTAAAGTATTCACAACTGTTTTATAAAAAAAATTAAGACATTCTTCTGTTCATTGTCAGTCACTCACTGCCAAATTAAAAGCTTGTTCATATAGAAATTACTTTGATATACAGTGGCACCCAAAACATAATGAGCAACATTCCTCAGATTTCAAAGATAAAATTACAAATGTATGTAAAATACAGGAAAAAATATATGAACAATGAAACGCATTGCTAAATATCACTTATTGAGGGAACATGTATATTTTCCAGCAGAATGCTGATAACACTTAAAGAACAGCAATGATATCCATACCAGAAATAACCACTGAAGAAAAAAAAAAAAAGGCAAAAGAGAGAAAAAAGCATGAAAAGAATCAGAATATTGTATTCATTGGGTAGAATTTTCACCAACCATGACAAGGATATTACCACTATAACCCCGCTGGGTAAGTGGCATGTTATGCTTTGCATGCACCAATTATGAGAAACAGCTTGATCAGAGATATTTAGAAACTAACTCTAATGCAAACGATCACATCACAAGAAAGTAATCAACTTTATTCTCTAAGGCCTTTAATTTTTAGCTTACTTGGTCATTAATTTTTAGCTTATTTGCAGAGCTGCTGAAAGTTTACCATGTAATTGGACTGACCCACAGTGAGTTCCTGGAACTACTATGACTTAGATACTTCTATAATCCATAGTACTTATTTTTGCAACTCCCATCAATTTAGCATTAGATGCAACACAGTTTCCACCAAATTTAATTCCAGGCCTAGAAGGGGCTGAAATTTCACGCCATGGCATTCTGTTCATGCCAACATTGTCAACATATTTTCTCCAGTATACAAATAAGAGAGCAAACCTGCAGCAGCACGGGACCTCCTTTACACCATCCTGTGAGCTCCTTTCACCCCCAGTTTTCAGTTAGTGGATTTTTATTCTTGACCCCTACTTAGCAAGTAAGTGCTCATGTCCCATGAATAAGGCTACTACAAGCAACTACAATTGAGCTTCATTTACTTGGCAGAACTATTCCCACTCTCCACATCTAAAACAGCCCCTGAAACTTAAGTTCCATTTCCTTTTTCTAGAAAGGTTTGGAAATCTTAAATATTTTCTCCTCTAAAGACTAACTAAAGTGACTCTTTTCTCTCAACAGATAAAGTTTCCCAACTATGTCTTTGAAAACCACAGGATTCTATGTATTTCTGAGTGTTCATCAGTGGAACCTAGAGAGGTTATTTTCCTGATTCCTTTTCTTCAGCTATGTTGTCGTTTAACCCCAGCCAGCGATTAAGAACACATTAGTAGAGACCACACCAGGAGAAAAATGCTAGCATTATCTAATAATTGGCAAGACTTTGAATAGTTCACTTACTGCAAGTTCTGTGTTTTTCATCTGGTTCTCTAAAAGGTACTTGAAATGTCTTCAAATATTTAAATCTGTGGAAGAAAAAACAAAAAACAAACAACAGTCTTGACCAAGCAACTATTTCTTAAAGCAAGTTTTGAGCTGCACTGTGATTTTGTCAAGGTGATTTGGGTCTTGCATATGAAATACAGTTTCAATAAGAAAGGTAGCTACAGGAAAATATGTGTTGGAAAAAAACATTATCTACTATTTCTTCCTGTTATTTAAGTTGTAAAATATTTAACATTATTCCCCTGATTTGGGGCATAACAATTGATCTGCAGCCAAAAGGAGAAGCAAAAGTTTTCAGTAAAATTCTGTCCTTAACTCTTCAAAACCTAGAGTACACTATTTATGAGAAACTGGTGAGTGCTCCGTGAAGTTTGAAGGGATATATTTTCTTTCATACATTTCATTCCTACAATTCTTATTCTCTTATAATTAAACTAGGTGTCATACCCTACAAATTGACCCTGTATGCTTATATTGGAAGGCTTAAAAAATATATTCAGAGTAGCTATGCTATATATGAGGAAAATAATGAGGGTGAAAAGTCATCTGTGAGAAAAGAGAAAGAAAATACAAAATCAGTATCCAGAGTCAATTACTGCATGTTAAAAACTAACAAAAAACCTCCAGAAAAATGAAAAATAAGTCAGGCAAGGGACACACAAAATATTAAGATCAAGGAGCTAGATCACAGCTTCACTGGAGTAATTTACAGTTTTGTCATATACCTCAAGATTTCTGAGTTGAAGACATATTATTTGAAAGCCCAATTAGACACACAAGCTAACTTTCACTCCTTTCTCAATTTAAATCCCTTTTTTGGGGAGCTAATGGTTTTTAAGAAAGACCTGGTCCTTAAACATATTCTTACATGGACATTTAACTGCCAGTCACTTCTTAAAGTTGTTCGTCATCGCAAGTATTACTTCTTACTAGGAATAATCTATCAAACCTTAATGAGTCAAAATGGGTCACGTATTTATGTTTGTGCTCTCAGATCTAATTGAGCTACAATAATACAAATAATAATAATTATTCAAATTACATTATATGGTTTTAAGGTTGCTCTAATTGTTAATCATGTGATCCAACTTTGCTGTGCAGTCTCAAGACCAGACTGAGTGTCGATGTCTGAACTAAAGCATCTCTGATTTCATTGTAAAGACAGCAACCTAGTAGCAATTGAAATCCCTAAAGAAAGGTGTTCTAGTGTCCTGATTCAAGAGAAACAATCATACATGGGGAAAAGAACCCACTAGGGTTTGGTGGTAGGAGTGTGTTATAAAGGTTCTGAAACATCATTCTCATTCTTAATCATCAGGGCTTTTAGATTATATAGAGTACACAAACACATAATATTTATTCAAATAACTTTCCTGAGGTTATCACCTTATGAACTACACCATAGCTAGGTTTATAAAGGAGAGTTACCAGCAGAAATTAAGAAGGACAAATTAAGGACAAAAAGTAATCTTTTGCTAAGCATATGTGGGGCTGAATAGTCTATTACCTTTTACCTCTGCTTAGAAAACGTAAAGAAACAGTTTTTTCAGGTCCTATAAGAATTTTCCTTTAGCTCCATGTAGTTTTTTCTGGGTTTTTAATTGGTTTGTTTCTGTGTGTACACACTGTTATGGTTAACTAAGGTTAACTAAAGACTAATGTCTTATTGTAAAATATTCTGTCATTACTTTGCACCCACATACTGCATCTCAATAGTAGCAGAAGGTGTTTGGTGTCCTGCAGTGACATAATTTTAACCCACATTTATATTCACTATTTTAATGTGGACTTCTAGCCTTTTTTTTAGAGCATACTGGTAATTTAATAACTTATCCACACTAAATAAAGATTGCTAGAGGATTTGTTTGTGTGAAAAATCCAAGCCTTTCTTGTTTTTTTATTTTGAGAACTATAATGTGAAAATTTTTTAGTCTTATTCTTTATTTAAAAAAAAAAAAGAAATCCACAATCCCTATTTCTAAAAAGCTTTAACTCAGAAGAAAAATGTCACAACTATCTCAGTCAAAGAATTACAAAGTATTACAAGAAACTGTTAAGCTTATTTGGATAACTTTTGGATCACTTTGCATTTCCAATCTTTTTCACTGTTAGTCTTTTTTTTTGTTTTTGGTAATTTTGTAACTTTGATTTACAACATTCTATCTAATATTGTGCTTGTAATTACAGAAAAAATTACAATATTTTCTAATGGTCTTTTCCCATCTAAGTATCAGACAGAAAACTAAAATTCTAGATTTAGATCTCCACATATAATAACTTTTTGTTCCATTATCAATAGGAATGAGCAAGAGAAGTTCGTATAGTCTGGAATATACAAGGTCTTATAGATCATGAATCATTTTCCAGATTACTGTTTACTTTGGTATAGGCAAATCAAAGGGAAATATACACTTAAATGAAAACAATTAAACAATGACACATCAATATAAAACCTATTTCTTGTGTTATAAATGATTTATATCAGGGAAAATTACACCAAATGTTTTGATAAGCACTCTGCTAAAGGAATTAGAAAAAAAAAGTTTGTGGAAAGTAGAAGTTTTGTAGCTGTTTGCTTATGAGGTCATTAGCTGAAGAGATGCTGGTGAGCTGATAAAGGTTTTGGCCTTAACTTTATCTTGCACTTGCATTCTGTTCCAATTCTACAACAAATAAAAAGTTCTGAAAACCTTCCTGGGGCAACTGGCATCCAATCACAACTTTTTGGCAGATCAGAAACTGCTAGACTTGCCAAAAGGTGGTTTATCTTCCATATGAAAAACTCCTTCCTCTCAGGAATAGCAAACACTTCCACTTGGATTACAGGAAAGACCCAAGCCATAAACTTCATAAAAGAACCTATGGTAGATGTACACAAACAGGCCAGTTAACCAGCTAAAAGCATATGAAATGAACGTGCACTGACAGGTAAGAGGATATATGAAAATCCAGTTAATTCTTATTATTTAGGAATGGTATGTACAGCTGTACATACAGCTTTTTAAAAAAAGCCAACAGCTACACTTTCCACAACTCATGCATATGTTCCTTTATCAACAGCATCTGATCTTCAAGCATCAGAAAGGCAACTGATCAGGCTGTAGCACGATGTGTGGAAAGTGTTGAAGAGGGGTAGTTTGTCATTTGTTTTGCTAACAGTACAGAATATGTTCCCAAACAAATGAAAGTTCAATAATTTAGTAATTTAGGGAGCTTTTTTATGGTTTGGGATTTTTTTGGTTGGTTAGTTAGTTTGTTGGTTGGGGTTTTTGTGGGTTTGGTTTTTTTAACAGTTCCAGTGTCCTGTTAAGTTTTCAGTCTGTTGAATAAAAGATGAACAACTGAAACTATAAAAGCAGACTGTGTCTTAAACTTCTGCCCACTGATTCACTAAGTTTTGAAATCACAGGAAACTGTATTCATGTCTTACCCATGAGCTGTTATTCCTGAAACCTAAATTATTTGCTGGGAGTACAAGACTAACATGTATCTGTCAACAAAATGGGTCACCTCTATATTCTATATTTTCTTTAGTTAAAATCAATAAAGGAGAAATCAGAAACATCAGACACTGGAGGGCAGGAATGATGAAGTGTTGAACAATGCTCCCTGATGTCTGTATCCCAAGACACACGGCTGCTTCACAACTATTTTATCAGTTTTCACATTTTACCTGTTTGTGCATCCTCTAGCCCTTGTAACTCTTTTGCATACTAAGACCTTTTTGTCTTTGTCATAAGGTTACAAACAATAATGCTGAAACAGATTATTAATTTAACACTTTGCATAACATTAATATGCAAACAGCATAC
This sequence comes from Tringa tobata, assembly GCA_033628505.1. Classification (NCBI taxonomy): domain Eukaryota; kingdom Metazoa; phylum Chordata; class Aves; order Charadriiformes; family Scolopacidae; genus Tringa; species Tringa tobata. The sequence goes on along the minus strand of JAHREE010000157.1, from coordinate 3,869,838 downwards.
CTCCTGATTACATCTCCCTTGACATATCACACATACACAAATCATATTGCAGAAAAAAAACCCAAATCTGTAAGCAAAGCAGTATTAATACCACTGTAACTAATGTGTATCCTTTTCACTGACATATAAATGAAGCATGGGTTATAATTACTACACTATGAAAATAATTATTGTAAATAGTTGATATTTTTCTAATAATTTAAAAGAGAATCCTTAAGACCTAGATTAAAAGCCATGTTTGGTCTTCCAGCTTCAGTATCATACCTTATACAGGGGAGTGAAATATAAATCAGTATTAATGCAAAGTAGACAAAGCAGCAGAAAAATCACAAAAACACTAAAGGAGACAAATTTTCCCTCTGCCAAAATGCATCTCCTGAGTATGGCTTGACTGCAAGGTCATCAACTCCAGATATATAACCTTAAAGCATTACTCATTCGCAGTGATGTCACTACAGATGATTAACCTGGTAACTGATTATGACACCTAGTATGGCAGAGAAGTAAATTTAAAATTTACTAGGTGACTGAAACAGAATACTTATGGGAGCTTTTCAAAAATTCAGCAGAAAACTGCATGCATCAAGATGCTTCATTAAAATGAGAACAATGGAATGTATACAGAGAGCATTTTCTGGCTTACTATTAATTTTGTCCTAGTTTTTTACCAAAAGAGAAAACCCAGAAGAAAGTAATAGAACAGTCTTGGCAGAGAGGTAAGCTCATATTATATACAAATTTTATATATTTGGATGTATCAAATATGTATCAACATATGTATTTTTGATCAATACATATTCAGGAACAAATTATCACTTTCAATCAATAATTCCAAAATTTAGACCTCAATTTCAAACTTGTCCAAATATCAGAGGGATTTTAATATATACATTTTGATTTAGAGTCATCTAAATGTGTGCTGAAAACATGGGGAAAGAAAGCAAGATGTTTAAAACGTGCAGCCTGGCACATACAGAGCTGTCAGGGGCCATGACTTGCAGTATATAGTGTACAATGTCCAGTCATATTTTGAAATGGCAGCCAGTAGGGGCAACATCTACATGACCATAACTCAAGGCAGGATTGGGCGTCAAATTCAAAAAATGCAATCCTGATAATACAAACAGCTGTATTTTATTTCAAAAGAGTTATAAGGCATTTACACGTTTCTGACAAAGAGCACAGCAAAAAATGTGTCTGTATTCTTCCTATTTAGCAAGTTACGTTCAATCCCCCTTTAGTGAATGTGGCAGCAATCATCAAACACAATTTGCATTATGGAAGTAAACGCATAGCAAATAAACTTATAAGCAGGAAGCAACAACAAAAAGCTGTTGCGATGCCAGCACCGTTTAAAATACAAGAACAAAAGCAGAAGGCGGTAAAGAGCCAATTGAGCACATAGGACTGTGGCTCTGCTACACAGAAATACCTCCACAGGATTGATGCACAGGTTTCTAGGCATATTTTTCTCAATGACTGAAAGAAATACAAATTCACCACAAAATTGGAGAGACACAAATTACATGAAAAACATCGTCTTTATATTCTGTTTTTACCATGAAAGCAAGGTACCAGCACTACTATATTGTGAGTGATGGTAATTGTCACATTGGACAGTTTCTTCTCCTCTGACCCAAGACTTTCATTGCTGTTTGAAAGGGATAGACTTTAAAATATTCCATGCAATACACGTGCAGCTTAGCAAACTCCTCTGGAGAAAGTCAAACATGTACTCTTCTGAGACAAAGGGATATAATGGAGGATTTAAAATGATACAACTGGCTACAACCAAATCTCAAATTTTCAGTACAAAACACCAGAGTGATGGCGATTGTCAAGCCTCTGCTTGCTTTCTGATAGGCCCCACGTATTTTCTTGAGGAATCTGAGAATTGCTTCTCTTAATACTTTCAAACTGAACAATATAATAAACACCATCTGAACAGATTGTGCTGTGAACCTTCTAGAGTATATTTGGTTGGATTCCTAGCCAAATTCTGTCTTGCTTTCAGATATCTGAAAAATCTTGGCAAAGAAACATGACCATCATCTCATACAGGTCTGGTGGTGTTTGTTTCCAGAGGAAATCTCTAAAATAGAGTGTAATATCTACTTCTCACAGATATAAAATGAAGGGTTGAGGTCTTAGTTTCCTGTTGTTATTAATAGCTTAGCTTAAAGGGGAAGATTTAAATAATATTAAGAGAAGCTCTTTGGCAACTACTTTAAGGAACATCTGCTGCTAACTAATATACATGCATTAAAATGATTAAATTAGCAGTGGTAAATTAGTCATTCCATGTAGTTTAAGATCAGCCTGAGATACATTTGTTTGAACTGTGAACCTGTGGTTCTATATGATAGAATCTTAACTTTTCACAGTCTTCAGGCAATCCTAAAAAGATGATTTTACCAAAAGTAGAGCGCAATTGCTTCTTCCATTAGCCAACGGTAATTGGATTTTCTTATAAGGTAAAGTCACTTCCTGTATAAGAAATCTCCTGGTTTTATAACTTAAACCGTTTACAGGATGTTAAAAATGGTATTCTGTATGGATTAGTTTTTGTTATCTTTGCATGCTCCTTTCTTTCTCTTAATATCTGTTTAGGTTTCAAGAAAGAAAACACTGCCAGTCTAATATTCACGTAATTAGTCTACTTAGTGTACATTGAAATGGATAGTTTCATTAAGATCGTAAGAGTACATTAAGAGTTGTGGTACGGTTGGGTTGGTGTTTCTTGGCTTCACTGACAAACAAGGGCCTTACCAATACAGTATACTGTGTTCCATAAATCTTGACTTGATAAACTTACAAATTATTTTTTAGGTAAACATGGCCAGAACTTTCAGTTAAGCATTTTGATCCAGTTACACACACCCCCCTAATCTTATTCTATAACGAACTAATTGCCATGGGGACAGCATCCACAGCATCCATCAAACCTGCTCCATAAAAATAATACTGTAACATTTCTTCATTTAAAAGAGAATGTTGTGGTTTAAATCCAGCCAGCAGCTAGGACTACATAGCGACTCACGCAGTTCTCCCCCTTCCTCCCAGAAGGTCAGGGAGAAGATGGAGAAAAGGAGGGGAAGGGGAAAGGGAAAAAAACCTCAGTTTAATAGAACAATGAAACAGTTTAAACAGTTTAATAGAACAATAACAGAAAAGTAATAACAATAATAACAACAACAATAATAACAATAAAAGTATATATAAGACACAAGACACTCTCACCACCCTCTAAATTGGTAGGTTGGCACCATTCCAAGCAGTGATTGCAAGTACTCCCCTCCCCTCAGCTAACCCCATTTGTATACTGAGCAAGATATCTATGGTATGGAATATTCCATTGGCCATTCCATCATTCTATCTAGGCTACTTATCTTCTTCTATGGGAAGCTGAAAAAAGTCCTTGAAAAATACAAACATCACCTGGCAACAATTAAAACAATATAGATTATTGACACACCTTTCATGCTAAATCTGAAACACAGCAATCAATAGGAAAAAAAAAAAAAAATCTATCCCTGTTGAAACCAGGATAGAGAAATAAAGAAGTACTGTGTAATTTGGTTTCTTTAGCAATAGTTGTGTCTACATAGCTCACTGGAGCATAGAAGAGTGTTACTGGGCTACCTCTGGACATGCTGCTCTGACTCACATTTTGTGTTACTGTGTGAAGGTAACACCCTGGGTCCTGAAGGAGTCCAGATAGACAGCCATAACTTTGAATGCTCTTCAGCCCTGCGGCTCTTCTGTTTGTTTTTTTTTTTTTTTTCTTTTTTTGAGGTGTCTTGGGAATGTTTTTTGAAGGGAAATGACCAATATTTTTTATATTTGTCACTAAACTTCATTGAAAAATAACTTTTCATGTATGAGTTGGCCATATTGGATATTTGCACCAAGATAAAATTGTCAAAAAACTTAATGGCAATGGTAGGGCTAGGTTTTGAAAGAAATTTCACAAAATTTCAGAAAACAGAAGAATATTTTAAAGCTAGAAATAAACAGTTCCTCCAGATTCAGGCTGGTAGTGTCTTTTTCATTCTTGACCTTTTAATAAAATCTATGTAAACTTTATCAAAAATTGTATTTAAATTTTCAAGTCTTTGTTCCTATTATCTCAATATCTGTCAGAAGTAAATATATTCATGACAAGACCTTTGAGTTTCTTTGAGTTTCAATTCTGGTAGCATTTTTCATATGTAAAGGCAAACACGTCCTTTAACATATCTGTATTGGTACTCATCACCAGGGGATCAAAATAGAAACCACCGAGAAAGCCAAGAGAGAATATTTAACAGTTTAAAAATTTGTTTAGTCTAGTGGGATTTTTAACACTGAAATATGTAATTCCCAGCTGCCCCAATGTATTTGAAAATCCTTCTGAGGGTTCAGAACTAAGTACTTACATGACTTCGATAGTTCAGTCTCATCACCAGAAACCTCAGTACACTGAAAAAAACCCCACAACTAGAAACATATTGCAGTGCGCTTTTCATCTGACAAGAAAAGTAGTTAAAATATCTTAAAAAGATGCAGATGTCTAACATTAATCATAACCAACACACATTTCTATGGTCCAGTAACTGTTGGTACTTAATCTCAACAAAATCACAATCCTTTCTCAACCTCTTCTACGTGGCTGTATAAACACGACAGCAACTTTAAATCTTGTTGACAGTGACTTCCATACCTGTCAGTGAGCAGGCAGCTGCAGTTCAAACAGGGCTGCACAGAAAAGCACCTCTGAATTCCCACCCTGAGCTCCAAACTCAATAATGTATTTTGGGACACAGTTGAATGGTAAGTCAAAAATGTCACTGCTTTACAAGCAATTAAACAATTAAAAAGTACAGCTATGAAGCAGGGAACAAAGGTTAATTAGAAAGGAAAAACAAACTTGAAGTAGGACAGAATACTTTTTCAGTTCCCTTCAGAGATAATTAAATCAAACCCGTAAACCCCACAATTTTAAGCGAAGGACACATTCAGCAATATACCCAGACTATCATAATGATTAGGAATATGATGGACAGGTAAGTACTTCCATATATATTACACATACCTGACTACATTCATAAAAGCCGTTACCCAAAACCCTTGTTAGTAAGTGAACTGAAATTCAACCATGATTTCCACTGCCATTACTAGACAGATTTATTTGAAAATTCTGGGAAGAGTCAAAAGAGTAGAAATACATGCTGCATGAATCCATTAGCCATGCTATGAAGTTCTGTTGCTTGAGTATTTTTGTTAATAATATATCTTACATTATTTCACTGAGTACAATCAGAGTTTTATTATTTCTTAGATAATATATTTTTCTTTAGTAACATTCTCTTGATTCAAGTCACTCCAAATAACAACACACACAATATTGGGTTCAAACAGCATGACTGGAAGGACTTCTGCATTCAAAAAAACATCTGAGTTTGTCTGTAGTCAGAACATAATTATATGATAAATTATTTCAGATGAAATCTCAGATGAAGAAGATATTTCTTTTGGTCTGGCTAACATGTTTAGCTTTTAAGCCCAAGTTTTGTGTCTATTTGGAGGTTTGAGTTTTTAATATTTTTAATATTTATCCATGTGAACAACATGAAAGATCAAAGTGAAGATGTAGTAGGTCTGTTTCTCTTTTAATATCTCAACTCTGCTCTATTTTAATATTCATCCATCCCCACAGCACGATTTTAGCCACCAAGAGCATCAGCGCCTACAGGCTTCTGTTACAGAAAATTTCTATTGAAAAAAATTGGCATATTTCTAATTATATTCCAATCCTCTGGAGAGAATCCCCGTATTGTAACTGCAGCCTGGCATTACTGTCTGCAGTTTCATGAACTAAATAAAGAAAGCGTTAGCAATTTGATTAGTAGAACCTGATTGCTTTCCCTGAACATTACAGTATGTTAAATGAGAAGTTGCATAAAACAAATAAATGAAGCAGGTGCATGTCAGATTCTGATTTGGAAGACTGCCAACTGATCAACTCCACCAAGGTTTTATTATCTAACCATAAACACATTTTGTTGATGCTTAGATTTTCCTCTCAAGAATAACTTCTGCCAACACTGGAAACAGCTCAATGAACAAAATTCTGTAACTATTGAAGATTCAGGTAAATGCTCTGTAGCAAGCATTGTGCCCAAGAGACTCTTATCCCTCTGTATAAGCATATAGACACATGTGCAGGCTAGTCTGAAAATATATTCCAATCTTTATGCCAACAAAAAACACCAAAATGAGAGCATGACATCAAAAAGAGAGACCATGTTTTTCCTCGGTCTTTGTGATAAACATTAAAACACTGATTGAGCAGAAAATCTCATATTTGGTAATTTGGAGGGCATATTTTCCAACTGGATAGCTGTCTTTGGACCCTAGTAAACAGCTGGAGGGGATGGATACAATATTTGGTTATATTGTCTACTTGGCTTTTCTTCTCCTTTCATCAAACTTTTAAATGGTTTGCAGTGGAAAAGCATGACCATAACATCTTGTATTTTTGCCCAGTGCATATCATTTGCAAGAATGTCAGACAAAGTAACCTGCCACACACTCATTTGATGACAAGAATGTTAACAGTTTCAATTGACATTTTAATGCTGCCTCTAGTTCTTGTAAAGTATGTATTGCAGTATTGTCTAGGTCTACATTTGCACTGAATTTCAGTCCCTTAGCACTGCTTTTTTTCCCACACCGCCTTATATGGGAAGGTGTAAATCCTGTTGCTGACTCAGATGCTCAAAAATTTGCTGTTTTAATAGTAGCTTTGGATTTACAGAGGCATACTTTTTAAGCATAAAAATTGCTAGTTTCAAGACTATTTGAATCAGTTCAAATGCTAAGGTATTTTTTCCACTCTCCATTACAAAACATTTAGACCCGTTTATGTCTCCTCTTCTCAACTGAAGGATAGCACACATAGCATGGTACCACATAATAGTACCCTTCCCCTTGGGGAAAGATTCTATGAATACTGATTAAACATCTTTACTTTGCACATTTTTTAATATATATATCACAGAGGAGATATTTCACAAAAGCATGTTTACGGTAGAAGCCTAAATTGCATTGTCCTTCAGCGAGGTACACGTACTTTTGGAACTGCACATCAAATTTGATAGAGGAGCCCAAGTTTGGTTTTTTTTTAATCATTGTCAAAATGCTTGTAAAAAAGAAATCTATACCCTTTCAGAGAGAAAAAAGCTTAGTCCTAGGTGTTTTGTTATTGTATGGGTAACACTTGCAGAAAATAGAAAAAATAGTTGGCAAAGACTTCAAGCAGTCCTCTACTCTCAGACTCCTACCACAACAAAGGATTAAAAAATACCTAACCCATTTTTGGCAGACAATTGTTTTTCCTGTTGTTCATGAAAGTTCTTACTGATAGAGATTTCATTGAATTCTATGAAACTTGTGTGAGAATGTATTTCACACTGTCCTTATTTTCGTAGGTTTTTACCAACACTTTATAAAAATCTCACTTTCTGCAACAGAAGCTCAACTGTCCTTGGGGGGTGGGGAGGTTTCTTGGCTTTCTTTTCAGTTTTCTTTATAGCATTTGAAGACCTACCACATCTCAAGTCCTCTCTTCTCTATTCTTAATACCTACAATAACCTTCCATTTCTTTTCATAAGTTACATTTTCTAGACTTTCGATCCTTCCTTCTCTGTGTCTCTCATTTCTCCCCAGTTGGTCCCAACATTTCTTGAAGTTTATGTCAATAAGTAAGAAAAGAACTCCAGCAGAAGCTTTATTAACACTGAGTGGAACAGAAGAGTACTTCCTATTTCTAAATACAATCCTGCTTTCATATCCCAGGATGAGGTTTGCCTGTCTCCACAAAGGCAGAACATTACTGATTCATGTTCAGTTTATGATTTGCAAAGAGGGACTTGTAAACAACTAGGTTTATGATAGCAATAGTGGTATATAAGAGGTCTTTCTCTAACTTTTATCCATGATTTCTCTCCCCTAAGAGTAGTACTTTCAATTCTCCTTAATCAACTATAGCTTTTCATATCAGACCCTTTTTTCAATTGGTCAAGAATGCTTTGAATTGCAATTCTGTCCTACAAAGAGCTTGGATCCCGTCCCAGCTTGGTACTGTCTGGAAATTTAGTAAGCAATTCTCTATGCCTTCAAAGCCGTAAATAAAAATATTGAGTACTTAAAATATCTGTGCGATGACAATTCTTTATATATCTTTTTCTTCTCAAAGACAGACTATATTTGGAAGGAAAAGATCAGATCAAATTCAGTCAGGTTAAAGAAGAAGACAATGTACCTTCTCAGTAAGAACACCGTACTTTCAGTGGGGTAATAAAAATTATTAGACAAGTTCATATTAAGTTCTAAATTTTTATGACAGTGTTTTTTAATTGGTGCAACTATTATGTGAGAAGAAATCTGAAGGCATGGCAAGTCACACAGTACTGTGTTTGCAAATACCATCACAGTGTGCTATGTTAGATGCAGCTCAGGCTCTATTCATCCATCCCAGAATAAGTCTCCTCTATCATGCATCAGACTGCTCCCTCAAATTTTTATTACATAAACTGCCTTAGACACAGATTAATCCCAAATCCCAACTATAACCCCAGATTAGGGAATTATCCAGCAGACTAGCTCCTTTATATACCATGACCTGATTCTTCTTCTTCTGTGTAATTAACTAGTACCATCATTAGGATAAATTAAGTTTATTCAGAAGTTTGAAAAAGTCATCAATATGCAACTCTGATTAAAGTTCTTAGTAAATTGGTAACATTTTTGAAGACCTGGAAATGAATAAAGGACTACCTGTATAGGATAATAATTCTTAAACAAGAATATCTTCCTGTGAGGAGCTTCTCAGAGATACATTCTGAAAAAGTCCACAATATTACTGACAGCATATGGGATGTACTGAAATTAAATCAAGTAAGAACATAAGACCAGCTATACTGGGTCAGAACAAAGCTTCATATAGGCTGCATCCTTTCTCTGATTGTGGCCAAAAGTGGATTATCAGAATAGGAAGTGTATAGTGATATTTCATTCAAATTCTCTCAACCTTTAGTTCTCAGAAAGTTCTTGAGGCACAGATTGTTTCTTTGTGTACCTCAGTTGACTTTTCTTCCATGAACTTGACTAGTCACTACCTTGTTCTGTATACTTCTGCCCTAAAGCAGTAAAATATAAATCACATACCTTTAAGTATTTATTCTGCCTTATGTTCCAATTATATCTCAAGTTGAACCACTTCCCACATCCCTTGGAGCCCAACATATTCCAGCCACAAGAATGGGAAGATGGAAAGACAAAAAAGTAAATAAATTACACTCCCAGATAAATCTTTCCTTCTTCATTTTTATTCCACTTCTATCTAGCAAGAAACACTATTTTAAAAAATCTGTCACCATAACTCCCAAAAGGCTTTACAAAGACAAAATTCATGTATTTTACAGCTGGTATACTCTCACTACCTGGGCCAGGCCCTTTTCTGTGTACACGCGCAGGGGCCAGCTGCATAATTTTCTCCACTGAGATCTGGTTGTTTATTCTGTAAGAAAGAAATATAGTGAACTGCATTTGGATAAAACTAATATTAGCAATGGAAGAATGGGTCATCTAATCTATCACTTTTCTCCATAGAACTGGTCTTTACCATACAGTGTGTCTTTCTGTCCTTTGCTACTCCAGTCTTAACTGATGGCAGAACTGAAATGTCACAAGAGTGACAGAAGAACATTTCCTACTTTAACAGAACTTGAACTGCTGAAACAGTAGGACACTGTAAGCAGCTGCCGTTTCTTTGTCGCATTTGCTAGCTGGCAGTCTTTTTTAAAAATGCAAGAAATGTAGTCAACACCCACTGCTAAAATTTTAAAGCTACTGCCTAAAATAATGCTTTCATGAGGAAACAGTGCTGTAACACCTCTACATAAAAGTTATCTGCCCTGCATCAGCTCACACCTCTATATAGGTTGAAAGGAATCTTGCTCACCTTAACATTCTGCACTTGAGATCAAGCAAGATGCTTTCATTTTAAACTGAAGCCTAATTTAGAATAGGATGGCACAAATTGTACCTTCAGCTAGAATTGTAATGCAAACTTTGTTTGAAAGATCACTCAATTTCCCTTCAAAAAGAATGGAGAGACTCATTTAGCAAGTATATGACTCAAGGTGAACTTCACCTGGTGTACACTTCTTAGTAGCAGAAAGTGAAATATAATGAGCTCATAGGAAAGTTAGGAAAGATCCATGGCAAAGGAGAAGCTAGGGGTGGAACCCAGATTTCCCTGTTATACTATTTGTATGACTTCAGGGCTGTGATCAGACTTGAGAATTACACTCCTTATTTTTCTGCACTAAGCAGAGAGAAAGGAAACAAAAGGGAAAGAAAACCCCTACCATACCTTATATTATAAAATGGCTTAAAAAAAAATCACTCTCCAGGACCAGGATAGATCATTTCTAAGAGGTTTTCTGAAACTGGACTTTTCAAACAGTTGGGGAGAGAAATGCTACTGAGTGCTAATTTCCTTTGGATTAATAAATACAAGTTCATAGTTTTAGAACAGAAGATTTAGGATTTTTCCCATGTCTAACCACCATAACACAGACTACATTTTTGCAGTTTTGCCTTTGATGACACTCAGGGCTGAAACACATTTTTTCTAAGGGAGTCCTGAACAGTAAACACTCAAAGAGTCAAAGGCACAAACATTGATAGCCCTGACTTCCTACCTAATTTGGACCTGAAGAGAAGGTCAGCTCAGTTCAGTTTGTTTAAACATTTTTTCATACCAGTATGAGATACTGAATTGTCTGAATGGAAACAGTATAAAGAACACGAATGGCAAGTACAGCTCCTACTGGTCCAGAACATTAGCATACCCGCTACTTAATGAAGATGCATTTCAACAAAGACCAATGCCCTACCAGATAATATAGGGATGTGATATTCTAAACTCCCAAATAGTTAAATATATTAAGATGAAACACGGTTGATGTCACAACAGTTGCACTCATTTACACAGATGACACACCATGTCTTTTCATGACTTTGAAGTAACAAACCTGAAATAACAACCACTCACTGAGATATCTAAATTAAAAAGATGTCTGTGTCACATGCATATTGTATATTCAAAGAGAATAAAAAAAAGCTTCTTCATCATATGAGCAAGATAATGTTACCGAGAAACATCTGTGCACTGCCAGAAATTTGACTGCTTCCAAATGCTTATGGCAATGGAAGTGAACAGTAAGGGTGACTGCAAACCATATGATGCATTCATTGTAAACTACCCCATTATAATACTTACGATCACATTCTCTAGTGACTCCCATATACCACAGACATGCAGCCAGCTGCAGCTGGCACACCAGATACCACAGTGGTAGATATCGAATAATGTGGTATTGCCATCAGAGCAGCAGGCACTGTGAACACGCAGCATGGATTCAAAACAGCAAGTCACGTGGTTCTGGTGTGACTCCTATCATGTCAGGCCAGGCAAAACCAATTTATAATTCATGACTTTCCTAAAATGTAAGAGATCCAGGATTTGCCTCCAACAAACATCATTACAGTTTGGCTTAAGGGCACACAAACTTTTGCATATACCAAAACTGAAAGTATAAAAGATCAAAGGGATAAAGGTAAAATGAAAAATTTAAATGAGATAATCTCCAATTACCTATTACAAAAGTACAGTAACCATAAAAGAATCTTTTCAAAGACATTTTCCCTCAATATTCTGGCTAACAGTTTCCTTAAGAGGACTCTAAATCAGGATGTGATTTAAAAAAATTTAAAAAAAAATTTAAAAAAATCTACCAATTGTTAGACAGTCAAAAACAATTTACTTCCTTCTTCATTCTCCTCTTCTTCACAGAACATCATCAGAGTTTGGGACACTAACTGAGGTAAACTCATTCTATACGGCCCTGAGGGGAAATGAAATCAAGCCAGTCATAATTCCCACAGTAAGTTATAGAGCATAAACAGGACTCAGTCTTGAGAAGTTTGCCTGGTTTTGAGACACCAGACAAGAATTTTGCACTATCTCCTTCCACCCCCACCCTTTACCTCCCCCTCCATCCTAAACTGAGAAAAAATAGCCTGTGATTTGCAGTTGCTCCATGTGGTCTATGCACATTGACTTTGCCATTTGAAATATGAAATTGTCTTAGGGCATTGGTTCTGCACTGTCTCTGAAAGGATACAGCTGTCTGATGAATCAAAAAAATAGTTTTCTATACGAAGAATAGCAAAAGCCACAGACATCACTGCTTCGCTTCTCTTTTCTGTTTATGGCAATGACCATAAAGAAAATATCTATTTTTCATAATCAGACTCTTTACGCTTGGGTGGCCCCACTGTAACAAAAAAAAGGATCTGGGCTTGTGAAGATAGTGGTTTGTTAAGTAACCAGCTTAGCTATGGTTCATTTTAAGATACAAGGCATCTAGTAAGGGTTGCTTTTCAAAATACAGCTTATTTCCACAGTGCATTCATAATGCATGGTTTCATTTGGGATTTACCCCCAGAGTGAGTTAAGTCAATAGATCTAGCAAAGGCAACACAAAGATGTGCATTTATTAGGTACCAAAAGTTGTAGTGAAGGGGAAAAAAATGTGTCTTTATATATATTACAAGAAAACCTATTGCTCAGGAAACAAACAAGTTTATGAAAATGAGGATGAAAATAAGGATGACTATTATGGTGATCCAGGGAAAAGAGCTTGACAATAAACCTAACTGGCAAACAGGACAAACACTTTGGTCATCTTTATAATCAGACTGAAGCAGATCAGGAATGGGATAGCATTCTAAAAAATGGGCTGCCTATTGTTCTGAGCAAAGCACATATATTAACCCATGAATCTACACAGAGCAATAAAAGTGTCTTTCTGACTGTTTTATACTTGCAAAGGCACTTTTACATATGAAGCATTTTCATTTGAAAACTGTGAACACCATAAATGTAAGAGCTTGGCAAACTTGCAGGACTGGTTTAATCAATGAGCAAAGAAATGGCAAACCTTGCTCCTCCTCCTCCTTTGGTAGGACTGTAAGCAAGACAAAATGAAAGAAGCCAGATGGACGACTGAGAGGAAGAAAAGGTAGTAAAGATACTCTTCATATTAGAGACACACATCCCTATCCTAAAAAATGAAAATCTGATATACACTTTAACATCAAACTGAAATCTTCTGGGTTGTTGCTGTCCCGGTTCTTGCAGGGACAGGGACTAAACTTGCGTTAGAAGATCTCTTCCTCTATGAGGAAGACTTTCCTTCTACATTCTATGTTTTGGTCAGTATAGCTATGTTAGTTTGCTACCAAACCCCAAGTTTGTGCATATTCCGAGAACTTCTTTCCAGACTCATGTTGCAGTATAGTTCTGCCAACATGAAGCATGTATAAAACCAAACAAACAAAAACAAGGCTCCCTAAAACTGTAAGAATAATATAAACCAGTGACTTTTTACAAACAACTCCATCTAGGTTTCTTCGTGTTTCTACACATAAAGAGAAACTTCTGCTTTCTAAGAATATAGAGAATTATCATGGTATTTTTCTACACAACGTTTTTATATTGAAATGTATTCATATAACACCAGCAACTTGATGTGTTCTTACAATCATGTTCTAGGATTCAAAACCACCTAAATTTAGTAATAATGATGTCAAAACCACCTACATTTAGCAACAATGGTGAGAACTGGAACACCCTCACACCTGAAAGTTTTGATTAAAAACACTGGAGGTACAGAAGGTTTAGCTGATTCATAGTGTCATAGTGCTACACTATGAGGTACATTGGAGGTACAGAAGGTTTAGCTGATTCGATTAATACTTAGTTTATTCAAGAAAAAAAAAAGAAAAGAGGTAAAGAACAAACCTTACTTTTCTCATTTCTAATAATTCAATTAAAAAAGAGAGGTTGAGAGTATAAGATCTACTAGTTCTGTAGCTCTGATCTGAATAGCTCAGTATTTCAACTGTGCAATATAACTCCTGCATAACAAATCAGTCTCAGCCTAAATTTTCTAAATTTTATTAAACTTAATTCTATGAACACATCTAAACTTTTGTAACTAATTAAGACAAAGCACAAAATAATTCCATAATTCCATCTTAATTTCGATTCAAATTCCAATAAAAGGGTAATTAAAGAAGACTTCCACCAACAGCAAACAACAGGAAATTAAAACATATATAAAGGCAAAATTGCATAAAAAGATGAAAACCGACATAGTGTACTCTCCTAGGCAGCAAAAAATTCCGTTTGGTTTAAATGCAACAATCAACTGAAAATTTATGTATTGGAAGCTTCTAACCAACAAGAGCATAAAATTACTACCGCAAAGGAAAAAAAAAAAAAAAAAACCAGCAAGCCACAATTGAAGAAAAAGGTAAAATACATTATTAAAAATCAAATTCCACATTACTACTGTAAAACATGACTGGAACTGGTGATTTAAACCAGTCTACTTTAATCAGTTTAATATATCAAACTGCTTTTAATGGACAGTTAGTAGACAATCAAGCACTCAAAATTTAATAAAATCTTCAGTATATGAGAAGATACAAACATGTGAATGCTGTAACATAATATTAAAGCTTTAAGTCCCAAAAGCAAGAAAATGCCAACCTGAAGATTGAATGCATAATCGTGAAAGTACTGATGCATACAACAGAGATTTATAATGGTCTTGAACTGTATGAAAATGGTTATTTCTTTTATATTGCTGTTATAACAGTGCTAACCCTGTGTTTTCTTTCAAGTGAAAACCCCACCTCATAAAATCAGAGTATCTTCAAATTCATAGCATATTTCAGCCCAAGGATACACCCTCATAACAGCAGCATCTTCATTGATAAGCTTATTACAAAGATAATTTTAAAAATTAAAATGAATGCCTTATTTTAGACTACTAAAAGCAGTGAGGCACAGTAATGGCTAGATTTTTAATGGTACTGAGTAACTCAAAAGAAGAGATTAAGATAAAAGAAGCTGGGCTGATGTGCAGGGGTCAAACATTGGTATATTGACATTAATTTGCTATAGAGCCCTCTTGCCATGAGAGCCATCTACATGGATACAGTTGTTTGATAATGACTGAAGAGTTAACGAGCATCTGTCATGCTGCTTTGTTCAGTGACTCCTTTAATTCATCACCCACTTGATGTGGCAGCTGTAGATCAAGGTTAGCCTGACTGTTAAAAAACCACAGAGCTCTCTAGTATTAATGGCTGCTTGCAGGTGCCGGCAGATGTCACTCGCGCTAAGAGGCTGAGGTGCGGGTGTGCAAGCACGGGTAAAGCCTGCTGCCTTCCTCAGCAGCCTCCCAAGGTGGGAAGGATTTATCCCTGACCCTCTTCTCACATTGACACTGACCTTACACACACTAATGACAGCAGAATCAGTAAGTGAAAAGTGTCAGATGCCTTGCCTCTATTTTCCAAAGATATTTGGTCTAAGCATAATTTACGGTCAGTGCTTAAATAAGAAGCATTGGCAAATCTCAGTAATTATTAGAGAACCAGTTAGACATGGAAAATAAAAGTTTCTATGCATTTAAACAGTGCTTTGACATTATAGCAATTAGGTTAGTGATTCATATCAATTTAGCCTCTTAGATTTCCATAATGGCAGCAGAATTGAATTTCTTTCTTTCCTTCTCTCTTTCTTTCTTTCCTTCTCTCTTTCTTTCTTTTTTTTTTTTATTTAAATGAAATAAAATACTGGCATTTAAATGGGCTTTCAGCTATCAGGTTTGGTGCTGGATGTTATCCGTATTTTATTCCAAGACAGAAAAATGTTTTAAAACCACATGCTTTACGCTGTGAAGGACAGAAAGTTGACTTGAATCAATAAAATACTATTATGTTGAAGAATTTATTTAATACTGTGCATATTTTGAGAGTCTAATACATAACAGTAAAATTGAGTAATATTCTTTCCTTGAAACTCAAAGAAGAAAAAAGCACTGTATCAATTGTTTCTGATGATTTCAGCAAGCCAAAAGTAGTTTAGGCTTGGTTTTTCTTTTCAAATACATGGGTATTTCTGAGCATCTTGTAAAATCACCTACTAACCATGAACACAGTGTACATGCATTTAAATACCCATCGGACAAACTACATTGTCTTATCATTATTCACTATAAGGACTTAAGAAACCTTCAAATTTTGAGTAGAAAGATAATCCAAACTGAAATGTACCTGCCTTTAAATTTTAGCAAAATCATTGGCTAGGTAAAGCGTTTATCTGACATGTGAGAGATAGTGACAAGCCTCAGGAGGCTGCCAGACTTTTTGTGGCTGGTGAATGTTTCCAACAGAACTGAAGCCACTTTTATTAGAATTCTACAAAAAAAAAAAACAAAAAAAAAAACAAAAACAAAAACACCCCATCCACTATTAAAAGGTTGGGATCATCCAAATTTTCTACAATTTTTCAGAAAATTAATTCTACAGACTTGCTATGGTCTGGCTTTTGTAGCCATATGCACAAAGATGGCACAATCTGAGCTGATGTGCTTCTCCTGAGTTTCCCGACACTAAAGCACTGCACTCTGCGAACAGACTGGACATGGTGTAAAAGAGGAAATGAAAGCAATAAGCACCTCTGGTGGTGCTTGGGGCTCCGATGCAGCAATTGCTTCCATACACAAAGGAGACTGTATACCAACCAGCATTTTAGAGCAAAACTGACGGGTCAGGTAGTAATTCTTGCTTTGGAGAAGCAGCAATGGAGCCAGCTTCCGCTTTATTTAGACATTAGTCA
Organism: Tringa tobata; assembly: GCA_033628505.1. NCBI lineage: Eukaryota > Metazoa > Chordata > Aves > Charadriiformes > Scolopacidae > Tringa > Tringa tobata. The sequence goes on along the minus strand of JAHREE010000157.1, from coordinate 3,853,027 downwards.
ACACCAAGCAGCAAGTCAAGCTTGCTCTGCCCTTCTCCATTCCAACAAAGAAAGGCTTATTAAAGTCTGCTCTTTGTCTCCCTTTCTTTTTACTTCACTGTGGGAACCATCCCCTGTTGCAGCTTCAGCTCCATTCTGTGCAAAACAGATTCTTTTTGGTCAAAGTGCTGACTCTGACACTCATTTGACCTCTGAGTCAGTGAGCAAGCAGAAAACCATTTGTCAGATTAGTGAACTAAATAGACTCAACAAGAAGTGTGATGTATGTCAGAAATGATGCCATGGAGAGGAAGCGTATGGCAGGAGGAGGGGATACATCCTGAGCTAGTAAAGCCTCACTGGTTAGGCAAGCACTCAACAGGGACTAGACTTAGAGTTACTCACTCAGCGCGACTTCTGATCTGTCCCAGCAAAAGCCATAGAAGAGCAGGATGCCCTACAATATATGCTGTATGAACTATGCTTCATAAATAGGTTTATACAGAATCAATATAAAGACGTGCACATCCTTACTGGAGCTTTTCTGCAGCTCCACAGTGTTTGAACTTTGCAAACACTAATTGAACCAAAAAATTATATAAACTTAATATGGCCTGCTTGCCACTGACTTTAACTTTGCAAAGTAATTTATGTCTGCTCCAAATGGGTTCAGAGTACTACCATCCTCATGGGGTAATGATTTATGAAGTGTTAGCACACAGGTGAATATGTGTACTGCAAGAACTTGCAGATTCAAACCCTTTATTTCCCTTCGTTGCTATTTAATTATGAGTGAAGTGGAGGCAAAGAGTTTAAATAAACCTAGTCAAGTACACATTGCCAAAGAAACACTAGAGAATTCAAGAACTTAATATAACTGTACTTGGGCTTTGTTGTTTTTAAATTTGGGTACAGCCCAAATCATGTAACTTTTTCTACACTTGTTTCACTCTACTTTTTTCTCTATTGGATTATTTCCTATTTATTTTACAATTCTGCTTTTTTTCCCCAGGAATGAATTGCTCACTAACACACTTCTGAAGCCTGGCTCAGAATCTAGGGTTTTACAGTCTATCCTACTAAGTAATGTTTCCTTTCCCTGGTTTTCATCCTTGCATTCAATAAAAAATCAATAAGCTAAACTGTCTAAAGACAACTTTTGGCTTGTCTAGTTAATACTGGTCTCCAAATTAATGAAACTGATGCCTTATCCTGTTGAAATAATGGGACATGCACCACTGCTCTGTTATGCTAATAAGCAAATTTTACAGTCATTTGTCTTATAACTGGTAATAGATATCTCAAAATTTCAATAAGATTTTCATATATGTCAAAATAATCCATTGTGAAAGCCTTAAAAAGAGAACAGTTTTTAATAAAAAAAACTAAAATGGAACATGACAAACAACACAGGCAGCATCATTGCATGCGTTATGCCTGCAAGATAAAAGGCTTGCATTTTAGATGATCTGTCTTTAAAATGTTATGGTGAAAAATAAACCTAAATCAAATTTTCTTTAAAAAAAATAAATTAATTTATACCATCAGCATTAAAAAATGTATCAATCAATCCAAATTCCATGGCATTATCTAGGATATAAAGCTGTTTTCATGTTAGCCTACGATTTCATATTCCAACAAATGCTATTTGGGAAATAAGATTGAAAGATGAAGCATGGAAGAAAATGACATTTTGTGTACCATCTAATTACCAATTATCTGCCAGTGGAACTAATCAAATTGTATAAATTTAGACTGCAGATTCATCAACCAATTACCTTAGAGAACATGCTATGCCCCTCATCAGTGATTCAACCAACAGTCCAAGTATTAAACACTTACTATGGATATTATAGGGATCTATTTTATTCAGGCAAACACATCCCCAAGCACAATAATTAAAAGCTCTGCAAGTTATAATATTGCTAAAATACCACTATTGTTGTAAATGTATTTTAAAAATATCCAATATTAATTTAAGTTTGTTGTGCAAGCTACAGAAGAGGAGTAATTTACAATACCGAATTAAAGCAAATTGAAATTGATGTATTATATTCTACAAAATCACACTTTTCATAACCTATGCTTATTATGCAGTACAATAAAGTGATGAAATACAGCTAGCAACTGGCTTCTAAATAATGATTCATGTATTACTTTAGGTGTTTCATTTAGATTTAGAAGAAATTATTTGGAAATACAGTATGTCATCTCTAATCTGTGCATTATTTTTCTTTACATAGAAAAATTCTCAATTAAAGGAAATTTTACTTTCATATCCCCTAATAGTTACTTGAATTAAATGCAGACATTAATTTAAAAACACATAATTTGCTAGCAAATGTCTTTTAGAATTTATCTCGAAAGAAGTAAAAGGGTAATACATTTTCTTTCTATTCAAACTACTCATGTAAATATATGCTGGTTAAAAGCACCAGGACATTTACCCATGATAACAAAATCTAAGCTTTCTGTTATTTTGCCTGACCGTTGTTCTGGAATCAATTTCTAAATACGGTTACAGCACTATACCCAACTTTGCTGGGAATTACTATTTCAACACTAATGAAAACATTAATACCCTACAGATGCTCAAACAATCAACTGGAGATTTTACAGAAAAAATAAGCTTTTAACTCATATAGTACTTCTTTCTCTGCGCAAGCCACTAACTGAATTACATGTGGATAATTCACAAATTTCTTATTTGATGGGATATCAAGTATTGTACTAAAAAAAATATATTAGCTCATGCTCAATCTTTATTTGACTTATATTTTAAAAAACTATCTGTTTCTCAATTGATGGCACGCACCTCTGCAAACTGCTCTGTGCAGTGTGGTAGCAAAGAATGTCCCATTTGGTCAGGGCATGGCTCACAGCTTTCCCCAAGCAGGACAATCCTACCTTGCTCTTGAATTTCATCTATGGGCCCAGGACTATTAACAGTGATGAATGAAAATTACTCAAGCCTCTATCATAATTCAGACTTATATTGTAGCCTCAGTATGCCACTGCCACAGGCTTTGTGATTAGCTAATAACAGAGGTCTCGAGAACTGCCAGGCGTGCTTTGCCTGGGCTTGGCTTGCCAAGAGTTTTGTTTTAGCTTGTTTAGCTGTACCGACAAGCTTCTAATGAGTAGGTTGCTATTGCCTATTTCATTTTACTATACTTAGTTTTGTATGACTGTGTATAGTAATAGACACATTGTTAATAATTTTGATACAGATAAGAATAATAAGGAGTTGTCCTCTGTCCAATGAATTATCTCAGACACTAAAATAACGTTGCAGTGTGAAGTTCAGGCCCGTGGTGGAGGCAGAGGCCTTAGAGATGCAGCAGGCAAAAGATGAGAGCTGCAGCTGTGAACAACCTGGTAGTGGTCACTTTCTGGTAATAAAGTCTGCTTCGGAGATGGACAAAAACAGTTTCGGGGGTAAGAGAAAGGACACTGAGCAACTACTGACTACATTGAAAATGTATCATACATGTAGAAAACCAAGTAGAATGCGGAGCGGCAGCCTATTGAAGAGCACAGAAAAAAAAAAAAAAACCACAGAAAATGACCAAACCTTTGAAGAGGAGAGTAAACATCAGCATGATTCTCCCAGCAAAGATCAGGAAGAAACCTCCATCAGTAATTTGTCATTCCCTGCAGGGCCCCCACAGGCTGCTGACAACGCACTATGATCCCCAGATGGCCTCTGGACCTGGAAGAGCAGCAGAAGGTTGAGTGTAACACCAAAAAGCAAAAAGGTTAGATAATTCATGGGTTTCATTTTTCTTCTAACTTTTAAATGTAGCTAAATTATCTAATTAACATAATAATGTGTCTAGTAGTATCTTTGTAACTGAACAAGTAGTCACTGTTTTTTGTATTTTTATCACATTCTTATTTAAACTCACAATAAGTTCTGGCTTCATATACCTGATGCATTCCCCTTTTTGCCCAAAACAAGGCTTTGAGCACAGGAATGCATGGATGTGGAGAGGATATTTCTCCTGTCCTGTTTTCATGAACTAGATTTCAATATGCTTCACACAAATAACTCCATATGTTCCCAGAATCCATTTGGAAATCACTGCTTCCTCAGACTGCTCGTTATAGGCAGACAAACTGTTTCCTACAGGCATCCTAATCAGGCAGTGGTTTATCAGTTCCCCAATGCCTCTCAAAATATCACACCTATCTCCAGCAGACAAGCAAAACTATAGCAAAGCTAGGTCTAATTTTCCCAAATCTAGGGATATGACCAAGGAGTTAAGCCTTCTAAAGTTTTCTTTTGCTTTTCACTTCTTTAAATATAAATTTTGCATTCTTCCCTTATGAAAAATGTTTATTGTTTCTAGTAACAAGCAGTTACCAGAAGCGGTGGTAGGTATATGTGCCCAGCACACAGTATCAGACCTCCTGGCCTCGGACTGAAGGTTGCAGACCACTTGTGTTTTCCACAGAGCTGACTTAGAGAAGGTTTAGTGCTGCTGAGAAATCAGACCAAATTAACTCATACTGTCATTGTCTTTACCCAAAAGAAGAACTGAGCTATGGGCCCTGCAGTGTGAATGGGAATGATATACACATTAAAAATCGGCTTTGGGAATTCCTTTTCTATTATTACCATGAACATAATATCTCCACATCTCTCTTCTGACAATATTGTCAGTAATAGTTTGTCTAGCTATAATTCCCCCTTCGGGAGCCAAGTACAAGAAGATGACAGCTTTACAATTTAATTAAAGGCAACACAATGGAGAAAATATAATAATAAACTGAGTTTAACATTTTGTGATCATCAGATACAGACGCAGAGGCTGTTGAGCATCTCATCGATAAAGCACCAAAATCATTTTACATTTTACAAATTACTTTAAAGTAGCAGTCCCAGAGGTCCATGCTGAAATGTTGAAGGTCTCAGCTTGTAGGCCATAGTGAGCGTCTTTACAGTTTCACACTATGTATATAATTTAGAGGCAAAGGAGACAAACAATGTCTTTACACCTAAGAGCATGAGATGCATCCTATTGGTAGATAAGCGTTAGTGATATGACAGAATCTAACTGTAGGAGAAATCTTTTGATAACATCTGTCTGCTGAGAGTTTCTGACTTTTAGCTGCAATGCCAGCCAAAAGACAAGCTTTCTGGCAATAAGAAAAGATGCATTTATTCTTTCTGTTTAGCTACAGTCTATGTATACTGTCCCTTCCAATGAAACCATTTCTCTGAGACAGGTCCAATTTCTAAGTGAAAGGCTTGGCAACAATTCACAAAAACAGATAAACAAGACAGGCTTAAAGAACAATTTAGGCTAGGGCATTTCACGGGAGAAGGTAGCTTAGATCTGAGATGCAGTTATTAACAGCAAAGTGATTTTAAATAAAACAAATGAGGACAGGCTAGAGGAAGAGGCTGTACCATGGGCTTTCTCAAAGGTAAGCAGGCAAAGGTAAGCATTCACTGCCCATGCAGTTACCTTTCCTAGATCCTTCTCCATGCAGGTACAGAGCCTTCAGAGAGCTTGTTCCAATGTCTTGAGAACTCTAACTCTATAACAATAATTTATTTCTCTTTAAAGTGTAGGCGGGTTTTCAGATATTCCTCTTCTGTCTCCTAATCACCTCTTGTGATCTTTGGGCTAAATCTTCGTATTGGTCTGTTGGTCTTAGAGACAGAAACAAACCCCACCAAAAAACCTTTCCACTTTTACCTTTCAAAGGGAAGAAGTTTAGACTCTCCTCTAATTCTGGATCATCTCACTAAAAAGTTGTTTCTAGTTCTTCCTGTCAGGTGAGAGAGGACTCAGAGTGGGTGCCCTCCACCTGCTGTGACTAAAAAACAGTTCTCTGGGCTGCTGCAGGCTTGTCCTGCCATACACTGTTTCCCAGATGCTTCTGTGAAAGGGCCCTCTAACACACTAGATGTCACTGCTGAACCATTTGCCACTGCAGGGTAGGTAGCCAATAGGACACAACACTCCACAATGCTCTTTGGGTGAGGAACACAAAGATTTGCAGGTGCATCACAAACCCATACAGCATGGCTAAACCTGATAGTATGGACCTGGAGGCACACATGCATGGGATTTGCAGGGCCAAAACTTGGAGAGAGGAGATCTGTTTCAAGAAATAGCATTTCCGCAAGAGCAATGTTTTACACTAAGAATGTAAATATTAAGAATGTAAATAGAGGATCCTTATTTCCTTGCTTTTTATTTCTCACTACAGGCTGTTATACTTTCTGTGTATAAGACACACTACCACACCAAAAAGCTCATCAGACATTATCTTCATCTCTGTGACTGTGCCATTGATCATGGTGATATCAGCATCAGAGGAAAGCAGCTTCAGGATACAAATTGTGTTTTAATTTGTTTGTTGTTTTTTTTTTTTTTTTAAACTGTGGAAAATGTCTGCCTGAAATTTGAGCAAAGATGGTAATTAATTAAAAATTACACAAATATGTAAGATAAAATGATTATTTGCCAAACCCGTATTTTTTACACACCTGTTCTTTCCCAGTTATGAGATGCAGCAGTTGGCAGCAAAAGCAAGTAGAGAGAGGAAAAAAGTCCTCCCATGTAATAGAAAGAATGTCCATTAGCTAAAGGGAAAAAAACAAGATGACAAAGGGGAAATAACAGACTAGAAAGTTCAAGAATCCAAATTAGTGTTAACGGTTCAATTTATCTTGCATAATATTACAGTAATTGGATTGTGTCTATCATACTGCTGTTGTGACACACTTGGTTTGCTCTCTTTGTTCCTGACAGTTTCCCACAGAGACCACTGTTAGATGGAGACCACTTTTTCAAACTCCAGCATCTCTATTTTCCTTGCTACCATAGCTGAAATGCATGTGGCACGCTGCACACACGATAACACTCAGAAGTCACGCATACCTGTGTGACCTAGATTGCTGCTCTTCACTACAGCAACACATACAGGATGAAAAAGTTCTCATATATTAATACTTTAAGACTAAATTAATGTGGTTATTAGAAGTGTCAATGCATATTTCTTTTCTTGGTGGTTTTGCATCAGCAGTGAAAGGTAAAGGAGTAATTTTCATCAGCCACAGAAGACTGAATATAGGTCACGGTGAGTTCAAAGACAAATAATTTAAGAATCAGAGCCTCAGCGGAATGCATCAGAGGCAATGCCAAGTAAATCACTGTGTCAGTATAACTGATTTAATATTAGCAAAGAATGTGAATTGATCTTAAAAGAGAAAAAAAAAGCTTTGTATTTTATTATGCTATAATTAATTTTTTCTGCCATGCTACCATTACATTTTCCATTTTATTGTATTGACCTATAATAAAACTATAAAGTTTACCTCAATAAGGTTACGCAAATTTTAATTTAAAATCCATAAAGGTGAATCTCAAGTAGAAACAAAGTGCAGTTAGCCAACACTGTATAATACTAATTCAAAACATTATAGTCTTTTCACATAACTCCAACAGAATAAATCCTGCAACCCATCATAAATCTCAAAAATAAGCACTGATTTTCATATGATTAATGTCATATTTCAAGTGTAACTAGGAAATCTACAATCACATTGCCTCAATATTACAGGCCAGTTGAAAAAAAAAAAGGATGTGTGCTGAAAATAGCAACTAGAAAAGGCTGACACAGAAAAAAAAAAAAAAACTAAAACAAAACCAAACATCCCTTAACACAGATAATGCATAAAAATGAAGTTGATATTTTTTCTGGTTTTATATATTTTTCAAAATTCTAAGACATCCCTTCTAAGAATTGAAGCTCATAAGGAACGTCTTTGAAAGTTACCAATTAAAATTGTAAACATACTGGATTTTATCAGAAATGTCATCTTGTGACATGGGAAAAAAGAAAACAGTCCAAGTTGTAACTAAAATAACAGCAGTAGTCACTGTAGAAGCTGGTTAAAGGGAAAAACACAATGACAAATATTTTAAAATTCTTTCAGCATTTGCTCTATTTGCAAAATAAGATTTTTTCTGAACATCTCACATACATATAAAATAATGTAGAAAACTTCCATATTTTCAGAGTTTTAAAAGTGTATTGCAGAAGATTAGGGTTGAAAGCCCTGATTTGCAGTAAGTTTGGGTCTCAAATGGGGCTAAAGATGTTCTCCTCTGAGCAATATTTGGTTTTGGGAAGAGTAAGCATGTCTTGCCTAAAACTCAGCCTGTGGTTTGAGGCAGGACAGTAAGCAAAGCCAGGGCCAGTGCTACCATGGGTCTCCAAAGAGTGTCCCACAGGAGCGACAGTCCCACACTGGAGTTGTCTGAGGAATGTTTCAGCTCTTGTGGGGCAGAAAACACAGTATGGCAGCATGGCGGTAGAGGAGGCCACCTGATGGACTAGTCTGGGAAGACCAAGGGCATTATGGGGAAATGAGAAAGAAAATGCTTGTGTACTTCTCCACTCTTCCCTTCTAATTGAGATGGAGAGAAGGAAAAAGAGGAAAGGAAGAAAGTGAGATGACAGTGTCAGATTTCATTAGCTAGAAACACTTTAAGATTCTCTAGGACAAGGAGTGCTTCTTACCATATGTGCAAAGTACCCATCAAGTATTGACTTGTTCAGACCAATTACTGTATGTTAGCATACAATAAATATTATTTCAAAAGCAGCAGCAGAAAAGGCAACACAGCTGCTAAGTATCCAAGTCTATGAATAATATTCCAGGAATTAAGTCAAAACATTTCAGATATAGTAGGAAGGTTGAGGAACATTGCAGAAGAGAGGGCAAGAATAAGAACAAGAACAGTGGAGCTCAGACCACAATAAATAAATAAAAATTTGCAAATGAAGAATGGGATGAATGGATCCATCAGTACAAAGGAAAGTATGTTTCTGCACCACTAGGGTGGTCTGCACTACTGCTATATAAGAGTTGAAGGAAGGGAGAGAGGACAGAGAGAGTAGAAGACAAAGACAAGACTGATATCACTAAGGTAAAGAGGAAGAGCAGTTCAAGAGGAGATGAATGGGAAACATTCAGACAATTATTACATTGATTTAGAATAGAATGCTTTTCTTCATTCGTGCACAATTGATCATAGTACAAAGTCCCGTTTCTTTTCTTGAAAGAAGAGACATTTATAAATTATGATCTGTCCACTGTAAACGAATTGCTTTTTCTTATACTAACATCTTCATTACTTAGCTAAGCAAATAAGTCACAGGGAATATTACCAAAAAACATCCTTCAATGAATTTCTATAGCTTAGGAAATGAGATATTTCGACAGACTCCACCTGCAAAAGAGATATTTAGAGATCCAGAAATAGTAAGCTCATCAGCTACAAAAAGGAGCCACTTTACTGTCCAAGTACACATGGACTCCCTTTGTTCAGCACCACTGGAGCTGGTAAAGGCATCAAAATTCCTCTCTCTTTGGGTATCTCATGAGATTTCTTCAGCCTCAGGACTGCAAAAACTAGCTCTCTGCTTGAAGGTGGTGGTGCAGTGGCGCACATTATAAACATGAGCTGAACAATAAGAGAACTGGAAAGCTTACCTAAATTGCTCTTAAAACTATTCTGTAACTCCTGCATCTCTATTACTGGTCTATTTATATGGGCTAACCTGATTGGTTATAGCAAGTCAAATGCCCTCCGGATGCTCATCAGTATTTGGGCAATATCTTGACAAACTTGACTTCTAAAGTCTAATCCAAATTTTACTAAAACTACACTCAATATCACCCTACATCCTCAATTTGAACACTCATGAAAAGGCAGTTATGCAGTAACAGCTCTTCTATTTTCCTGTGATTGTACAACATGTCATTCCTTATCTGTGAGATAGATTTTTGTGAAATTTAAAATCAAATTTGATTTTATTGCAAATTCTGTTTACGCCAGCATGTGCTACTTAAAGGAATGGTTCTAATATGTACTGAGGTAAATGCTTCTAAAGAAACATTTTTCATATCTTGCTGACTTAGGTCACATATGAAGACTATGTAGTCCTTGAAAGGCTTATATTATACATAAATAAATCATATAAAGAAAACATCAACTTTGCTATGACATAACATTCTCGTGTAATCATTTTCAGTATTCAAATAGAAGATATATTTAGTTATAATATTTGCATAGTGATTATTTCACCATGGATAATGACAAGTTTTGAGCTCTAGGTTTAATTGTACATGTTAGTCCTCTAGATCTCATAAACTGTATATCTTTTTTATAATCTAATATTTATTTTTCCTTGTGCTGTGTTTAATCTCTGCTTTATGTTTTTCTTCTAGCTTTCCTTGAAAACATAGCAGCACTTGATGGCTTTGTATCCTGGCAAAAAACAAACAAACAAACAAAAAACAAACCAACAAAACCACCACCTAAAAACCCCACAAAACCAAAAAAACAGTATACAAAGCAATATTTTTATCTAACCATAAAATGATGCCAGAAAACCAACAGGGACAAAATACCATGTTGGAACAAAAATGGTCCAGAGATACACTTCCGAAGTTGAGCACCTGCTGTAAAATAACCATCTGTGTTTAACTGTAATTTAATTATAGGTTCATTCCTTTTGTGTACACTAGAAGGATCTCATAGGTCTTCCCCAGTTGGTCTGCAATCAACTTCTGGCATTTTGCAAAAGCAACAGACATGTTCTCTTAATAACACCTGCTAACTTGTTTCATTCCTGTTTCAGTAAAGGTCTTCTGGGATTTCACAACAGAATTGAGAAGCAAAATAAAAATTATTATTAAATTTGAAATAAAAAACATACATTAACTAATCACCTGCCCTAGGAAGCCAATATTATTGGCTATCAGATATACCATTTCCGTATTCACAAAAGTAACCCAGGAACTGCAGAGATATTTTTTAATATTATTTTTGAGGAAGAAAGAAAATTAGTATTCTCCAAAGATCTGCAAGCTATCAAGGCAATCTATATTAATTGAAAACTGTAGCATTCTGCACAATACCTCAAAGCAAAATAAAGAGCATAGACATTAATACTTGCTGAAACTCGACTTGCTGTCTACTAGAGCTTTATTGGAATTAGAACAAGATAAAAACAACACAGCAACTTGTCATGGGTAGAAGGATCTAGCCAGAGACCCCAAATTTTACCTTTGTGTGGACACTATTTAACTGTCACCAACTCATTAGGCCAAATTATTCAAATAATAATGCCCAAAGTTAGCTACCTAATGCAAGCTTGATTTCAGAAGGCTATTTTAAAGGCTATTTAATTTACTATTTTAAATAATTAATTACAAGATAAAGGATCAAAATCTCTTACATTTTCAGTGTATCCTTATAAATTGCTTAAAATGCAAATAAATTGTTACCTACTGAACGTTAAGTCCTGTGGATGACATTTAGTAGCAAGCAGTGCTGAAGCTCTTTAGGACTCTTGTGATACAAAGTCTACTAACAGAAATTACAGAAACTTCAGGGATAAGGGGAATTACACCCAAACTCAGCATTGATTCATAGTCAGCCTAGACCCAATCATAAAATATATATTTAAACAAGCTTCTTTTAATGTTCAACCACTACCTGCCCCATTACCAAGCATTACATAGACAGGAATAACGGCAAAGATACATTTTCTGTGATGAGCGGCTGACAGAAATATCAGCATTAACATAGTACAGAAAGCTTCATAAAATGTTAGCTACTAAAAACTACAAAACACTAGTACTTTTTTCATGCTACTCTGCCAAAGTGAAAGATGTATTCTATAAACTCAGGGACAATGCACAAGCAAAACACATCAGTGAACTTAGACTGGGAATGTCACTTTTGTAATTTTTGTGTTTATTTATTATGTGATGTGTCTTTAAGTCTCCTGGTGCAAGGTTTGCCTTTGCATCACTTGTGGGGGGGGTTGTTATTTTTTTTTCTTTTCTTATTAACATGTCTTTGTCTTGACCCACGAATTTTTCGCCCACCTCTGATTCCACACACCCACCCCCTCATCCTGCTGGGTGAGGGGAAGGCTTGGCAGGGTAAGTGAGCAACCAGGTGGGGTCTTAGCTGCTGGTCAGGGTCATCCCACCAAAGAGCTTTTGTGGTTTTACCTTGCAGTTGTCTAAGTGACTGCCATCTCAGTGCAATGAAACACTTTTCTACACACTTTCTGGAATAAGAGTGTTTTGAAGAGAAACCTAAAAGAAGAGAGTATGTTGTCTTGGCAAAATACATTAAGAACTGGTTAGCCATATAGAGCAGCAACTAAGAACACCCTAAGGTAAGGGCAGGAGGACACTTCACGAAGACAAAAGGAACAAAAATACAATTTGCAAAAGCTCAAAAAAAAAAAGTTACAGAGAGAGAGAACCAGTGGCTCTAAAGCAGATGTAGAGCAGTTAGAGGGTCACCAGCATTCTCATCTCTTTTGTGTGTGTTTTTTATGGATTTCTGTCCAACAAGACCAAAGGAAGCACTGATTGACATGACTGACAGACTGTGGCCTGTGCACATGCCTTTCAATGAATTTTCTCTGAATAAAGAGGCTCATGTGCAACTGCATTGCAGTTCCAAAGCTTCCTTCCTGTTCTGTGACTCTGTACATGTCCACACTACAGATTAGGACAAATTCTTACATCCAGGACATAAAGTTTCAAAGCAGGGAAGAAAAAAAAAGAAAAAAAGAAAAAGGAAATAATTTCAAATGTGTAAGATGCGACCCCACCTATAGGGAGGATGGGTCTGGTCCCTCCTGTGGAGAACCAGAAAATTTATTGGACTTGAGGTACAATTTAAATACTGAGAAAGGAGGGACTCGCTAGTCAGAGAGAGGTGGTGAATAGCATCCAACTTCAAGGACTGCACTGTCCGCTAGCCAGTTCAGCTAGTGGTTTGTAGGACTGCAAGAACCAAAGAGCTGAAGCTCTAGAAACAGCTACTGTTTGCATGGTCAGGGTCAAGGATAAAGCAAGCTAAGGGGGAAGGAGAAATAAAACACTGAGGAGAGGTAGATATGGGTGCAGCAGCTAGGCTCACGCAGGGAGGAGTAATGTAGTGGGAGAAGGAACGACTTGGCTCTTGGCCATCTGAAATGGGTAATCCTTGCACATGCTCCAAGTTAGTTGGAGCCAGTCCGTAATTTACCTTCTAAGACGTTGTTAGATTTCTATTCAGAATATACTGAGTTGAAGTCAAAATCCCATCTACTAAGAGGAAAACACAGGATGTTAAAAAGGATCTCCTGGATTATGAAGTCCATTCTCATGTTATCACAGGCAACTGATTTCATCGCTCCAATAAAGAGCCATTCCATTTTTGCTGCATGTGTTAATACCATGTACGGCAAGCCTAGCAAGCAGAATTATGTGATGGGAAAAGGCTGGACATCCAGAACTGCCAAGGGATATGTCAGATTAGACATTTCACAGGTTGGGACATGAGTAAAGTGTATGTGACAGACTTGCTGGCTGCTCTTGACACCTCTGGCATTTACTGCTTTCTGCAAGGCAATAAGCTTTCACAGGACCATTAGGATAAACAGAAAATCTTATTCTGAAAGAACCTTGAAGACACAGAGGGAGAGTCTGAAGCATTTTTTACATTTAACCACACTTTCCACTTCCCCAGCCCCCCGACTATCTGACATCATAATTCAGGGGGATTTATTTTTCATCATTGTTGTTTTAATATGCATGGGCCAAACATGGACCATAGCAAAGAATGTGAATATAACTGATTTTTCCAGTAATTAGAGAAGGTTAATTTTCACTGTTCCATATTTCATTTATCTCTTCCACTACGTAGTTGATCCTACACCTTTAATGAAAGATATATGTGGCAAGGTCTGCCTTTCACATTTGCATATTTGGTAAATAAAGTTCTACTAAAAAGATTTTTTTAAAAACAGTCTTATCTCTTCTTCTGGTAACAAGCCTATAGTATTAAATGAAAGCAAGGAACTAGCAAGAGAAAAAGAAATTATGCCATTACTCAGAGAAACGGTAAGCACACCACCAAAATCCTGCGAAAGAATCTGAGCTCATGAAAGATATGATGGTACAATACACACAGTCGATATTGGGGTGCCATTTACCAAAGACATGGAAGTTGTAGACAAGGTGAAGAAAGTAACGAGACCAATCACACTTAAGTCAGCAAGGTTCTACCACGGCAAACTCAAAAGATTGCTAAAAAACATCACTTTGGCCAGTTCTTCCTCCATAACATGTACACACAAATAAAACCAAATACAGAAAGTAAGTTCACACTATTTGCATTTGTAAGAGGCCCACATTAACAAAGAAACCCAAAGTGAAATGGAAATTCAGAGGTCATTTGAATAATGACCAGAAAAAAACCAAAGAGAATGAGAACCCAGGGCAACGTCTTTATCAAATGTCCTGCTGTATCAGCTGAAGTGTTTGTCCACGGTTTCGAAAAAATAAATATATTACTATCAATACATTTCCCCTATTTTAGATCACCTTTCTCTATTCAAAGGAAAGGAAATGTCTCCTTTAATAGTTGGCAGAGAAAAATAGATGGATAGTAAGACACCATATACCCTAGTTCATAATTTCTAAGTAGAAACGTGCTCAAAACTGTGTTATCAGTAATAGACCATACTGAAATTTGGGGTTACAAGTAAATTCTGCTGTATGTCATTCTACAAATCCTCCCCCAGAAAGGGAATCTACACAGAGGGTTTCAATTCTGGTCTGCAAAAGTCAGTAAAAGCTAGTATCCAGACTGAAGACTTTTATAAGTCTGCAAGTACATGATGTCATATACTGTTCAAAATTTGATACCACTCAGAAGAATTTTTTATAGCATTGATACCTATTAATTCTTTGGGGAATTCAGTGATTGCCCCAGAAACACTGCTAGGAAATTCATTACACTCCTTTTTGAACGGTGTACAGAGATCTGAAATAAGAATGAATGTTTTAAGGACTGGATTTTTCAGATATATGTGATTAATGGTGATACAGAAAGCAGTACCTTGTCAGGAAAAAAAAAAGGAAAAGAAAAAAAGTAATGAACTTGCATGGATATTAAGCTTATCAGTTAAGAAAGGTACCACAGTGTTAAGACATAATTTATGTGATAAAACTGTACAATTACGGAGTACACGGTTAAAAGTGCACATGACTTTCTTTGAGTACTTAGGAACAGTACAAAAATTATTGCATTTGGATTTGGGATAACCATGAGATATGCATGAAAGAGTAATGATTTACTGCTGGTTTGGAAAACAATAAAAATCCCTCACATAAACATTTGAGTTACCTGGCAGCAGCTTACATATCTTTATTTTAAATGAAAGAAAAGAAGCATAACCACCAGACTTTTGTCTTCTGATTGGCTTCAAGTTTGACTGGTACATTCATAAGGACCTTTCATGAAGATCTACAACTCAAATGTTACAAAAAAAATAAATCTTCTCATTGAAAAATTATAAATAAATTATTTTCTGATAAGATTAATTCCTTCTTCTCTAAACTTCATTTTTTCTACATTAATCCATTCATTTAAAATTATTTATAACCGTAGCCATTAAGCTTTAATTTAATTCAAAATCCAATGCATGTAAATTGTGACTTTGCCACTTGCAATGACCACCTCCCAGCTATAACTGGGATGCAGCAGATGCGCCATAAAGAAGAAAAGGTCAAAACATTTCTTAAAGAGTTAAATACAACAGTATGTAGCTATAGATGATTGCCAGTGATGGGGATATGAACACAGAACTATTTGCAGTACACATCTGTGCAGATAACTGAGGAAGGTCTCAATTACTTGGAGGTTTTTTTTAACCTATTCATAGACAAGTGCCACCACTACTGTGCCTGGGCACAGGGAACAGGTTGGCAGCAGCGACAGCTGAAGTCATGGCTTCATCCTCCCAGTGTATGGCTCGAAACAGGAGAACACCCCATGTTCCCTATAGGTCTAAGCTACACATCCAGAGGCAACATAATTAGGTACTGCTTTTACTCTTTTCAGAAGTGCCAATTGAACACTGAATGTTCATTGTTTATGTTATATTGATATTCCTCATACCGATGTACTTGCAGTGTTTCGCTGCTACGGTTTTCCTCAGAATGTCTACTGATGGGCAGATTTCTCATCTGCTATTTCCCCTCTACATGATATTGTAATCTAAATTAAAGTTGCCTGCAAAAAAGCAATATTACTTACTATATACACCTGTCGAAGTTCAAGCATGCACATAATCATCAGGTATTCAAATTTCACAATGCTCTTCCCTACAGTATACAGTACTAATCCCTGGTTTTATGTTAGTTTATGATTAACTAGGTGTGGAATAAATTGCTTCTTTTTTTTTGTGTCAAAACATATATGCATGTTGCTGTGCTCCAAGCAGAACACTTGCCTCAGCTTTCAGTAGTTATTCATGATCTGCTTAGCCAGTGACACCCAGCAGATTCTGTAGCAAATGTTTTTTAAGTCAGTCATTGAATCAAATCACTGAATGAAACTGCATGTAATTGTTAGATGCTCTGTCCTAACAGTTCCTAATTTGTTCTTCATCATGGATCAAATGGATATCTGAGAAGGAGGAGATAATATGTGTAGGTTTTCCACCACCTGAAGGATGGAGACTTCAGAAGACTTTAAACGGATCATGTCTTAGCTGATAAAGTCTGAAAGAATACTCCAAACACATATATCTGTCCTTTGGTTGTTGTTCACCTTTGTATTTGTATCATTTCAGTCTTAGTTATAAATCCATTATATTGTTATTGTAAGCTATATTTTCTTCCCATTCATTATTCTACCACCTCCTGCTTCCTCACTACTCTTCTGTCACACACTACTTTTGTTTTTATTGTCTTAATCATTGCTACTCACTTTCTGTTATATTAGCCAGAGTTCTTTCACACTTTTTCCCAGTAGTAAAGTCAGGAGTAAATACTAAATAAAATTAGCTCATTTGTAACTTAGGCAGTGAAGAACCCTTTTTTTCAACCTAGTATGTACTCTCTGACAAGTCAGTTTACTTTTTACTTATAATGAAAATGTAGGTCTTGGTTATAAGCAAAGGTGTGACCCGTTTCTTTGTAGTATAAATGGTAATCTTGTTTAGTTAAGTCGTTGTCTGCACCCACTGACTGCCAATGAAGATGTGTACTCGCACTTAAATAAAGCACTAGTCTCCCAAGACCCTAGATTGTGTCTCTTTATTCTCTGGTTTTATTTCTGTTTTTTATAACTTTGCAAATCCCTAGTTACTTTAAGCTCAGACATTCACAAAGCAAACACCTGTAAGAGAAAACCTATACTTTTTAGGTAACAACAGTGCTCACTACTACTCAAGATCAGACCCACAGTATTTCCTGACAATATTTCAATGCAGTCTTCTAATCCTGAAATGGATTTGAGGTAGTGGAGAACAGTGGTCAAACCCAAATTCACACCTAAATCTAAATGTCACTGCAAACATCCTGCACTTTGCTCACTGAGTTGAGGCATTTTTTTGAGTACTACTCTGTTCTATGTGAAGCAAAAATACATTAATCAACTGCAATTCTCCATTTTGCCAACATTTCTTCCAACAAAACTCTTATGGAAATGAGACTGGAATAAAAGAATGCCACAGCTTCTTTCTTTGTTCCCTTTTAGCTAAAATTGTATAGTACAGGACATTTTTACTGTGCCATTAATATTTTCCTTAACTTGTCCTGAATTCCTGGCATATACAAGCTATACTAACCTCCTCAGTCTCACTTTCAAGTGAATCTAGCACAAAACACCTCTTATTTCTCTCAGATTTCTCGGTTTCTACTTGTACCCCTCACAGATCCATAGCAATCTTTTTTCAAGAACTCATTAAGAAATGTCACCTACAACTAGAGGGGTTCCTCCTTGCATTGGTAGCAGGAGTGGGGAACATACCATGCGAGGTAAGTGGGGATAGGATGCAAATGAAAGAAACAGACACCCTGGCTAAGACTCTTGCATGTCATGAAAAAAACAAGTAGATGGATGTAACTTTGCATACAGACAACCTGCTTTATTCCAACAGCTGTGAACAGACAGCTCTAGACTTATTTGATAGAAATTCCATACCGATAAGCAGCTATTTATATGACAGATTTAGCCCAGCTACTAAACTAAGTAGAAAACAAGTGTTTTATTGCAGGTAAGTCTGACTGAATGATCTAGTAAAGACGTTTTAAAGCCTAATTGAAGATTAGGCACAATTGGAAAGTACTACTGAGGAAAAGGATCTGGGAGTCCTGGTGGATGGCAGGATCTCCATGAGCCAGCAATGTGCTCTTGTCACCAAGAGGGCCAATGGAATCCTGGGCTGCATAGGGAGAAGTGTGACCAGCAGGTCGGGGGAAGTCATTCTCCCCCTCTACTCTGCACTGGTGAGGCCACAACTGGAATACTGCATCCAGTTCTGGGCTCCCTAGTTCAAGAGAGACAGGGAACTGCTGAAGAGAGTCCAATGTAGGGCAATCAAGGTGATTAAGGGATTAGAGCACCTCCCTTATAAGGAAAGGCTCAAAGAGCTGGGGCTCTTTAGACTCGAGAAGAGAAGACTGAGGGGAGACCTCATCTGTGTTTACAAGTTCCTAATGGGTGGGTTGAAGGATGATGGAGCCAGACTCTTTTCAGTGGTTTCCAGCGATAGGACAAGGGGCAACGAGCATAAACTGGATCATAGGAAGTTCCACTCAAATATGAGGAAGAACTTCTTTCCAGTGAGGGCGACAGAGCACTGGAACAGGCTGCCAAGAGAGGTCATGGAGTCCCCTTCTCTGGAGATTTTCAAGACCCACCTTGATGCAGTCCTGAGTGATGTGCTCTAGGCAATCCTGTTTAGCAGGGGAGTTGGACTAGATGATCTCTAGAGGTTCCTTCCAACTGTGTCAAATCCGTGATGTGTGAATCCGTGAATTTAACATGTTTTCACCTTAGCATTCTTCTCTGAATAATCACTATTTAAAAAAAAAAAAAAAGCAAATCTGAAAAAAACCTCACGGGAATTTATGCAAGGTGGAATTGCAGTAGCATCTGAACACCAGGAAAAACTATGTCAATTCTGATGGTTTTACTATATTCTTTGTACCAATCTTTTTCCCCACTGAACAATACAAACCTGAGCTTTGGATCCACAGGTCTGAAACCTGCTGCTGGTCCAAGGTGGCATTAGCTCAAGAACTGATAAGCTTACAAAATTGAGCACATACAGTTTAGGAAATGCCACAACAATGGCTGCCCCCAGAGCCTTCCCTTGCCTCTGACCCTACACGCTTTCCAAGACAATCTCTAAATTACACAATTCCATACTTTATTTTCCACTGACATGGTGTGTATTTCACAGTGACTCAGGTCATATCTTACAGGAGGCTAATTTTGTACAGAAGATATTACAAGCCTCTCTTTCAGAACATGGTGGAAGAACAGTTAAAGGTCTGCTACTATAAGTTTATAGCACGAAGAATAAAATCAAAGTCCAAATGACTGTAAGGAGACAATAACATATATACAGGGATGGGAGCAACACTACAGGAGTAAGAAATCCAAAACGCAGTAAAGGAGGAGCCAGAAGAACACCCACTCCTCTGCAAAGGTGCCTGAAAATCTGTTTCCATCCCTACTCATTAGGTTTCTACCCCAATAGGATTTTTTTTCTCTGTTAAGGGATAAAGATCCTGAATAGGGAAAAGATAAGGCGCAGGCAAAAATGTATTCACAACTTTAAAAATTACACAGTAAATGAGAAAGTGAAATTATAGTCTGAGGCTTGCAGCACCTCAGTAGTACCCTGGAAAATATAGTTACACAATTTACAAAGCAGAGATGATACTTACACTTTTTTTTTTTTTTAAGCTAATTACTAATTACAGTCTCCTCATTTTCTGCATACCCAGCAAACAGTACCTGGGCTACATGTATAGTCATTCTAGATAGAGTGGTTAGCTTTGTAATGTGATTTGTAATTTTTCTGTTCAATTGAAGGGCTAGAGGTCTTTTGACTGTAATAAAATATTGTTCATAGATAATCACTTCCCCCTCCTTCCCTCTCAAATTCCCCCAAGGAAATTTTTTTGTAAATCTCTTAAAAGCTCAGTTATTTGTAATTCTCTTTTTGCCTTTAAGAAAGAACTGTGTTTTCTTCTGTTTACACTATTTCCCTAATTTCCTTACAGCTAGGATTGATTAAACACATAACTAAACCTTCTCTTGAAAGGCAATTTGCAATGGCTATGCTGCCATGCATTTCAGATTATATTTTTAAAATAACTGTTTCCTCAAGGGTATTAACTAACCTCTAGTACTACTAAACATTTAAAGGTTTGCATTTAAGAATCCAATTTCATTTATAAAAATAACTCTGTTTATTAAAAACCCAGTCTTCACATTTCAGTCAAAACTGTTCAAACTGTGCCTCTAACTCCTCACTCTCTGGTCCTGATGTTATTTCTAAACATCAATGCCTTTGATGAAATATCAGATTGAACAAGACCTCCCAAAGTCATTGAAGACTATTCCTAAGCTATTTCAACAAAACTTTTTCAAGCTTTTCATTTACCACAGATGGAATTCTCATTGTTGTTAACTATTCACATTGCTTCCATAGATATGACCTGTCATTTATTGCATGTTACTCTAACTTCCAGTGACACCCTTAGTTAGTGTAATTTCATTTACATTTTACCTGAATGCTCAAACATATAATTTCTTAATTGAAAACCAAATTTTAAAAGCTGACAAAATAAAATGAAAATAAATAAATCCCTGTAACCACACAGATGACTAACTTAGTTCAAAATTTTTAAAATACCTACCTTTTATTTCATCCAATATAGTAATACATGCATTAGGAAAGTATTAATTAATTGTTTGGCATTTTCATAATTTTGGGTGAATTTTAATTACTAGAGCAATTAAGAAGAACCTAGAAAATACTTATAATGAGCTGAACTCATATGTTTTAGTGTCACCCTGGAGTTTTAAGGCACCTGCCATATGTTCTCTTTAATAATTGCTACTTTTGCTTTCTGAATACAGTAAGAGAATTTATTAACTTGTAGGAGCTTCTGAGATATATGCACTTGTGACTTGAAATGTGGAAAGAATGTCAAAGTGTTATTTCATTCTTAAGCAGTCTGAGTTAATATGAGGTTATACCTAAGGACAAAGGCTAAATTGACACATTTCCATGAAAAGCAGACACCAGATGAAAAATCATGAAAAACAGGGAAACTCTTCTGACTCAAGCAGCCACAGGGATTGCCCTATCAAGTCTGTCTGACTGGGTTGAATTCTGCCCGTAACATGTTTCTGAGGTGTGTTTTCTTTATTAATATTTTATTTCTATCAATTTTCATTATTAACATGCTGTGCAATAAGTCCCACAGTATTCACTCATTAAACAATATTTTTGCTATGTTTGACATTTGTATGTTGCAACAAGCTACATATCAACACATGAAATTTGATGTTTCTATTTGTAAGCAGAATTTCTATCAGTTTTATACCTGACATTTAAAGCATCTCAAACATCTACAACTCATATCCAGTGCATGAAAGATATTTATCATTTTATATAATTAAATATGTAATTTATTTCATGTCCTGTCATCCAAAGCTTAAGCCTTAGAAAGACTGGTTCTAAATTAATTGCTCATACAGCAATTTCTTTTTACTTCATTTGCTGCAATTTCATTTTTACTTCATAAATGCAGCAAACCAAGTTTTTAATTCAGCATATCTTAATATTTTGGAGTTGAAAATAGCATTGGCTGTTCATTTTAAAGCCACAAAGAAATATATTTCAGCAAAACTACATGCCATTTCTTGTCCCTATATTCAGAAAGTGAAATCTGGATTGTACTGAAGTAAATGGAGGGTTTGCTATTTATCTCAGTGAAGCTGGAATCTCATGCTAACATTAAAAAAAACCAACCTAAAACCATCAATCATAACATATTAAAAAGGAGAAGTATAATTTATGATTATTTTTCTTATCAGAGGCCTCATCCCAGAGTCCATTAGAAATCAGCTTAAAATGATTTTAAATCTGTCTCTTCTTTATAAGCTTCATGGAGTAAAAAACATTCAGCATACCTTAGTATTATTGGAAAAACAGCAGGCTCAGTCATCCTTGTTAAGTACAAAACAGGGGTTAACAACAGATCACCCACGGATCTATATATCTAATCTACATTTTTATGTACACCTATTTATCTTTGTGTCTCTCTATGCATACATATGTAAAGACAACAATAGAAGGAAGAATTAGAATTTCTTTGTAGAAAGTTTAAAGCTTTCATCAGTGAAAATTGCCCATAGGCCATCCCTTCTGAAAATACATTAATATTAAATAGGATATTTCCTTCAGCAAAGCACAAGTGTCTCCATCCAACCCAAGCCAAAACTTCACAGAAGTAGCATTTCTAACATCTTCATATTGTGATGTGTTTAAAATATTCTTTTAGTTTAATGTTATAAGAGACAGTCCAAATTCCCAAGGCTTTGACACCTGCACTCTTAGCAAACCTTTGCCCAATGTTTTTATTAACTCAATTTAATGGAACCTTTTTTATGGTGACCTTAAAAATTTAATAACTCCTCAATGCAAGGACAATACCACCTGCAGGCTCCTCTGGGATTAAACTGTGGTAGTTCAATATGTCTGCAGGAAGACATAAAAGAAAAGCAGAAAAAAAAATTCAGGAGCTACACAAATCAGTCACTCATTGCTGAGGTTAGGTATTATGCCTGGTTATGATGTCTGCTCCAAGACATGTGACATAAAACTCTGCATGTGATATATGCTGCAGCCTCCTTATTGCTGCTTAATAGTATTAATCTAGCTTTGATCATGTCAGATATGCTAGCAATTTTCAATTCCAGAGTGTCTTCTTTTCTAACAGACACTCTGCATATCTTACAGATACGATCAATATGTTATTAGTCAACAACCTGACAAGAGGCAAGTAAATGAATCCTTTTCTGTCAACCCAGCAGTTTGTACCCAGTGAAACCTCACCCTTGCAGTATGCCTAAGACTTATCTTAATCCAATTAAGGTAAAATGAACTTTTTTTTCCTATGGTACTCTCCATCTATGTTAATTCAAACCTCTGAAGACAGCTGCTCTGAGGAAATAATTTTATGCTTGACCTTTTATGGGCAAGGTTAAAATCAGTATAGATAAATATATATGCAAGGGAAGTCAATGAGTTCTCTCTTTTACTTCCTCCTTTAACCTCCACTAGTACCTGTAAAATAATGCCAGAAAACACCACTGATTTCAAAGTGACTGGGGTGTATTTACTTTAGTTGCATAAAGGATTCTGTCACTTTAGCTTTATACTTAGTACAGCATGTACCTTTGTTTTGCTGAGGGGCAAATTAATAATACAGAGTGACAGCCCTGTCTGTACTATTCTAGAATTTGACAAGCAAAGGATGTTAACAGCCTAAAATATGCAAAACAAATTATTTCTTCTCTTTGTGATAGTTATCAGATATAATGACAACAACCATTAAGGAAACAAGACTTGATTGGTACTATTATTTCTCCAGTAGAACATATAAGAGAGAGAAAAGGACTAGAGTGCATGTGAACTCTTTTTGGTGATAACAGCGAGGGGTGCAGTTCTGTAGTAATGACACAGTGTATGCTGAGGTGTCTTTAGTAAGGCAGTACTTACTGATTTCTTTCTCTTACCCAGTTTCTTTTACAAGAATATGGAGTATCACAAATATGGACCACGATTACCCTTCTTTCAGCCACACTTCTTCTAAATAGCTCCCCTGCTCATGCCTAACTATGATATGACTATGTAAATAGCCATAGTCAGCCACTCCACACTGCTGAATCAGCAGGGGAAAGAGGGTACCTAGAAGATGGTTGCAACTCCAGGGTTGCATTTGTGTTGCAGGGTTCCTGTGCTGCTCATTCAGCTTGAGCTCTTGATCAAAGACAGGAACAGGAAAAGACACAGAAAAATGACTGCTGCAAACTGCAGTAACAGCTTTCTCCTGGGAGCACCTGGGGATACTCTGCTTGTGCTGCTTTTCCTTATTGTACTACCCTACAGCTGTGTGAAATGGAGAAACTGCATTTTGTAAAGTTCTGGACTGCTGCAGGTTGTGGGAAAGCGCTGTTTGCTTACAAGTTGTGGTGAGGAACAAGTGTGTAACCACACTGCCCTATATTCTTTGGTCCTATCTAGATTACCTGGGCTATTCACATAAAATGTTAGCATATGATAGTATCACCAAACAACTAAAGAAATAAGAACCAAAACCTGTAGTCTGTGAAGTGCAATGAGCACTGGCATCTTTTCCAGTCTCAATTGTAACATTATTCCACCAACAGACAAAAGACCCCACAAAAGGTCTGGTCTCTGAAAACTTCCTGAGGCAAAGAAGATGAAGTAAAGATTGCTGTTTCTACACCTAGAAAAAGAAGGACTTTTAATATCATTTATGGGGCACAGCAGTAGAGACTGAGATCATCTTAAAATCAGCCCAATGCGTTTCTGAACCTGCAGCTTTTAGCCTGTGCTTAGTAATATGTAATTTGAAGAATTATACCTTACTTAAATCTTCACCAATTTTATTCAGATTAGGACTTCGGTCCTAAGGTTTGTTCCACTTTAATTTTTTTTTGCTGTCTGAAACAAGCAGCTGCATTAAATCAGGAAGTCCTTGTTTTCCAGCATAGTTAAAAGGATGAAAGAATTTTCTCAAACTCTCAAAAGTAAAAATGTCACCTCTGATAAAGACTAAGCAAGAAAATCTATAGGCCAAAAGTCCGAGGAGTTATGGATGCATAGTGCATATACTTACGCCTCATCACAGTATCTCGGTATTCAATTCCAAACCTTTAAAACCTTCAACATTAGCATAGATGCCAGTGCTATGAAAGAATAAGAAGAGGTATTCTGGGTTTAAGTAAAACATTTCCCCAGCTAATAACTATTTACCTTTCTTCATTAAAAGTATATCAACAAGCTTAACTATGTCAAATGCCATCTCACAGCACCTTCTCGAAACAAAATTACATGTCAAATTCAGTTCTCAAAAAAAATATCTGAAAAAGACTGACATCCCCCCAGCACTAAGTGTCACACCATGAAGGACAGGAAAAACAGAGATGATATGAAAGGAAGCCTCTTTGAAGAAACATTTCCTTAAGGTAAAATTGCATTTCTCTTTTTTTTTTTTTTTTCTGTACTTCCTAATCCAAACAAACTGCTTGGTAAATTGCTCCATAGATGTTCTCAGACAAGAAGAAGGAAGTGCACCATCAAAGCATAATTCTAGTTATCCTCAATGCCAGAAGATTTGGGCGTATCCAAAACATATAACTTCAAGGGAGAAGTTAGTTATTATTGTTTGGGAATGTTCTAGACAGCTTAAAAGGAGGTAGGAGCTGCATAACCAGAAGCTTTGTGTATAACAAACCATCACATCCTGTCACATCAGGAAACTCACTGAAACATTTGTTCAAGCATCAAAAAATGTTTTTTTTCTACAGAAGATGTCATCATTTATTGCTCCTCTGACTAGAATTGAGTGTTCTTCTAACTAGAATAGAAACTTGGAGAAATACATCATGCACAGAACAGAAATGAGAATTTCAAGTACTTTACGTCAAGAGCAAGTTTCAATAACATATAAATTAAAATACCCTACAAATAAATTGTAGCAATCATAGGAATTAAATACATTGGTGGCAAAAAATAGTCATAAAATGAATTTCAGATACTGCTTATTTCTGAACTAATAAATGGAATGACAAGGGAGGTCTCTCAGGAATACAGCATGAAATGTATTGTAGCAAACAAGTTTCATAGTTATATTTTTAAAAAGCTCTACTCACAATGGTAGAATTGTTGCATTTCTTAAAAGGATTCAGCAATCTTGGGTGTTTCACTAGATACTTTTTCTGCCTTATATTTGAAAAAGTTATGTATTCCAAATCTTAGAAAAGGACAGGCCTTTGTTACTCATTTACACTTGAGAGCTATTAAATACGTCACTTTACAGATGAAAAAGAAGAAACACAGAACCATGTCTACATCTCCTTGGAGACAGCCAAGGCACAATAGACCAGGTCTCTGAAAGGGCAACTAACACATTATAGCAGGCTTCAAAACTCAACAATGACTTTTTTTTTTTAATCATTTCAAACCTTGTCTTAGTTTTTTCATCATGAATAAAAAACAATTAAACTCTCACCATCTTTTCTCTAATAGCATCTTGAACTTTTATTGGAAATGTCTGATTTTACTGTGTGCCCAGTTAAAAAAAAATACAAGGAAATGCGTTTAACCTTTTCTTTCATTTCAGTTCACAGCTTCTCTACAAGGTTGCTGGAACAAGTGTTCTAGTATTTGAGCCTATGCCTCTGACATACAATAATGAAATATTTTGTTTGTATGCTACTTGAACCCAAGTAACTGCACAGAAGAAAAGAAATCACAGTTCAGTCAGCTCATCTCTTTCCTTATTTTTAACTTAGTTTGATTAAATGCTCGTGAAACTTCTGACTCCTCCAATGGGCAGCATTAGGTAGATGTCAAGATTAGACAGATTTTCTGAAGACTAACTTGCTGAT
Organism: Tringa tobata; assembly: GCA_033628505.1. Taxonomy (NCBI): domain Eukaryota; kingdom Metazoa; phylum Chordata; class Aves; order Charadriiformes; family Scolopacidae; genus Tringa; species Tringa tobata. The sequence continues at coordinate 3,826,487 of JAHREE010000157.1, read as the reverse complement.
TTTTACAGAGACTGATAAACACAGTCTCTGTAAAGAGACTGGGAGGGACGACTTAATCTTAATTATTCCTTTTCTTTTACCTCACTGCAAAGAAGCACAGTTTGAGCTGCCCTTCTTTTTCCCTTTTCCTCTCTTCTCCCTGACATTTAAAATAGAGTAATAGAAAAGGAAAAAAAAAAAAAAAAAAAAGAAAACACACTGGACCCAAGAAAAACAAATTATTTCACGTGGGAAAACTTACCTTTAAAAACCTGATATTCCACATCAAACTGAGTCTTCTAGTCTAATTCCAAAAGGCTGTTTCGAGTAAAATATTCCAAATTAATTTCATCACCAAGTGACTCTATTACTAATCATAATACTTGCGTCAGTGCGCCTACAGTTGCAATAGGCTTTGGAGTCTTCATGGTGAAAACGTAGTGTTTACTAGCTAATAATACATTTTAGCACTTCACTGTATTTAAACAATTTTGGTTACCTACCCAGGATATAAAAAAACGTGCTTGTTGCAAAACCAAACAGACTCCACTGGTCACATTGAAAGCAAAGTCCAGCTCCCAATTTTGGATAAAATTTAAAACCTGCATGGGAGATTAAAACCTATAACTTGTTGACACACATGTGTCTTTGCTTAGACTGATGCTCACCTCAATAGACCTGAGAGATTTTTTTTTAATGCAGCGCTAAGGTACAGAAGGACAACTAAAGTACAGTTTGAATAAAGTTTTATTTTTTTTCTAGGAACTCCATAGCTTTCATTATAATTGTTGGGATTATTAAAATTGAAAATCAAGTGACAAACTAATAACCAATATTGTAAAGTTAAACCATAACAAAACACTTGTTAGAAACTGAAATGAAAGAAGATTCAGATTGATCCAAAATGGGATACAGAGAGAAAGAAAGAAGACTCACTGGTCTTCTCTATCTGAACTGAGAGCAGAAGCCCAAGAAGGGCAGAAAACAGGCAAGAAAAAGCCATTTTTCTCTTTCTATTCCAATCATCTCTTTCCTCTCTAGTACAGAAGTTCCTACTTCATCCCCTTCTGAGGTTAACAAAATTTCAATTTCTGGGTCCTTCTAATGAATTTAACATGACATCATCACACCAGAACTCCAATATTTTCTGCTGTGACATGTGCTTTTCCCAGGAGTGATTCTCAAGGATAGGTCAAAACCACAAGATTTCATCAAGTTCTCTCAGCAGAAATGTCAGCATATTATTACTGATCAAGAAAATTTATAACAAAATAAATATCTCAAGGGTAATTTCTTGTTCTATTAACCAAGAGAATATTATTTCCAAAAAGAAAGCTGATGTGACAGAATTTAGTTACGGAATTACAAAATGAACAATATAAAGTCTCCAGAAAGATGTTTAAAAAAGTGACCTATCAGTGTTCTTGACATGCCACAGCTTACATCTGATATGTCAACATGTTTAAAAATAATTTTTCATATGATTTATATTATTATGTAAAATTGGAAGCCAATTAATATTGAATAAAATGAGGAACAAATTTCCATCTTCCTGGCAAAACAAATTTATTACTTTTTGATATTCCTTTCTAGGAAAGGTACCGCTTTTTGAATTAAAAAAGGAGAAAATCTACCCTTGGAGTTTAGATCACTCTGCAACAAACTGTAAACAGCAAGATATCTCTTAGGAAACAAAAATAAAAAATATTTTATGACAGAATTCAAATAATATATAAGTTTATGTTGCTTCTTTATACATGTAAATCATTCATATATATATCTTGCAGAAAAAACAAATGAGTACTGTTATATGTATATTACAGGCTTATCATAAGGTTTTTCCACACTGTTTTATAGACCCCATTAATATACACAAAAACAAGTGTTCCTTTGGTCATATTACTTGTCATCCATCTGTTTAACTAAGACCTGTGCAATGACATCTTAAACATGGCATCACCATTCCTCAGATACTTCTACAAAGACTTCAGCAATGAACAACACAGAAAGGAAGTATTGTTCAAAATTTTGAAGCCAAATTTTATGCTTCAAATGAGTGGAAAAGTTTAAGTTAGAAAGCACATCTGAAGGCCTGCTCGAAGAAGCTTCAAAGTGTGATCAGGTTGCTCAAGGCCTTGCTCAGGCAAGTTTTTTAAAACTCCAAGGATGGAGATTCCACATTCTCTCTAGGCAACCTGTTCCAGTGTATGAGATAATTGGTATCTTGCCTCATACTTTAAAAGAATTCTAATTTCCACTTATTTTCCTTTACTTATAACTATATGTTTTACAATTTTTTAACACTACTGAACAAAGAAAATTAAAAAGATGCTTATAAAAGAAATCAAGACACCATAGGTAAGTGTGAAAAACTTAAATATAAAATGCATATCAGAAAATCTGGGTTTATTAACTTAATTTTAACATGCTGTTATTGCAGTGTCCTATGTTGGCCTTTACTATGCCATTTACTTGTTATCAATGTCAGATATTATGGTGCACGGAATTCAGTTAATTTAATGGTTTGACAGACACTGGAAAGAAACACAACAAATAGATAGCTGACAGTCTCCTACCTTTATCTGATATGTTTCTATGATAACCAAAGGTTAGCAGGATAATACAAACAATTTCGCTGATCGTGGCCTAATAACGTATACATTTACTATGAGACATTGCTCACAAGAATATGGTCAGCGGTCAGCATGCAACTCAAAATGTTCCCTCTATAAGTAATCACATAACCAGTATGCAAAATCGGTCTTTATATTCTAGGTTCTCTTGGAACCTGTCTTATCTCAGTGCATTGTCCTGCTCAATTCAGAAAGCATAAGGGCACTGAAGAGATGAGACTGTGTTACAAGTCCCCATAAATTGGGCAGTGCAGAAATCAGGAAGCTAACAATGATGCATATTACATTGAGAAGCACAGCAGGTCTCATCTCCTGCAGAATAAAGCATCTTTAAGAGGAAGCAGACGTACATATTTCCTGGTTGCTACAGAGAAGTACAAGAAAATGGCCTCATCTCCTTCCCTTAGGAGAGCCTGGCATAAAAAGATTAGTAGCCCTTAAAATTAAAGGAAGGCATTTGAAGTACGGTCCTTCATTTTCTGAAGTGAGAAAATATCTAAAATTCTTATTTCTTTTAAGTTGTCTGAAACCAGACACTTATTTCCAAATTTTCCTTAGGAGCTGCCTCATTTGCTATTGATTTAATTTTATTTTTGAAATAGCAGGTTCTTCAATGTCCTACAATGTGTACAACAAGGTAAAAAAAGCCAATCCTGATCAGCGTAGTGAAGCATCTAGCCTGATAACCAGTCACAAATATATTTGAATAAGTCATAAGAAACACTGAAATTATCCAGGGAGAGCGTACGGTCCTGAATCCTGCACCTTTTAGCAATTCTAGATGATATCCTTAATGCTATCAAATGTTGCAAGGCACCAGCATCCCCAGACAAGAGATAGCCTCTACATGGGAGATGTTTGTACTATTAATTTTCTGTTTGGGTTTTTAAATTATTCCACCACTATTGATGCCTGCCTAGTAATACCAGCCATGGCAGCTCTGTATACAGAGAACTGTTATTCTATGGTATTCCAATGAGACAACTCAACGGTTAAAACTTGACGGGATGGTCAGGTCACGAGTCTTCAGATGTGGCTGCGTAACCAATAGTGCTTGGTAATGTACCCGATTTAAACAAACTCCAATCCCACAATAACTCTATAAACCTGGTTTTGCAATCTTATTACAGCTTCTGTGTTGATTGGTAATGTTAATTGACTGCCAGAACCTGCATGAATGCATTCTTTTTCTTTTTTCGCACAAACTGTTTTCAAACCAGAAAGGGCTTACCAGGCTAGAGGAATGGCTGTGTAGTTGGATTTCCTGATTTTCTGGCCAATCCCCATGACTGGAGTATTGCAAACTGGTTGCTGTTCCTTCTGCTTGCCTCCTCCACATCTAAGATGAAAGAAGAGCACGCATCTTCATTTTCTAGTAATTGTAGCAGGTTTGTTGTTTCTCTGTGGGTTAAATACTTAGGTGCTTTGGCTTATCTTTAGTCAGCAAATGAAAATTCATTCCTTTAAATCTAGTAGATATATAAGATATACCTTGATTTTTCTTACTATAAATCTGTCAGGTGCAAACTTATCCAAGAGGACAGTTATTGCTCCCTTCCTTTCTCCCTACTATCTTACTTAGCACAAATAAAAAGACAAGTGACCACACTGTAGGTCTGTAAGCTGAAAAAATGTGTTTCACTGCCTCTAACCTTCCCAATTACTGCTGAATTTTCAGTCAAGAACCATGACTGATTTTATAACTCAAATACCATTTCATTTTCTTTAGTCCTTATTTAACTGTGGTTGTTTATTCTTTGGTGTTTGAGAGCCATTTTTCAGTAAAATCAAAAGAGCAAACTGAATATATTGCAGGTAATCCAGTGCAAAAAATCACAGCATTAATTTAATGAGAACTCTGTTATTCATTTGGCAATGAGTCAGTGGAATAGCACTGACACATGTAGAGCAGGGACTAGTCGGAGATGAAAATACATTGATTCATGAGTGGCAAAGAGCAGCTTAATGTAACTCGCTGATAAAACTGTCACTGATCTTACTCTCTATCTGGGATTCCAAGAGAAAATGATGGGAAAGCCATTCTGTGCCATTAATGACAACTGAGTAAAATGTGCCAATGAGAGCTAATAATACACCTGCATGTCACAGACCATTAAGCAGCCAGTTATAACAGTCTCAAATAACACAAACAAATGAAAATGACATTTATGGTCAAACCCTTGTCTTATTAAGCTGTTAAATGCTTTTCAGAATAATTAATATGACCTGGAACTCATCATTCAAAAATTTAAACAACTGCCCTGTCTGCTTTCTGCTAGTTAATAATTATTTAAGTCAGCACTGACAAGATGTGAAATAGTAACAAGCAGAACTATGCTGAAGGAAATGTTTTCGGCTGCAATTCAGAAAGGCTAACAATCTGCAGAAATAAACAGAAAGGACTTCTACCACCATGAAAAGCTACTGCCATAATTCTCTCCCAGGTATGTAAATAAAATATGGTTTAAAAGGTTAAAAGCGAAGATGAATCAAGCTGAAAAGTACAGGAATGAGAAATACACGCAGCATCCTATTTATCCTTTTAATTCCCACTGCGCAGGAAAGGTGCATGAATAATTTCTGATCTACTGATCTAGGTATTTGGTTGCCCTCTCTGCACACATGGGGCTGATGCAAGGTCTAGCTGAAAGGATTTGGAGATACCCCTCCCACGGTACTGGTCATCTTTCCTGGGCCTTTACGAGGAATTGCACTACATTCAACTTTGATCCCAGGAAGGAAAAAGACAAAGGGTTCTTGTGCAATTCCTCAAAGGTGTATGATGCCCACTTACATATGCAAAACCAAATGAGAGCTGTTTGCACTGAATGTATTATGTCTTCACATATTATGTCTTTTCAAACCTCTCAGATGGAGAGCGTTGGCAGGATTACAGATGGACAGCACCCCTGTGTGAGGATACAGTTGTCCTTCCCCATATATCTCCTGAAGGCTGCACTGCCTTACGCCCATGCAAAGGAAGGCATTGTCCTTGTTGTCCTACGAAGTGAAACATTACCAGCTCCTGCTGGTCTCATTCTAGGGCTGGGAAAATCAGGTCAGTTACCCTGGCTAAATTTCAGAGTCAAGATGCCTGGAGATCGGCATCAAGAGAAAAGGCAGCAACACACAGCTGACACCATCAGAACAATGTGGATCTAAAAACTCTTGAATAGTGGAGGCGGGGGGCCAGGGTCTGGGTCACAAATGTTTCTTAAGAAATGAGACTAAAGCAAATACTGTAAAAAACAAGGGCAAATGCCTAATTAAAATAAATTATACTCTCTGAAACATCATTACAATTACATTTAATCTCCCCCCAAATTATATATTTTACATTTGGTTTTGCATAACACTGCTTATACTGATTAATGTTCAAAATCTGCTCGCAGCAGACAAGATTTATAAACTAAATGGATGACTAACTAAATGCCCAATTTAAATAGTTACAGCAATGCAATTTAGTGCCACAGTTTTCAAACACTGTTTTAAAACCAAAGATTCTTAATAATTTTTGTTGTGAGAATAATGATAAAATGTTTTTCTTAGGAAAGCTTAGATTTTATTTCATGACAAATCAGTTCAGACACTGTAATGCAATCTTATTCCCTTAAGTAAGACGATAAATTTACAAGCCTTTAAAAATGCACTTTACTGGCTACCTTTTCATTGGGGAAAAAAAAAGATAAAATCAGAACTATAGAAACTTCTGCATTAATTTCCAAGTAAGAAAAGATAAGGTTGTTGAGTGTCTTGACTCTATTTTTTTGTTTTAGTGGTGTAAATACAATGTAATTCCATTCACTTGAAAGAAGCTATACTAGAATAAAAGAAGCAAAAGAGGACAAAGCTCTTGCATGTTCCTTAAATGAGGAGAGAAAATTCAGATCTCCTACTGTGCAGATTCCTACACAACATAACCTACTCGCTTCCCACTTTTCCCACTTCCAAGCCTATTAAAGAAATCCTCTAAATGAGAGGTGCTTTAAATGACTCTCTTTCTGTTCTCTTCTTCCTTTGCAATCTCATCTACTTAACTTGGTTTAGTTCAAGTGCATCTTCATCATTCTACTCAAACCCAGTTGCCTTGCCTTTTTCCCTTGACTTGCTTCATTTTTTGCTTTTGTCTGCTGGTTGTAGTTTCTCTTGGGTAAAGACCAGCTGTTAATATGTACAGCATCTCCATCTGTAATCAGTTCTGAAAGGTTGTTACTAGTGTTCTTGGAGGACTACTACAAATCATGAATAAGTAGGAAGCCTATACCGTTTCAGGAAAGCTCTGCACCTTGGATATTACTTTCCACTCTTAGTGTATCAGTTCATACATTAGTGACAAAATAAAACTTTGGTCATGTACACCATTCAACCCAAAATGATTTTCAACTGTCTTTCCACGTGACTCAAATGGGTATTTGTCTTACTTAAGGTTGTGCTCAAATCACTGCATTCTGTGACAAAAAAAAAAGAATGAAATCATCTTTCTTATATACTTGTTTCCTTCAGGGACGCAGCTCATTAAAAGCCTTTCTGTTGCAGTATAGTCTTTCACAATCCCTCCAAGGAGATGTAAAAATGATCTGATACTGTAGCTTTTGCACTGTCTCAAAAACAGTACCAACATTCTTTATATTATTTAAAACAACCTGACATGGAAGCAAATCCCTTTATTGTGCCAAGTATTTTATGAATTATTAATTATTCCATTACACTTTTGCCTGCAACGGGAACATAAAACAAGACAAAAAGTACTTTGAAAGGTGAAACTTCAAGTGGTCCTGCCTGGCAAGCCAAAGTTTAGAGTGGCATTTCTATTTACAATAAAACCTCTCTATTAGTTACAGTTTTATCTGAATTATTACATTAAAACCGCATATATTACTGTAGATCTAAGGGGGTTTGAAAGTTTATGGTACCACAGCAATGCATAGGCCACTGAGGGGATTCAAACAGGAAGAGGAAGAAGATGACAGACATTTGGATGAAGCACAGACACAGTGCCTAAAAATATCTCTGCATAATGTTGTACATGGCTTACTGCACTGATCTATTCAATTTGTGTTGTCTCATGAAATATAGCATTTGTCTCAATATTTTATCATAAACTTGCATTGGTTAAAAGTGTTTGGCTAAATGTCTAATATTGCTGATGGTATTCCCATGTCATATTTCACTTCACAGATTTGCAAAGATAATAGTGTGGATAAATTCTAGGTATTTAAGACTTTGGAAAGCACACTTTGACAGGCGAAAGACACAATAATAACAGAAAAGGCCAAGAGGGTAACTCACTTTATAATAGAAATAGTGTGAGTAGCAAATAATTGTGCCATAATTAAAGAAAATAAAACATGTCATAATACTTCTAAGAGGAAAAAGCTGGAAACCAATCACAGCTGGCATAAATAGTTTCAGTGTTCTTGTGCAGTATAAATCTAACAAACTAGAAATAAAGGCTATACTTTTAGAAAGAAAACATTCAGATTCTCACACTGAGACTTTGCATGTCTTTTCCTTGCTTCAATCCTGTCATCTGATTTTAAAATTTAGATAGAGCTTTAACATTCTTATAAAAATGCATTTATAATCAGTTCGGTGTTCACTAGATTGCATTGGTTTATAATAAGGTCCATACATTATGTTTCTATAACACAGATAAAAATCACTATCCCTGTTCTTGGTGGCCATGAATAAAAAGTACTGTAAGGACAGAACATACTTCGCACAACTAATAACCTGCCATTGTCATTGTGCTGTTGACCTAATTAAAAAGATCTTTTAAAAACTGTCAGCAGCAACAAACTGTTGTTTGCCCAGCTGTATTCTCGTTCCACTGGAGTTCTAAATGCAATTTAATTTGCAAATGCATCAAGAAGGCCAAGAAGAAAATCACATTTAACTAAATCTAAACACATTGTGAAGCATATGTTCGTTATGTGGCCTGGTTCTTGGCTTATCTGTTCTGTCTAAAATATGGCATTTACTCAGGTTTAATTTCAACAAAACTTCAATTAACGTTAATGAAATATGCATGATTAAGAAAATCAAGACTAGTTAAATATATGTTCCACTCAGATTGTAAAAAAAAATATACAATTCAGATAAAAACATTGGGGAGAGCATATTTATCAATAAGAGATCAAGCTTTATAAATGGTAGTGATGACTAAGTGCTACAGAAATGCACAGTTTTAATGAGTTTTGTAAATATATTTTTAAACTTATATGTACTGTACTGCCTTTTAAATATTTCTAAAAGTCTCAGACCAGAAAAGTGCTTGGTGGCAATATGATCAGTTAGCTGTTCTTTGGCATTAGTATTTCTGAAACTAGTTAACTAGTTGCATTAGAACTGACTCAATTTGCTTTGAGGGTTATTAGTAGATGAAGAACTAAAGAACACTGCCTTTATCTTTTATCAGCCTTGGTATGAAAAAGCATATTAAAATAGAAGATATATATATTACACATAAATAACTCAATGTCTGTATCACATAGCTCAGTCTGTATTATATAGGAACACATAATTGCATCAAAATGAGTTAAATTACATATATTTATATGAACTACCAGTAGTATCTTATCCAGTCTATTTCAACTTCTGCAGCTACTCCCAGAGATGACTGAAGAAAATACTAGCCGAAGAAAAAACAGCCCACTCATTCATTAAATCTTTGGGGTCTCCCACTTTTAGTTACCTGTAGAACAGAATCCCAAGTACATTGAGAGAAATATCCTAGAACACTTAGGTGCATAACTACTCTATTAGAGTATTTATGCACCTTACTGCCTTCAAGAGCAATGCAGTACCACAGACTCAAGTACAAAGGAAAGATCACCTTGGAATTCAAATTCCTAGGCAAAACTGGAGTCAGGTAGGATTCAGGGCTGAGCTTGGTCACAAACCTCCACTGTAAACCTAAAACAATTGATTAAGGTCCAAAGTTTGTCACTGTCCCAACAAAATGTTACCTCACTCCTTGCATAACTCCACTTGAGCCTTAATTAAAGACTTCTATAGATGAAAATGCAGAAAAGAGAAGCTCTGTCCCTAACTCAAATGGGAATAGAACCATTACCTGAAGTCCAGACTTGTCTGTCTTGCCCATTTAGAAATGGGAGTAGGATAATCTATTACTGTATGCACATGCGGTACTCAATACAAGTTCAATCTCTGTTGAGAGACTACATGTACTCCTGTAATAGATATAAAAATAAAGTGTTCAGAGGAAAGAAAAGTTAACTTTGTACAGGAGGTACAAGATAAAAATCTACACCAGCAACTCAAGTAGCTTACATGAGAAAATGCATTTGTTAACAAAGACAAGGACAGTATTACCTAAAAATTCCCAATTGTGCTATAATTTGAAGAAATACTTTGTTACTTGTAAAATGTCAGGTCCAAACTAATTTTACTGAAGACGTCATGATTATAATTTCCTGGATTTATGTGGACAGGAAACATTTACAGTCTTTTTTTATCTGCAGTATGAAAAGAGAATTGAAAATCTTTGACCTTCCAGAGCAACTTTTTATTTAAACAAAATAAAAAAAACCTCCTTCCTTGAGAAGAGAGATATTCACTGGTATTTTCAGACGTTTGCTTTTCTAAATAATCCCCAAATACTAAGTGTTACTCTTAATTTGCAAAATTAAAAGTCAGGTACGGGGCAATATTTCCAAAACAGATGGTACAGCACCTGGAGATTCTATTCCCCCTAGATGGTAACACACACAAGCAAGTCACGAGAGTCAATAAGTCTTAACAAATAAGGCAACAGGCTCCATTTATTCACAAGCAAGTCAGTGTGAAGGACACCATTACCTGAAAAAGCCTAACTGTGCTATAATTGGAAGAAATACTTTGTTACAAATCTCATCCTGACTCATAAGCTCTCAACAAGCTTATCACCTGCTACCTCCATGCACTAGAGCACAACCCCCTTCCTACTCGTTTCTGATTTTTCTTGAAGTGCCCTGAAGTTGTCCAACAGAGTGCTCAGTTATGCAAGCTGTTTCAGTTCTGCAATTCCAGGGATGCAATAGCCCTGACTACTTACAGTCCTGTGCCTGCTTTCCTTTTAAACCCCACCTCATCTGCAGGCATTGGTCTCCAGCCCCCTCATTGCTCAATTCCTCTCTTGCTGCTGCTGAAAATTCACAGTAGATTTTTGTTACCTTGGCATATGCAAGTGGAGTGTTCCCAAAGTACTAATCCTCTCTGTATGTTGCTCCAAGCTGGTGAAGCAGTAGTTGCCATTATCCAAAGGACAGCAAGAAAAACATGCAGTCCTGGCTAAGCATACTGGGTTTTTTTGTCTGCATTTACAATGCAGCCAGAATTATTCTGATTTTCTTATTTCCATGTCAGCAGCTTTCTTTACAGAGCAAACTTGACAATTTATTGCATTTAAGGAATTTTACTTCAGTATTTCTACTATGTTTGGTGTCTGCATAATTCACTTACAGATAAAATTCAATATTATTATCTTCATGTTAATATTTGCTTTTGATATTGCAGCAATCAAGCATGTAACATTATACTTGCATCCTCAATGGAAAAGTTTTCAGAAGAAACCTCCTCCTCAACCCACCCAAGTTATTTTTCTGATGAGGAATTTTAAAACCTGCAGTTTGAAGTCAAAAAAGGATAAGAAAAAAAATACGCTTCTCTTGGCTAAAAAGGGCAACATGTTCAAAACACTACTTTCTGACATGCTTAGTTCCCAAGAATCCCATATTGGAGAACTGAAACACTTGCAGAGAATGATACACTGTAAGAATGGCATTACTTAGCACAAGTCAAACATAGAAGTATCCCCGCTTCTTCCCTTAAGCACCAAACAAGGGAAAATCACTACTTAATCTTTGGCATTTGCTATTTACCTTTTAAATCATGGCTCAGTAGGGAGACTTGTTACTTCTCCCCAGTAAATGTAACTTTGGAACAGAATGGGCTCACAAGTTCTCCCTGCTTCTCCCTGTAAAGCTGGAATAGAGTAACTACAAAATATTGAATTTTTATAAATTTGCAAACACCCTGAAGGAAATTGACTAAATAAGGATAAGGAATTGTCTGGATGGTCAGACTCAAATAGTTGCAGTCAATGACTCGATGTTCAATTGGAGACCAGTGATGAGTGATGTTCCTCAGAGGACGGCATTGGGACCAATGATGTTTAACATCTTTGTCAGCGACACAGACAGTGGGATATAGTTCACCCTCAGCAAGTTTGTCAATGACACCAAGATGAGTGGTGAAGTCAACATGCTGGTGGGAAGGGATCCCATTTGGAGGGACCTGGACAGGCTTGAGAGGTGGGCCCATGCGAACTTCATGAAGTTCAACCAGGCCAAGGGCAAGATCCTGCACCTGGGTCACGGCAATCCCAAGCACAAATACAGGCTGGGCAGAGGAGGGATTGAGAGAAGCCTTATGGAGAAGGATTTGGGGGTGTTGGTGGATGAGAAGCTCAACGTGAGCCAGCTACGCGTGCTCACATCCCAGAAAGCCAACCGAATCCAGGGCCACATCAAAAGAAGCATGGCCAGCAGGTCGGAGGTGGCAATTCTACCCCTCTACTCCACTCTCATGAGACCTGGAGCACTGCGTCCAGCTCTGAAGACCCCAACATAAGAAGGATGTGGACCTGTTGGAGTGGGTCCAGAGGAGGGCCACAAAGATGATCTGAGGGCTGGAGCACCTCTGCTGTGACGACAGGCTGAGAGAGTTAGGGTTGTTCAGCCTAGAGAAGAGAAAGCTCTACGAAGACCTTAGAGCAGCCTTCCAGTCCTTGAAGGGGGCCTGCAGGAAAGATGGGGAGGGAACTGTTCATCAAGGAGTGTAGTGACAGGACAAGGTTTTACACAGAAGGAGAGAAAAGTTAGATCAGAGATTAGGAACAAATTCTTTTCTGTGAGGGTGGTGAGACACTGGAACAGGTTGCCCAGAGAAGTTGTGGACATGCATCCCTGGAAGTATTCAAGGTCAGGTTTGATGGAGCGTTGAACAACCTGGTCTAGTGGAAGGTGACCCTGGCCATGGCAGGCAGTTGCAACTAGATGATCTCTAAGATCCCTTCCAACTCAACCTATTCTATGAAATAAAACACAACTTAAAAAACCTAATAATTTTGAAGTACTTGATAATTTTTTCTTCTTTACATTTCTCATGGGATAGTTTTCAGAACAGAAAGGCAAACTATCATTTACTCTATCTCTTGTATTAAAGAAAAATTCTACATGTCCCTATCCTTAGGGAATCCTTAGCTGAATTATTGCCATTCCAATAACATAAAGGCATGTAACAACATGTATCTTACATGTGTAAGCATAAGATTATTTACACATCCTCACGTAAGAAATTAATTATTGCCGTTCCAAATCCTTAATCGTGTGGTGCTGCTAAGGGCAGCCTTGGGTCTGTTTTCCCACTGAGTGGCTTTTGCACACACTTACAGGTCTCAGGACATTAAGGATTGCTCCCACTGGGAAAAAAAAAAATGCGAAAGTGCAGGAAGAGTCCTATGCAGGCAACAGCAGGCACAGTTACGTTATATTTATTATATATTTCTTATTTATACATCTATGTATATTTTCAAATAGCTCAGTTAAAATGAAGTAAATGGAGTTTAAAATATTCCCAGCTTCTTCGATGTAGGTGTGGCGACATTTGCTGCTTCATAACCTGGGTTCAACCTCTTTGCTATTCATTTTTTAATTGGGCACCAGACTTTTAACAGAAGTGTGTATGTTACACACTTTATTATTATACATTACAGCCAAAACCCTAAAAGATTTCAATTTATAAATGCTGACACAGCACATCAACATTATTGCCTTGATTGTTTTCATATTCTTCTAGTGGAAGATTCTAGTACTTTTTAAAGGATGCAGCTGAGGAGGCAACCTCACTCAGAAGCTACTGGGCTGCAGTGACTGTGAAACAGGAAAAATAAAAAGAAATTTACTTCTTTTCAGACAAGTTTTTGAGCAGTGAATTTTTATATCATAATCTATTAAAAATTAATCAACCACAGCTAATTCTAGGTCTATATTAAAGCAAAGATTTTCAGTTGTATTCAGAGCGTGTTTGTTATTTTTCTTCAGCAATTTTTCCTTAGTGATCAAGATAAATGATATCTTAAAAATTATTAACATGCTGAATAAAAACCTGTCTGGGAGCCATAAATTAACTAGTTTAGCTTCACGTAGTCTTACTCTAAATAAAATGTCAGATCAAACTGGGAATCATCTCCTGAACATGTTTCTTATCCATTCCATGCAGAGAGGTCTAGATTGACTATACTGGCAGATTTCAGTACAGTGACAGCATCACTGCCACTTTAGAAGGTGCTCTGAAAGCTACATTGCCTCTGAGCTAGTCCAGAGCCAGCGAGGAGGATCATTCAAGACAGATTGCAGCAACCCAGCTACAAAAAGTGCTGTTGCTGGGACCAAACTATACCTGAAGTGCATTGGCATCCATTTTGTTTTCCAAATTTATTTCTCATGCTCAATTATGGTCTATGTTAGAAACCTGAAATAGATCATTCCAGTTCATCTTAAGAGAGCCTCTTCTCTCATGAAATACCATGGCAGTCCTCAGGTATCCAAAACAGCATTCCTAAAAGTCAGCACAAAGAACCTACAAATCTTTGAAGCTCTCCTCTAAAATTTAATGTACTATACAATTTCTTTTGAAAAAGTTTGACCTTCCAGTGCAAACAATTTAGGAAATTCTAAGTAAGCATTCTAGCAAGTATTACAAAGCTAGCTGTTTCCCAAAAATAATTTTCACTCATTCTCCCTTTGGCGTAGTTTGAGTCATGTCTAAATTCCCTTACATGTAGAGAAAGCATATTTGCTAACATGGATAAATTAGTTATACTGTCTGAAGATACAAAACCTATGTATTATTATAGCATAAAGAAGTAATTCAGTTATTAAGCAGTCATACAGGAGACAATGCCTTTAACAGAATTATTTCAATTTTACAAAACCCAGCACAGAAAGCAGATTGCAACTTTTCTTAAACTCTACAATAAAATTATCTGAATTCAGATATAGGATAATTTTCTTCAGGATGTGGCCATTAGGGGCTGTACCTATCACTTATACCACTAGATGCCTATTATTATAGCAAATGCCTTAATATTAAGAGATATAAAGGATTTTTAAAATTATTCATATCTTACTGAATTACTTTTGAAGAATTTTCAAGAAGTTTCACTAACTGCCTAAAGAAATAAATAAGGTAATTTTATTACCATCTCTCAGTTCTATTTTTTATAATATCTTTCTCTTAGTACCTCAGAATTAAAAATAGCAGAGCTACATAGAAATACAGTGATAGGTGAACTGCTGCAAGAAAGAGATACCAAGCACCATAACACAAAACTGACATAGGGTGAAACATCCCTACCATTGCCTCTAACGTACTCCTATTTTTAAAGTCACTCTGATAATGAAAGACCAGTTATGTTGCCAGTAGCTTTTGACCCTGGTTGACTATACTTCAGAAGTTCCTATAAAAGCCATATTTAGAATACTGGTGGTTTGGAAGAGGAGTTAGCAGCAGCAACAATATGTATCATCCGTTGTCTGTTTATCTGAGTTTCATTATCATATTCCTTCAAAAGATCTTGTTTTCACTGTCAGGGGCAGATAGAAGATAGAGAGAGTTTGGGTAAAGTCAGTAGAGCTTTGAAACTCCAGCATCTGTAATGACAGCCAGATCCTTGCAAAGTCCTAGAAGAATCATATATTAAAACCATATAGTAAAACTACATCCTTGTCTTTTATCTGAATATTTTGAGGAGAGAAACACAAAGACTACAAGTCCCTACTCCTCATACCACATGGAACTATTTACTACAAGACATGAGGAAAATGTGTCAGAATGCATCAGAAAGAAAGTGCCAACTTGCAGAAAAGAATTAAAATGCAGCAAAAATTAATTTCCAAAGAATTTGAACATTTCAAAAATTAACATGATTTTAAGGTGTTGTATAAGCAAAATTAAAAGACAGCACAAAGCCCAAACATGATCAGATACATGAATTAATATGGCACAAGATAAAATAATGGAATGCTAATAAGTGACGAGAGATAAATACTATGCAAAGGCAGAGTTCACCTAATCCTTATTACTAGTAAGTGACAGTTCTCAGTTGAAACCATAAAAATCCACTGAGATCCACAACCTATTCCCCTGCATATGCACGGACGGAATCAGTCTGCTACTATTGTATCAGTCTGCTAAATTGTTCATTAACAACCCTGCTATCCACCATCTTTGTATGTGAATAGCATTAAGACACAATGTCATCAAATTCTACCAACTTTAGTTTGGTAGTTCTCTGGATTTTTCATAGAATCACAAAATGGTTTAGGTTGGAAGGGAATTTTCTATGGAATTAAATGAGAATTGCTTTAATACGATCTATTATGGCCGGAATCTGAAATCTTCACTGTAATAATCCAAACAATTGCTGATAAGCAATCATGCATTAGAAAAACCTGTCTTTATCTACTCTAGTGCCCCAAATATTAACAAAAAAATCATTTTACAGCAAGTAATCAAGAGCTGTGAATGGGATAGGACTACTAGGTCTTGAGGAGAAAGTAAAATTCCAGATTTTTCCAAGTCTCTATGAGGTATTTTTAGACATTTTTTTCCAATTTTTAAAGTTAAATTCCCAATAGAAAAGGGATATAAAAACATTTTAAAAATTCATGAAAATGAATTAGTTGTCTTTGCAATCACTTGAGACTCCCCAAATCAGAAAGTTACATTAAATATTGTAATGTGATTAATGTTCATATAATTTAATGCAATTAATTTTGTGTAATTTAATGTAAAAAAATGCGTTAGAGCTTAAGTCACAAGTTTACTTATAAGTACAGTAATAACTTTTATTTATAAAACAAGAAGTAGCTCATTTGAAGGTTGCTGTAAGTGTAGAGCTAAACGCAGAAAGAGAAATTCAGCTTTGGATATTCACTTACTCACTCACAGTGAGAGCAATCATTTACTGGAATAACCTCCCACGGGATGTGGTGGAGTCCCCGTCAGTGGAAGTTTTCAAGGCGTGACTGCACAGGATGCTAGATAATATCATCTAGGCTCCCTTTCCCACAAGAAGTTGGACCAGATGGTTGATCCCTTCCACCTGGCCTGGCCTATGATTCTGTGGTTCTACGTCAAAAATTAAACTGTTCATGAGTTAAGGTGAAAGGTAACAGTTTGCACACTGTCCTCCTGCTTACGGCACTCAATTAATTACTCATATCAGGTTTGTCTGACAGTCTCCCAGATTTACATTGGAAAGTGTGTTCTTTCCAGAGCCTGCATACTATCTAGGTATAACATAAGTATAATTTTTGACTCGGGTCCCTAACTGTTTTCAAGGACATTATCATTCAGCAAAACCATTGAACTACTTTATGGTCATACTTTTTACTGAGAGAAATCTCAGTAAAAGAACTGTACATTTTATTTGGAAAAGCTAAGAACCAAGGTCATCTTGATCACAGATGGTAGAAGTTAAGAGCTGAAAGTACTTGACTAGCAAATTCCCTTACCAATGTGCATCTTTTTAAATTACAAGCAAATCATGATGAGCCGATATAACCTTTAAATCTGAAGAATCTTCATAACTTAAAACCTCACCTTAAAATAATGCAAAAACAATTTCTTCTCACTTATCCATCTTCTTTTACTGCAAAAGTATACTCATGTACTTAAACAAACAACTGACTTTGCACCTACGCTTGATTTTTAACTGTGACAGATGAGACCAATTTTCCTATTGGAGCAAGAGCTATGGAATTTAAGTTATAAGATAGAGGATTAAATCCTTGTCCTTTTGTTATAGTTGTGTAAATGAATGTCAGAACTGTGCCTGCATGCACACCCATGGTACTTAATTCCCCAGATGGTCCAGAAACTCCCCAGCTAGTCATCTACACTGGTGACAGCTGAAGACAAGACTGAACTCCTAGCTGCTCTCAGGACAAAGATTTTGAGTAACTACTACAAGGAAGTTGTCCAGGAAGAACTTTTGGAAAGTACTGAGTGTGCTAGCCTATGAAAAAAATTGAACACTGTAGGAGTTTCTTTAAACAAACACTCTGCCCATGGGTGTCTAACATGATCCAGAAGGGCAAACAATGATTTTCATCTTTGTGCTTCTCTAGCAAAGGAATAGAGAGTAAAACCTCCTCTTTAAGGAGATACTAAATATTTTCAGAATCCTTCAAAATATCTTGCAAAGTCCTTTAATGTCATCGTTCTCCAAGAAACACAATATGTCTCTGAAGAAAGGCCATGAAGGGTTTGCATGCCCAAAACTGTGCATTTTTTCAACTACACCAGTAGCTAATAAAAGATATTACTTCAGTTAGCAATTCTTATCATATCCATACCCACAGACTGCCAGGTTTATACCAAAGCACCATTAAAAACCTCTTTTCATAGTAGATCTAGAAAAGAATTTCTGTGTTATTGAAGTAAAGATGTGAAACTGGTTTCTAGATAGGTTTTCTTCTCTCAAATTAGGATGGCAATTAAACACAATAGAACCAGCTCTTGTACTGATGAAAATAACTTCAAAAACTGTGTGACTGAAAATAATGAAAAGCCTCCAAAATTTAAAGACTTGGGTTTTTCTTTTATTTCTGTTTTAAACACACATATACTAAAACCTTTACCCCTTTTGTTATTATGTGTGGTCATTGAACAGCCGGAATTTTGCTTCATGGATTCACTTTAAATACGCAGATCCCAAGCAGCCTTTTCTCACATATAATGTAAGCATGTATGCATCAAATAGGATAGGAAGTTCATGAGGCTTACTAGTAATTCCTAAAACCAAGAAAAAACTGTAGCTTTTTTTCCTTTGGTCTTAATTTTTATATTCACGAAATTGAGAAGCCGGTGAAACGACTGGTGAAACTACACAGACAAATTCCTTAACACCACCATCTCCAACTTGCACTTGAGCTCTGACTTGAAACTCAACTGTTTTTTCCCAAGTCAAAAGCAGAAGCTAACAATTTCCCTATACAGAAATTCTGTGATGTTTATTAGATCAAGACTGGAGGATAAGAATTAATAAAAGAAATTACAAAAACAAACAAGTAAAAAGCACCTCAAAACCTTCTCTGGTATCTCAACATAGAATTTTAATATTCCAGATGATTGTCTATCTTATTTCATATAGATTACTGAACCAACATTTCATAAGAACAGTTTAATTAGTAAATGGACAGCATTTGAAGTGACGACATGAAAAAAAATGAATGCTACCTCATATTTCTGCCAAATTCCCTCTTATGAATTCAAGACCCTAGAATTGTTGTATGAATCAGTTTTAGAGCTCCAGAAGGTCACACATCATCCACCATGCAACTCTGTTCTCCAGCTAATCAAAATGTGTCAGCTTTCATCAACTTTCAAGCATAATGCGAAGATTGTATTTTACTTAAGGTATTACTGAAATGTGTAGCCAAAACTGTTGGTTCTTTCTTTACAATGTAATTTGGCTTAGTGGGAATCTGCTCATTGGATCCTTAGCTTGATTATAAAAACTTAATTCTACCAAAGTTTGTGAAAATTTTACAACACATGTCTATGAAAAACACAACAAGAGTTTCTGAAGTAGAACTTTCATAATATTGTTCTGACTATATCTAGATTTCTATGTTTAAATAACATAGATAAATCCACTTTCACTGTTGCTTCCATTATTTTCAGGTTTTCAATCATCATTTGGAATTTAAAAGTAGAGAGAGATCTTCAAACCTAAACCAAAATTCAAAGGAAAATTTGAATTTTAATTCCAAGCACACAAAATATTTTGGATTTTTTAACAACTTTTTGTTTTTCTCACAATGGCTTCAAATGAATTCTGTTAAAAAAAAAAAAAATAGTTGCTGACAACATGTTTCCTAAGGAACAGTGGCCAGAAATGAACTTTAATTATTTCACCTCTTTATGGAAGGCTAAAATATGCTAAATAATCAGCTATTTGAGGTGACATCAAATGATATAACAATACACTATAGGAAAAAAAGTACTTCTGTATCTGTGGCATTTCTCCACAAAAGATAACCCCATCTTTTTTTTTTTTTTTTCTCCTCCTTCAGTTTACAAATAGATGCCAAATATGGCTAAGCTTTATTGATCTTCATCCAAAAAAGACTGAGTTTAAACAAAGATCAACTAAAATCCACAAGAGGGAACACAAACATTAGCACACAAGAAGTAACAAAGACAAACAGTGACAGAATATATTAAAAAATTAGCATCTTACTGAATTCTTTTTGATTTCTACTCAATTTACAAATAACATAAGGAATTTTAATATAAAACTTACAAAGCAAAATTATACAGCTTAGGTTTCAGAGATATGACTAGACTTTGATCTTTCCATTAAAAACAAAAAATACTCTTAATTGGCACTTTAAAACCTCTGTTTGTACAGAACTTTAATAACATTTCCTGAAACACAAATGACATTTTTATGAAAGGGTAAGAGTGTATTTTTAAAAATGACTTTCTGAAGTTACGATACTATTATAAAAGTAAATTTAGTGTGCTGAATGCTTGGAGAGGAAAACAATTCTTTGGTTTCAGATTGTTACCAAGCCTCTTGCTCTGGTAGCTCTTATTTGCAATTCCCAGCTGAGTCAAAACCGTCACATTTCCAAAAGTCTAATTGCAACACACTTCCTGAAACATGCTTATTGTCCTGTGCATCTTCTACTCCTTTGATAAAACTCTGGAAAGAGCTTTTACAAATTGCTAATTTCTATTTAATGTCACCCTAAGAGCTGTCACACTGAATTTACATTAAGTTTTCTGGGCATGCTATTACAGCTGTAGCATACCAAATGCCAATACTACTAGCCCTGCAAGATTTAGTTCCTTCAGGATTATTTCAATCAGAAAACACCATGCCTCTCTGTATACATCATATTTGCCAGCATAATTTTCTTATCTGCCTCAGTCTTAACTGGACTTCATGCTGAACACCAACATACGTTTTCAAAACCAGTATCGCTAGTTCTAACTGTGCTACCACAAGATCAGTCTCAGATTATTATTTCCAAGAAATATCCATCTTCCTCCATAACTTTTTAAAATCAAATTATCTGAATGGTTTATGACATCTGATGCGTATGTCCTATACTGTTCGAATGTATTCTTTTTTGTCCCTTGACTTTAAGGTGGGACAGAGATCTAGATCACTAAATCTAATAAAAATTACCTATAAAACAAGGGATGAAATTTAGGTATGTAAACAAAATCCAGCACCTGAACATGGTGCTGAGGCTCTCAGCAGAGAGCAATGTAAGAATATGGCAGGATTCACTTCTGACTGCACTGGAGGTGCTGAGCTGCTAAACATTGTATTTTGTTCAATAACCAGCAAGTGTCCCACCTCTGAAGTATGAGGTAGTATCTCTCTCTAAGATCTGCATGCCTACATTTACTCTAAAACCAGGTGCATATTCTTGCCTACTCTTCTAAAAGACTGAAGGAAGAACCATCTACTTTATTCAGGTGACAGTACTTAGTCTAGGAGTTAGAACACCCATATAAGAAATATGAACACCAGGAATTGTATCTTCTGTTTTTCTAAGAAGCTACAAAAGCATATATTTTGCTATTGTCTAGCATAGCATGGGGGAGGGCGATTTATTTTTTTCTGCTGCATCTAAAAACCAGATGACAAGTCAATGTAAAATGTATTCATATACTGAGATGAATTCATTCTGACACACAGGGTTACATTGTTCTTGCAGTTTTGCTTGGGTGATTATAGAAAAATAGGAGAAGGACAAAATACATTTATGTCTTTTTCCACAGAGACTGCCACAGCAGAAAACACAGTGTGAAAAAATAGCTATTGAAGGGAGGTAGTTTTGGTTTGTCACTGGCACCCAGATTCTCACACTTAGGCTGCTAGACAGAACAATTTCTTGGCCATTTTCATTGAGTCCTTGCTAATGGTAACAGCAACATTCCTCTCAAACCCAGCATGACTGGTGTAGCCCTCTAAATATGAATTTGCCATTACCAGTAGAAGGCCATAGGTTTGCACTGTCATGGAGAACAGGGCCCCAGGAGCTGTCTGGGCTTGTGTTGGACAGAACTGGTTGGGACTTATTGTTCTGTGGTCAGTGGCCTTGTGCCCATGGCCTCGCTGGCTGTAGCTTCAGCTCTGTGAGTGTCAGAGCTGGGAAAGGGCTGGCAGCTGGGGATCAGTGGGTGACAACCCACAGCCTGCTGTCAGCTGAGGCTGGGGTAGGCACACAAGAATGGGTGGGCTGGGATCCACTGGGGAAGCAGAGAGTGTTAGGAAAATTATAAACACATAGTGAAGAGACCTCCACCCTCCCCAATGAAGATTATGCATTTTTAACAGAACACATCACTTTGGAGGTGTAGAATTTTGCATTGGGAAACCAATGAAAGCGAGCTAGGAAATTTTTTGTTTTGATTTTCCTAGGAAGAGAAAGAAGGAAAATAAGTGAGTTTCAGTTTAAATGTCTAGTGTGTATTCAGACTCTATTTTCTATTCAAAGAACTTGAAGCATAAGAAGGAGTGAGGGGAAAATCTACAATTTGCCTTTGCACTTAAACTTGGTTTTCACTGAAAAGTTACTGGAGAGGAAAACTGAGACTCTTAAGTGTCCTAAGTTACCCAGAGACATCACTGTTGGAATGTGCCATCCCCTTCCTAACAATCAACTAGGACAACTTCAAACTTCCAATAGCTTTCTAAAAACTATTCTGTAACAAAACACTATACTGGCTTGAAAGAGATCTGTTGAAAATCACACGAGGATTGGTCAGAACTGGTGTCCTCCTGACACCTCCCAACAGGAGTTCAGCCTTTCAATGCAAGACATGCCATGTGGACCTAATGTCTTCTCATTACTAGATCATATGCTAAGACACATCTGACATAGTAATTTCTGTATGTCTAGATTGTTTTAGCTTACCATAGTAAAAGTAAGAATTATGGTATGTTTGGTATCCTAATGATACATTACAATGATACAAATGCCGCCTTTTTCATAAGATGCGACAATCATATTTATCGCATATTCTGAACACAATAGCGTTTCTGTTATTGTGCCATTGTGATAATCAGCTGCCTTATTACCACTGAATGTTGAAAAATTTTGGTAACACTGTAGAAAAGATTTACTACAAGGAATTTTCATCCAAATAATATTGTCTTACTAAGCTTTTGACAGCTGCACTGGTATGACTCTGCGAAGACAGTTAATCATAAATTGCTCTTACACATAAAATCCAGCAATTGAATTTTACAAATGCAACATAATTATTCTAAACTTAGGCTGCTTGTTTTGACACACTAATGAGTTGTCAAATTTTAATCTGGGATTGCTAGTTACCTTTGGGGGAGGTAGGGCAGAGGAGTTTATTTTCTGTGTTTCAATCCAGAGTGGTTCAGCTGGCAACTGCCCAGCCACCCTCCAGGCATTTCCTGAAGGAGCTGCCCTTGCAGCCCAGGAGGACAAGGGTTGTAGCTATCATTTGCTGCATGAGAGCTGTTTACGTAGCTGGCAATGGGAAACTCTGCTGTTAAACCAAGTGTTTAGGAATATGGAATTAAGTTGTCACTCTAATGACTAATGTGTGATATTATCTTTAATTTAATACATCCTAAATTCCTTGTGAACTTAAAATACAGAGAACTTCCAAATGACTCAAAAACTCTGTTTTGTTAATTAAGAGATACAGACCAACGTAACGTGTTAACTTCGGGTTGGACAATTAGCTTTGCATTATGATATGATTGGAACTGTGTTCATTGAACAAGAAGGGCATAATATTTTGTGGTATTTTTACACCCCAATCTATATTCAGTGATCCAGGTGTAATATCGCATTCAGTGAATTTACTGTAGATTTATGCTGGTGTTAATTAAGATCAGGATTTGGACTTTGAGGTTTAATCTACCTTGCTTTGCATGCACGTCTCATAATAACTGAGCATAAAGTGTTATTAAATTATTTCTATTATACAGTGCTGATTAAAATACTTGGAGTTTAGTTACAGATTTTTACTATGTTGCATTCCACTGAAAGTACTAAATGATGGTTTTATATTTTATTTGTGCTCACACTTGAGAAAAACTGTATGTCCAAAAAAAGAGAAAGAACATTTAGAGAAGGGTAATTTCTCACTGCAATTTAACTGTGGTACTTGATTTCATTTCCTTGAGCATGATCCTAAGCCTACTAACACAAGCTGATCATCCTTGAAAGTAGAACTGATGAGATCTTTTCAATGTTTAAAAATGTTACACAAATATTTCACTTCTATTTTTTTTCACATGGAAATTAAAAATCAAATTGTGTCATGACTGTTAAATGAATTGTTGCTTAGATATCAAAATAAAGTTCTATCTACTTAAGATTTAGCATTATAGAGCTAATTTTGGCATGGTAGAGTTTGAACTTGCAAAATATAATACCTAGTATTTAAATTGGTGTAACTTTTTTTATTAGTGTAATTTTATAAGCTTTCTACTATTACTAAGAAAAAGATCGTTCTGCGAGAGTATAAATTCAAATACAGTTTTCAGTCATGGGCTGGGATTTTTATGGAAGTAGCCCATGTTCTGAGGAAACAGAGGCCAGGTGTATTTCGTTTCACAATGTTGCAAGTCTCTGGCAGGTACACCTGACCGAAAGTGTGATGGCTTAAATCAAAACAAAAGTAGTATAAGCAATACTTCTATCCATTTACAACCTTTAGGAAATGCAATCATCAATACTTCCCAGGCAGATCTTTAGTTGGTTTCAATTATATCTACTGAGTATATCTGTGTCTCAGAAATTAGGATCCTGGTCCTGCCCAAGGCTGGAAAGCGATGGGCTGGGAGGCTGCTCACAGGTACACAGTGACAGCACCGCAACTCGGTTTCCCTAGTGAGATACCAGCTTCCGCAGTTTCACTCAGCCTCAAACTCTGCCCACAGTGTAGATCAAATTATCCTACCAAAAAAAAAAAAAAAAGCAAGGGAGAACTAATATCTAAGGTTAAACTTCTCGATCAGTATTGGCCACATATGCAAACTAGCAGATGTTGAGAAATTATGAGATCCAGTATCTTCAAGCTCTATCTGAAGAGACTTAAAGACTTACTGGTACTTTCAAAGGTCACATACTACTGCCTCTTCCCACAACTTTCCCTCAGCACAGAGCATCTCACTCTG
This sequence comes from Tringa tobata, assembly GCA_033628505.1. Lineage (NCBI taxonomy): Eukaryota > Metazoa > Chordata > Aves > Charadriiformes > Scolopacidae > Tringa > Tringa tobata. The sequence continues at coordinate 3,801,614 of JAHREE010000157.1, read as the reverse complement.
GGCCCCTCACTTTCACTGGCAGTATCCTGCCACACCCCGTCAAATAGCGGGAGTTTCTTTCCAGCTGGGGACCTACTGAGAGAATTGCTAGTGCTGAGGAAAGGCTATCCTTGCAGTTCTTGGTGTATTTTTGGTCCCTATTCTTGGTTTTCTTGAACACTTTCTCTACATCATGGAACACTGAGCTTCTTCAAAAGTATCCAAAAGAAGTACGTGATCATTACTTGCAGTACTGTATTGCTGAAGTGAGCAGAGTCCAACCTGCACATGGCACATTAGTCAAGCAATATTGTTGAAACTGGAAAAAAGGATTTAATTTCTTCACTTAGAAAAATATTTGTGGACAGCTCAGAATATTAACACACAGTACAGATACAGTCACAAATGGCAACAGCAATATCTACTCACATTTCCCTTTACACTTCTGCTGAGCTTAGAAAAAAGGCTGAAATTAAATTTACTCAGTTAAAAATGTGGAAATTCTCTTTTCTGTCAGGATGCCAGTAGAGCTAAGTGTATTTTATTTACAAACACTTGAAGTGCATAGAAGGTGCCTTGACATAGAAGGATAACTTTTCATGTGATGTGGCAGACTAAGGTTATGGAAATCACACCTGTGCAGGTACCATGGTGACCAGTAATCACCCACACATCACCTTAGATACTATCTACACAGCACGCAGGGTCTGAGACTTACTCACAAATAGTAATTTCTAGCACTGCCTGTACCTGCCACATAGTCCAATACAGAATTCAGTCACAGGTAAGCAACTCCTTCTATCAAAAGTTTGTAACACCATAAGCTGTCACATGACCTTTAACAAATCTTACCATCCAGGGGTGAATGCATTTTCTTGATGCACACGCGCTAAATGTTTGCTCAAACTTGAAGATATTCCAGGTGCTGCAAACACATATACTTATTAATCATTCCCTAGAAATCTAAGGAGATACAAACATGAAATAATGTTGCTTACTTTAGATCATATATTAATTTTTTGAATCCAGTCTCAAATCCATAGAGCAGAAATTTAAAAAAAAAAAAATCTACAGAAAAGATATGACTTACAGAAACCAGGGTTCAGTTGCCACAAGTAATCATGCCTGTCCTAAGTGATTAATATTAAATGTTGAATCAGGTTTAACCTGAAAAGCTGAATGTATGAAATACTGCTTCTTAAAAAATAAAATCAAACTTTTTGGAAACAGATGAGAAAACAAAATCCAAAACAAAACAAAACTTTTTTTTTTCACATGACCAATAAGAAATACCAATCTCATGTTGTAATTTTGATGTAATTGTCTTTATTCATAAAGAATTTATCAGGTCATTTTTCCTTAGAGAAAGGAAAAATCAAAATAGCAGGCTTTTTCTTAATACTCTGCCTCTTACAGTCACCAATGAGCCCCAAAACAACCACTTTCTTTTCCACATTGTTTTGAACATGACATTGATGCTGTTAATTCCCCATTACTCTATCTGCCTTTTAGAACTTCCTGTAGTTTTTCCTCATAAACACATGCATTTTTAATTAGCACCTAAGTCACATGTTTATTTTATCAGTCTCCAGATCACACAGTTCAGCCTCAGTTCAACCCTGACACTTTCTGTTCTGGACAAAACTCATGACAATATTCAGCTACCTTTTACAGAAGTTGATGCATACCTGTAACAAAAGGACCAACATGTCCCAGTGTATCCTGATGATACACTACTCATTATATTTCTAAATCTTCCAGCCAGTGGTACTCAGGTTTCAGAAACATGTAGCAATACAGGCAGTTCAAGGAGTCATTTTTTCTGTTTGCCATCCCTGCCACAGCATACTATTTCTTCATTCATGCCTTGTTCTCAGTATGGCTCCACACCTGACAGGATGTCACAAAGACATGAACGAGGAGCCAGAGACCAGGGAAGGGACAGAAAGGAAAATCAGCAATGGGAGATCCTCAGTTTGACATTGCTGCCAAAGGTTTCTAGCTACAGCCTGGAGCATGAGCAGCGTGCAGCATACCTCGACTACAGGAACAAGGCATTATACTTCCCACCACACAGATTCAAAAAAACAACTTGGCATTAGCTCACGCAGTTCAGGGTAATTTTGATGTTTAAACTAAAAAGGCCTATCAAGGTCAAGCCACAGAACAGCAGTTTCTCACTCTAGATCCCTGACACTCAGTTATAGTCCCTCCTCACTGGCTGAGGACTCCCACACACTAGAAAGCTCCTAGAGCAATGAACCAGTTTGTTGCCTGCAGTCATGCATTAATAGACAAGGCTACATAGCAGAATATGAACCTGTAAGTCCATCTGCATATTAGATCAAAGCCAACAGGACATTTAGGTCACAGGTAATTATTTAAATGCCTTAACTTTAACAGGTGAAGCACTATCAGGGTGATTTCAGCTAGACTACACAATACCTCTTCTTTTAAATAGGGGTTGTTTTCCGTATTAACTGAGTGATAAAAAACATATAGAAAACCAAACACCATAACAAATTAGTAATGGACTCCAAGCGTACAAATATTTTAAAATAACTAGAGATTGTGTTTTTTCCTCCCCTCAACAGACTTCACCAGGAGGTGAAAAGGAAAATTAAATCTATGCAAATGTGTCCAGCTTTCAAAAACAACAGCAAATATATATTGTTCCCTCTTCTGTTTGTGTGTATTAAGGATATGTACTGACTTGATGGAATTACTCCAGCAAGCTGTGAATGATGATGCATGAAATGAAAAAACCTCAGTCCAGTGCACAGAAAGAATACAAAGAACAGTAGGCTGTCAACAATACACTTTTTAGAGGAGAATGGAGATATACTACATCTTCCTTGGATGGAACTGTTGAATTCAGAGACAAGATTCTTATGGTACCATATGTCTAAGCACCTTCCAGGTACCTGTTGAACAAACAGATTCCAGTTCTGCGAGACAACACTGAATAATTAAAAATTAATTTTTTATCTAATTGAGAGATATTTTCTGTCTCAGTTGCAGGCAGTTGTAAATGGAGTCAGCTGGAGACTTACCAAAATGACGTATGACGGCCTTCTGTTAGATTATTGGTCAGAACAAAGTAGCTATTCATAGAACAAAGTAGCTATTTGTCTTTTATATTCCACACAACTCTATTTTACCCATCTCTTTGATTGCAAGAACAGGCAAATTCCAGATACCAGAGACAAATGAACAAAGCCCCTTTGCAAACCTCCAGCCAGTGATTACAGCTCCAGTCATAAAACCCCTCGTCTAAAAAAACAGTTCATCAAGAAGATTAAACTTTTCACCCACCAGGCATCACAGAATATATGTTACAAAAGAGTTTTGGATGAACCCCAAAGCAATAGCTTTAAATTCCAAGAAGATAAACTCCTGCAAGTCAACTTTTCAAGAAGCAAGATTAGATATTACTAAACACTTGCAAAAACCAAAATAGGTTGCTTTAAATGCATTCAATAAAAAAACCCAAACAAACAAACAAACAAAAAAAAAACAAAAAGGAGAAATCCACACATGCCTATATAGGATGACAGATTCAAAAGCAAAGACACTGAAAGAAGCACATCAGTGCTATCATTCAGGAAGTGAAGATTTGTCTTCCCTTTGACTTTTTTGTAGTGCAGTGTATTCTAGATATATAGTTAATTCTCTAATACCATGGGCCTTCAGCACAGCTGATGTTTATGCAGGCTGCCTAAAGGAATAATATGGAGGTTTCCTGTATATCCATGTTACTGGTACACTTGAGAGTGCTGGAGCTTGAATCTACATGTGAATAGATGTAGATTTAGAGTAGCTGACAGAAGAGGTACATTTCTCCATTAGTTTGGAAGGCAACACACAGGAAAGCTTACTAAGATTTACTTTAGGAGGAAAATGGTCTTTCTTCTCTAACCACTTGAGCGTTCAGAAAAGACAGTCTTCCAGAAAACTTGCAACAATATATGCTAAGTACAATCACAGACACCATGAGTTACTCCTATAACTACAGATCCAACTATCTTGCATAAGACAGCATAAAGCTATTCAGCATCTCATTCAGTGTGCAAATCTCTGCTGATGATGTGTAATAAGACACAGATAAATAGCACTGCTTGAGAAGCCAGGCAGATGATTTCCTCTACAACAAATGTTTCCTATTATTTCCATGCAGCACACAAAAAACTACTTAAAGTAATTTAAAAAAAAAATATTATTCCTAGCCTACCTAAAAAGAACACAGACAACAGTAATGAAAAAGGGCTGTGACTTCTAAAATTGTTTGTTTCTTTATTCTGTATAACAAACACTTTCTGAAATTGCCACACTGTTTTTCCCATGCCTGCAAATCAGATAATATATCACCTCTTGGGAAATTTGCCAACAAAGTTCAAAGACACAAGACTGTTTGTACAGAATTAGTCCAGTCTGAACTTTGTGTTAGAAGAAAACTAGGTATCAGTTACAGGTCCTATTTAAGGCAAAACCTAGAGTATGAAGAAGCTCTAAGTCATTGAAAAGACACACATTTAAACAAACAATTTCTAGACTGCAGCCTTCAAGAACATTTTTAAACAAAATTGTTTCCTTAATATGTATCAGTATATTACTGGTAAATAAAACTTTGATGTATATAATCCCATCCCATTAAAAATGTTTTTATCGCATTAAAATAACAGCCTTTGATGAGAAAGTATTCTGCCTGATGGCATTACTGTGTAACTCCTTCCAGGTTCCCCTGACATTATCCATCAGTCTGTTTTTACAGACCTGTTGAAGATGATGGAGCAGGACGTGAAGTTGAAACTTACCTGCTGCATTTTTTTTCTTCAAAAAGCTGCTATAGAGTATCTGCCAGACGGCAGAATTTGCTAAAAATCTTATCAAATGAGATAAACAAATACTGCCCATGAGTTTCGGATCTTAATTAATACAAGATAAGCACTGTAGAGAATAACATGGTTTCCTCCACTCACACTCACATTACTGGGACTTAAAGGACATATTTAGGACCAAATGGACAAGACTTGAAATACAGACTTAAATTTTTGGTACACTTGGTAGAATAACCTTTTATAAAAAAGTAGAAACATAAGCATCAGATGAAGAGGTGCTAGTCTACTGCCAGTTCTTCCATCAACCCCTTACAGTCCTTGAGAGAGGAATACAGTTGATTTCTACTGAGCACTGAGAAAGTGAGAGGTCAAGTCCTGGATCCCTGTTTGGTACATAATCAGCATTACAAAAGAAAAAGTAATTGAAGCAGGGTAACCAAAGCATTAAAAAAGCTGCTAGCAAAGACTTGTTATCACTTCACCAAGACTAACCGTAATACACAGTTTAGGCTGTAGCTGATATTTATTTCTGCATAAGAATCCAAACGTGTTCCCTGAAAACACATTCCCTCTGAAGAAATTATCTTTGCTTGCTGACCAATAGATATTAGTAACTCCTAATTTCAGTAACACCTTAGTAATGGCATTCAGACACACTTCAGTCACGTCTCAATGGAGATATGCTTATTTAATGCTAATAAAGCATAAGAAATAGCACATAACATTTAATCTTATGTTACCAGAACAAAATTAAGTAGCCTACTGTGCATTTTTTGCTTAGGATTTGTTTGTGGGTTGGTGGGGGTTTTTTGTTTGGTTGGTTTATGGGGTTTTTAATTTATATTTTTTTTATTGGCACTACTTAAGCACAACTCTGTGAAGTCCTGGCCACTGATTTCCAGTAGTGAAGTGATCTCCAAACATCTTTTGAAACTAAAGCAGATGCAGTGCTCTAATGCTGTAGCCATAGGGCACTCCTCTCCCTCTCTTAGCCAAAGACTGTTCTAGTACTCCATCCAGAGTGGACAGTCTTCTGACAAGCAGGAGACAGCTTCCCTAGCTATGTCACCACAGCCTGTCTAGAGGGAGGCCTTCTTGTCCCTACGAGTGAATCTGGACAGGGTCCCAGTGCAGTTCAGAAGCCCTTTTGCTCAGCATGTCAAGGAAGATTTGGGTCATGGCCAAAGGCAAAAACCCTAGTTTTCCAGAACTTTCCTGGCACAAACTTCTGAACCTTGAAAGTTTGGCACAGAATTTTTATTTATTTATTTATTTATTGGCAGGAGTCTGAACTACCTAAATGTTGTACTTCTCTTCTTGCATTGCTTTTGTCCAAGTTGTTTCGGAGGAATGTTTTCTGCAATGATTATCCAAAACGGCTAATTTTATTACCATACAGTCAAAGCAACATGTTCAGCTAAAAAAGAAAAGCGTATAAATGAGAGATAATAGGGATTCTGAGGGTGAACTGAAAGACTGTTTTGCATCACTTTGTTTTAAAAAACTAACATTTTTTCTACTACAAAGCAGGAAATTTTTTGAATGAACACTGGACAGCTGCACCTGTCACTTCTACTGTTTTGTCTGCAGTGTATCCTCCGTCAACATACCTGATATGATCATTACAGCTAGGGGGAAGTGGGGAGCACAGTAGAAGTAGATGGGACAGAAGAATGCGGCCCAGCTGGCATGCTTTCCCAAAATAGCATCACCTATTGCCACTGGCACAGGTTGGGCTAGACTGATCATTTATCTGATCCATAAAGCAGAAAAAGAAAAACAAAGCAAAACAAAACAAGCTGAAGGGCCAGTCCTACCTGCAATTTTATTAAAACTTCATGAAGAAAATAGCAGGGATTCCCTCCTTTCCACACTAACTGAGAAGTTTTAAGTTCAGCAAAGCCATTCAAATCTATTGAGCAAAGTTTACAGAGAAAAGGCAAATTAGATAAGTGGAAGCTAGGATTTTCCTCCAGCAGGCTGTAGTCCAGGAAATATCTATCCAAGACCTTTCTGCACGATGATCTGTTTCAGTTGAATCTTGTGACATTCTAAATGAATCACAGTGAAATAGTTCTTTTGGGTTTGTTTTTTGTTTGGGCGTGTTTTGGGGTT
>JAHREE010000157.1:3141935-3184297 GCA_033628505.1 Tringa tobata | reverse complement strand
GGGGGGGGGCGAGGAAGATGAGAAGTCCCGTTTGACAGAGGGCGGGGGCGGAGGGAGCAGCCCCGCTGGCCGAGGAGCGGCGGACAGGTCGGTGGTGCTCAACCTGGAAACAGTTCCCTCCCTCGCATCGGAAATTGCGGGCGGCTTTTCTAACCGTGCCCCCCCCTCACACACACACACTACACCCCTACAGAAACCCCACATGGCGGTGAGCAGCGCAGATCGGCTCGGCCCGGTAAAACAGATGCTTTTGTACTCACAAAGTTGGTGCGTGTGCATTTTTGGCCTCTGCTGAATAGACTTTTATTGTTCTGCAATCAACTTTTCGATATTCCGGATCTGATGTGCTCGGAGCCAGCCGTACTTCTGCGGAGATGTTGGCAGAGACAGTGAGTGAAACAAACGGTGGAGATGCTTTTAAAGAGGGAATAAATCACTGTCTTGCCTAAGGACAATGCGGTTGAGGATGAGACGCTGTGGTCTGGGCAGCCAGTTGAAGGGAAGAAATACACAGTAGAACTTTCCCCGGCTTGTTTTTTGGTGTGTGTGGGGGTTGTTTTGGTTTGGTTTGTTTTTTATTTGGGAAAAAAAATAAAGGCTGATTTCTGGCATATATTTGGAGTTTTAAAGGATTTTTACCAGAGAGTTTCCAGCAGCTAGCACCAATGTTCTCACGGCATCCTGGACTTTGCCATCAACCCTCAACCCTGTGACAGAGATAAGAAGTGGCACCAACTTTCTAGCTACGTATGTAAAACCTGGCAATAGCACAGAACAAATTCAGGATTCATTAGGCTTTCATTTTCATTCAGTTTTGAGGCTAAGAACTTACAGTTAGAAACTCATAAGCGTTCACACCATGACTTGAAAGCTTAGTACCCAGGATACAGTGCCTGAGGAGCATGCCTTATTGAGGCATTATCACCTTATTGAGGGTGAAAAATAATGACAAAAAAAACCCTGCAAGCGCCCCAAATGCTGACTTAAATTCTGAGAGGAGAAAGTTGCAGAACAGATTGATGCTACGTACAGAGATATTTAAGGCAATAAGCCACAATTATAAAGATTCTAGAGGAAAAACTTAAAGCAGCTACGTATGCAGCCTCTAAAATTTAAATAGCTGAAGTGCTTTTTCTCCATATGCTGACAGCTGATGATACCCGGCAAGTAATGGCAGCAGTAGTGTGAGGTGTCACTCAGCAAAGAATGATGTGGGAAAACCAGAAATATTTTAAGTGTACAGCCGAATCTCAGTTTTTTGGTAGCAGAATGCTGTATTTTATTTGCTTCAGCCAATAGGTATTGACATTTTAAATTTCTCCTGAGGCAAAGAAATCTTTTTCTGCTAAATAGTAAAAAAAGCTGGATAGAAATAGAACCTAAACTTTGCTTGGCATTTGAGTCTGAAAGCACCACAGCAATTGTTTGGAATATACTGTATTTGATGCAAGTATGATGGAAAGTATGCATTAAATCGTTCAGTGTAGGGTCCCTTCTTGTTTGCATAGATTAATAATTTTGCATTTATAAAAGAGGTTGAGTAGGGACTTTTTATAAATATTGGAGGTTTATATTGTGAGAAACTGGAATGTTTAAGTACCAAGTTCTTAAGCTGTTTAAGTGAAGCAAGGCGTAAAACACTTGGGCTTTGTTAAATGTAAGTTGCAGGTATGAGAATCAGTTCTGTTTTGTTATACACATAATTTCATTTGTTCTAAACTGTCCTTAAATAATTAATAACTGGAGTGGACACAAAGGATCTTTGTACCTGGGCTTGATTAGATACATCCATCTGCTGAAGCTGTTAGGGATACAAACTTAAAACACGTTTCCTTTGGAGAAAACTGTTCTGCGGGTGCCAGCGCTCCTCACCTCGCGTCATGATTTTAGCCAGTTCTCCTCTGGCTGCCGAGCATTACAATAACCGGGTTTGGCTCTCATTCTTACTCGTGCTCGGTGGCAGCGTACACTTTATCAAATGCGCAGTCTGTGTGAGAGGCCATCGCACGTTATTTTATTACCTCCTTCGCATACCTGCTGTTTGCCAAGGAGGGAGGCCAGGAGCCCACCCGTGCGGTTTGCACAGCGACTGCCCGGCAGGGAGCTGGTGCAGGGCGTCCAGCCGACGTGGTTTGTGCGGGGGGAGTTATTTGGGGAAGGGGGTGGATTTTCACAGTGATGGAAGGAGGCAGAGGAGGAGTGTTTGCTAACAACCCCTGAAGAGATCTGAAGTTCTTCCCCGGCACCAATTCCGCCGAGTAGCATTTTAGCTGGTTTGTGAAGGGGGTGTCTGCTCAAGCTGCAGAATTAAGATGCTGCGTGAGGTGTGATTTACCCACCTGGAAAGGGGTGCGTGTGCTCAGAGCCACCTTCACAGCTGATTTTAGTCTGGGGGTCAGCTGCGTGCCGTTCTTCTCAAACGGCTGCATCACGCTCACCGTGGCCTGAACTTTGCAGGTGGAATGGGGCTCTGGGGGAAAGCAGAGGCAGCAGAAGTGGCCTCCAGCACTGCCGCCCCTCGGGTGCCTCCAGGTGTTTTCCATATTGCAGAGGCTGTGGCACATGGGAATGTTCAAGGCCTGAAACGTCCCGCAGTTCGTACCGCCGTTACCCCACAAAGGAGATCTCCAGGAGCGGCATCCTCCGGAGGCTTTGCATGCATTAGCTAATGTCCTTCCAGCAGTTTCCCTTTCCCTTACCCTCACTCAGGAAGGATGTCGCTCCCTCTTTGTCACCCCCAACACCCAGGGTGTGTGACTAGCAGAGCACCACGGGGTGCAGAGGATCACAGCATCAGACACTGGTTATTCCTGATTTGTTTGATTGCTTTCCTGTAAGGTCAAATGCACAGGCATTACTGGGGACAAAAACCCATTGCTTTGTGTTGCCCACAGCTAGAGGCTTAGTGCTACACAGCTGGCACAGCTGTAAACTTGAGAAATGTTATTCTAGATGTTTGGGTTTTTTTTACAGAATAATTCAAATAAGTCTGTCCTTAGCAATAGAGCACTGAAATGTAGAATGCATATCATGAGTGACTCTGCAGAAATAAATATAAGCAAGACAAATCGTATAAGCTCCATCAGAAAAACCCCAGCAGCGCTCAACACATGATCCTTAATGTGCTTTGGTCAATATCTTTCTCTGTATCAATGGAAGCTCATTAAAAGAAGATATTGCAGACTAACTGAGCCATGCTGTATTAGTTCTTGCCAAAGCTTGACATTTTTAATACATTAATAATATGTCTGTAATGTAATGGAAAACTATTAATCAGAACTGGTTATATGCCAGAAATTTAAGCTATAATTGGCTGCTTCTTGTCAGGAATGTCTGTCGTACACTGCTACAGCTGCCTAATGCTCAGATGTCTTGCACTCCTCTGCACTTTTTCCTTGTCAGTGCACTAAATTCGATCGATATTATAGTCTATAATTCTGTGTAACGACCATCATTATGACTCTGGCTTACTTTAATGAGAATTCGTTATATGGGAAGTATTTTAGCACAGCGTGTTAAGGTAGTGGCTTGCTTCACATTATTTTAGACTCATCCAGTCCCGTTTATTAGTTGATCTGAGTCTCAGCAGTTATAAAAGGTTACGGGTAACTGAAGAGCTAGCAAGGAAAATATTAAACAAATCTATTTTTGCCTGAATTGACAGGCTTGTAATCTAAGGGTAATTAAAGTCAGTAACTTCTTATTTCTGCACAGAAACATGATATTCACCTACTGTTTATTCCAGCTATGACCAAGCATTCTCCAGTACAGATTGTTTTGATTTGTCACAAATTTAAAATTAATTTGGTTCCTTTTTTAGAAGAGTACCTGTTTCCCTGTTCTAAGCTGTTTTTTTTCCCCCTGCAAAATAGTAAAATACATTGAAAAGGACTAGAGGGAAAGAGTATGAGATGTCTTTAGAATGACGTGGAAAGTGTTCTCTGAATTAATGAATTCCAAGATAGTAAGTAAACATTCCCACTGAAAACAAAAAGAATGTAAGGTTGCTACAAAACCAGTGATACTACACAGTATGCTGCTTAAAAAGATTTAATTTTGATTTGGTCTTAGATATTTTTGCTTTTGTGTCAAATTCAGATTTGAACTGTAAATGTATTTGAACTGATTGAGAATTGTTATTGCATGAAAATTCAGATATTCTCTGCATATTCTGATAGAATATACGAGAGTTGTATGGTAACACTTGATAAAATGAATATAATGGAAAATTGCATTTACGTCCATACGGCAATTATTGTAAATTACTTTGCTATGGAAACACAATTCAACCATCTGTTGGCATTTCATAGTGTCTGTAGTTTAGCTCAGTTTAAGATGAAGCATTATTTAAATATAGGGAGGCCATTTGCGAATAGCGTTGAAGATAAGTTTTAAAACACGTATTACCAAAGTGACATGCTGAGGAGCTCACCAGGTCACACACCACTTGCTGTGGTTTTGGGCTATAGGACGGTTCATGACACTGGGCATAATTTAAAACGGGGAACAAGCAAAGCAGGCTGCAGAACATGGTGGCTTACAGTTGTTTCTTAACATCTGCCTGACGGGTTTGCTTAGATTTTTGCATCCAGACAAAAAGAGTGCAGAGGTGCTGCGGCAGCTGGCTGAAATCCTTCTCCTGCAGAGCGCCCAGCGCCCAGGCTCCCCGTCCTCAGCTGGCACGGGCTGGCGCCAGGCACAGGCTGAGAGAAACAAGTTGGAGCTCCTAGCCCTAGTTTCCCTTGTCCATGTTTAGGGTGCTCACTCTGTCTTTGTAGTTTCCCTCATATATAATTTCTGTTTTTACCTGTGTTTTTATAGCAAAGGTATGTTTTAACTTGTTGTAATAACATCTTAGGATTTTATACCTATAATAACGTGATTGAGGTGACAGAGAGAGAGGGAATTTCTAGTCACTTTCTGAAGAGAGGAAAGAGGATATGTCTGCTATGAAATAAACGTTGAGTACACAAGTGGCCCCACACCCAGACCTCTTCAATGCTAACAAGAAATTCCAAGAAAACGAAAGCGTGCTTGCAATATCCTTTTTACTGTTCAAAAAAAAAAATAATAATCTAAGAAGTGTGTAAGACTTTTGGAGCTCACTGAGGTCCTATTGCCAAGAGACTATCAGTACCTGGTAGCCCTGATAGGCACCTCTGTGTCACTTAAATAAAAGATTCTGCCTGCTGCTCCCCCGCAGTGCTGGGCTGCCTGCTCCCGTGCTTCCCTGCCTGCACAATCTGGACAATGGCTGAGTTCGGTAGCTTGCTCTCTGATTTTTTCTAGGGTAAAAATACAGGTTTGGAAGCAGAAACCTGTAACTCACCTGGAATGTTATAAATCTGTCTTTGTTAGAGAAGAGTTAAATCCTTCATGTCAAAATACTTTTCACTGTGAATGATCTTGGTAGTTTGTTCATTCTAGCACGGCACCCACGGTAAAGGTTATCCATATTATACCAATTTGCTTTATATTGCATCAAACCTCCAAAATGTCAACATATCATATATTTTGTAATGCATTGATTCTTGGACAATAACTCTAACTCTTATTGTTTCTAAAAGGGTGCTGGTGCCAGAAGAAAAGAATGATTGATGGGAAAGAGACACCAGCCTGTAGACACTCATCCTTTTGCTTCGGATACTGATTTATCAGTGCATCTGGGCATCCTCTGTGAGCCCCGAAGACGGAGGATCACTCAGGGTTATCAACAGTATAGCTGAAGACCTGCAACTTCACAAATTATTATCTGGAATTGGACATCTTTTACAAGAAGCCCTGACAGATAAGTTATAAGACAAAGGACAAGTGCTGCGTTGCTGTGAAAGGCTGTCATCGGGGTCTGCGTGGTTTCTACCAAAGTCTTCAACTTAGTGAAACAAACACCCTATCCTAATGCTTCACGTTTGAGTTGGAACCTATTTTATAAAATATATACATGTATGTATATGTATAACCTATAGACTGCACGTACGTCAGTACTGAGCATCCTTACAAAGGTGACATAAAAGGATTTAGAAATGTATTTGTCAAGATTCCTGTCACTTCACACCCTCTGGGTTACCGTATCCTCCGTGATGCAGCACTACCCTTCCGTGTGGGGACACTATGACGTGTGTAAGACTCAGATTTACACAGAAGAAGGAAAAGTATGGGATTACATGGCCTGCCAGCCAGAAGCCAGAGACATGATCAAATATGTAAAAGTGACTCTGGATCCTCCAGACATAACATGTGGAGACCCTCCTGAGACTTTCTGCGCAATGGTAAGGCAAGCTTTTAATTTTGCATAATTAGTGGGTATATTTTTGTGATAGATGGCTTCAAAATGGAAGCCCTAGAGCACACATGTAATTATCAAGAAAATCTGCATCATATTCTGAATGTGAAAGGTTCTGCTGAACAAAATGCAGAACAGTACATTAATCTGGGAAATGAGATGTTCTGCTTATGGGGACCTAACTTGACTTTGAATTTGGTGTCTGTCTGGGTCAGCTTTTAACAACCTAAAAGAAAGCAGTGTAAAACTCCGGGTGCACTAACCTGTAACTGGGGTGCATTTGCCTGGATCATGAAAGACTTGAGTAAGTTGGTTCCAATATGATCCCCTGAAAGCATCATAGCATGTTATGTTATTCAGCATCATTTCTGAACATGAGACCCTTGATAGAAAGTCAGACTGCAGAAACTTAAGAAGGTAGTGGTGGGAGCTGTGCTGGTGGAGTTTATCCGACAAGACCATGCAGCCGCGGGCAGCATTGCCGGAGCTTTGGTGCCAGCAGGTGCCTACCTGCAGGTCCATACCCACATGTACGGACAGTGCCGCGAGAAATGCTTTCAGGTGGGGGCCAGCTCTGCCAAACACTGACAGCTTTTCAGATTTAACTGAAACTGTAGGCATTCAAGCCAACTAAAAAAGACCAAAGTTAAGCTCCTTAATTTAGATGCTTTTGAAATTAGAGACTAGTTTTGGAAATATTGGGCTTGGTAAATAATTGTACAGGTGTGAGAAACCAGGTGGACACTATATGTATCAACCTTTTACAGCTGTGCTGCTCGCAAGCGTTGGATAGATCGTACTGTAAGAGGTCATTTGAGTTAAAAGACATCTTCAACTCCTCACAAACAGAGAATTAATTTTCTTTGCTACTGAGTATTTCTGTTAAATATTGAGTAGAAAATACAGTATTCCTTGACTAGAAAATGCGAGTTTGAGATGCAAAACATATGTACTTACATCTATTAATAAAGCACTGGAAACATACATCACATTACCTACATAAAATTAGATTTGAAAAACCAATGAGTGAGATTATCATAACTGAGAAAAGCCTACAAGATATTTATTTGCCTATGTACGAATCATCATTGCTGTGTGACAGCATCCCCACAGGAAGGAAATTTGCTTTTAAATGCCTTATGGTATCATTTTCAACCACTACTGTTCTGTAAGGAGTTCAGGTCCAACCACACATACATTTAGGGCATTATGTGCACACATGGAGCTGCTTCCCACGTACATTATGGTAATAGCCACGTGATAAATTGCTGAGCTACGTGAATAAATTACATTCACTGTAAACCTTTGACTGCACCACTTGCTCTCTGCCCACTAATCCATCTCTGCTGACATGGCTCTGACACTCGAAACCTCTGAACAGCTTCAAGCAGCCACTGTTTAAAAAGAAATAAAAGCAACGTACCCCGTGTAATACTGTCTTTTTGTTTATCTTGAAGTGTATTTTCTCCCTCAGAATAGTAATAGCTGTGATTTAGCCCTCAATCAGTGACCTTTAGTAATTCATCTTGTAGTGAATAAGAAATGTTGTTCTTTTAATGCAAAAGAAATGGCCCGGCAAAACTTGTTTTTTTCTTTCTAGCGCGGATAAGACAGGAGCTGCTACAATGTTTAAGTAATTTTTTAAGTTTCTGAATGTCTTGTTATCAGTCCACTCTCTAGTTAGAATAATGATTTTAAACAAAAAAACCCCCACCAAATAAACAGAAAAAAGACATCTTGATTAAATCTAAGTTTTCAAAATGGTGCCAGAACTCCCCCTGAAAACATTTGACCTAGCAAGGTCCTTGATGCTGTGATGAGGGATGAAAGTTTACTTGGGAATATCCTGAGGTTACAGCTGCAGCTTGCTTGCTGCTTAAGCCCTTGAGATGCAGAAGGCCACCAGAATCCTGACACGAGAAGTAAAGAGGAAGAACTGGGGAAAGGAATAGAGAGCATGCACAATAGAAGGGTGCGTATTTAGTGATGTGAGTTTAGACTGACTGACTCCAACACAATAAACCATTGTATTTGTTTTCAGTATAGATGTATATTGTACATATACACTATACTAAGATACACGGTGGTAATGGCTTGACTTACTTAAAACATTAGGGAAATGCCAGAAATACTTGATGTTCCTGGGGTACTGCACAGCAGCAGAGCATTCTCATCCCTAAAAATGCTTCACATCTGTACTATAGCTACATGTAGAAATTACACACTTCCTTCAAAACGAGGTTTTACATATTTGTAGAGCTGAGCCTCTGACATTTCCCAATGAGGAGATTTTTTTGGTTTTGCATTGATTTTTAGTTTTAGAAAACAAGTTAAAAAGCTAGCACTGACATACTTGGAGAAGGTAGGCAGTGGAAAAGAGCGCATTCCTGTTAGGCATGTTCTTGCACTAAAAAATCCCAAATTCAAAATGACAGAGATGGAAAGGTTTCTTTTCAGCATGGTAAAGCACTGAGCTGACATATACAAATGCTTGGTTTTGTTGTTGTGAGTATTGGATATTTGCGTGCTAAACCTGTGTACCAATGTTTTGTTATTGAAATCAGGTTTAATGCTGCCTTGGAGGAGCTGGGAGTCCTTTCAGATATCCTAACAATAAGGAAGGGTACCAAACAGCAGAGCTTGCTTCTTGTGCGGGAGAAGGAGGAGGTTGAAGCAGCCTCCTGTTTTGTTTCCATATCAGTTCTCCAGTCAGGCTTAGAAATTTTTTGTTCACTACGGACTATATGGACTAAGGTACTAGCTGTTGCGTCTGTGTCAGGTATAAGTGTAGTATAGATTATATCCCTGAAACAACCAGACTGAGAGGTTCATCCAGGTCCTGCTGGGAAATTATGGAAAAATCTAAGGCAGTCTGCAATAACACACAACGCAATCGTGCATTGCAATGCACGCAAGCATACAGAGATGAGCAGTTAATGGTAAAATTTGCCTCCTACTTATTTCTGCGTATTCCCCATGGAATTAAGTGTTTTACGAGGCCATTATTAATTTTTGCTCGGTAAGCTTGTTTAGTTGACAGACCGAGTAACGAGATTTTGCGCACATAGATCTGTTGCAAAATGCAGCACTCCTGTAGTTGGTAGCTGAACCCAGTACGTGGCAGCTCAAAGCTTGTAAGTACCTTTGGGTTGTCCCTCTGGGACAGCGTCCGCAGGTATTACGGGGAACATGCAGCAGGAAAACTATCCCATAATTGCTTTTATGCAATCTATTCTGAGAATAACATTATAGTTTCTGGTGACATTCAGTATTGAAAACTCCTGAGATTATTCTGAAACCTCAAACCCCTGGAGTCCTATGATTATGTGAGATTCTCAGCTTTCATTTAAAACATCATCTTTATTTTCTTAGTCCTTCTGGTTGCAGAGAAAAGTTTGAAAATGAAACTGAGAAGCTCAAAAAGCAAAAGCAAAATAAATAGTCCTCCAAATTATTATGATTTGTTTCAAATCATCATTTTTAAAGTTGCTCAGGATTTTTAGGGCTTGGGAAAGGATTTTGCTTGAGAGGAGAGATGCATGAAAGAAACATATAAATGCATTAATGTCTCAGAGCAGGGAACACTGACTGTTTCTGGCCGTGGAGTTACTTGTGTCTCTAAGGAGGATGTGACAGCACCCTTCCCCAACAGGTAGTACTCCTGCCTGTGCCATAATCAGTCCCCTATGCAGAGGGTTGACTGGTCTCCTCTGGCTTCCCTGTATGTTTTAAAGCAACCTCTGGCTGCTTAGAGTGAGGCACGCATGCTGGCAGATGATCCACCTCTGCTTTCTGTGGCATTCCTTCAAGGAAATTTGGCCATCCTTTGTCAGTCACAGTCAGGCACAGGATTTGAACCAGCGTGACCATTCCCTGTGGGTCTGTAATTCATAAACTTTGAGCATTTGGCATTGGTAAGAGGATGTCCGGCACCGTGCGCTTATGCTTAGTTGGCCTGGGAGGAGAAGGAAGGGAAAGGAGAAGACAGCAGAGAGAGAAGCTACTTTACATTCTCCAAGCTGCAGGATTCATTTTGCAGAGATACAGTAAGCAAATTTTTAAGTACCTGGGGATGCTAGTTCTTGTGAGCTGCAGTATTTCAGTTTATAAAACAAATCTGCTTTAACAGTGAAATCTTCTACTTCCCTCTTTTTAAGTGCTTGTTACAATTTCACAAAACTCTGTCCAGTTATAAAGAGAAGCAAATCCGACTTTTCATGACCATCACCATCTCTTGACCTACAGTAACAGCGCGTACGTGGCTTCTGACTTCCTTATTTCTAAAACAAATGCTGGCTGTGCCCTCGGTACGGGCACCAGGAGTCCCCATGGTGCTGCTCACGGGTCCCTTCGCCCTGAATCACACCTGCCCCTCGCGTGGGCTGGCCCCTCTGCTGAAACCCAGCCTTTAGCATGGGGTTTACATTCAAATCTTTGCCGGGATTACTGTGTAAATTCATCATTAACTTAACCAGGAGACTCCTAGTGGCTATTACTGTAACTTGCAAACTGGAGACAAGTTTACGTTACCAACCTGTGTTTGCAGCTAAAATGGCAACATTAAACTACAATTTTCTGCTTATGTTTAGACCTAGCTATCATAACACTATCCCACATCCCAGTGGCTAAAAAGTGATGAAATTGTCATTGCCTGCAGCTAATTTTCTTCATAGGTTAAACAGAAACTTGAAAAGAAGCCTACAGACAGGAGTCCTATGCATTTGTACAATTTATAGAGCAGAAATGCTGATGACAGTAGAAATTTGAGCCCTTGAGTGCTACTCTGTATTTCATAGCCAATCAAAACTAAATTAAGAAACAAAGATTATTAAAAACTCTTCTGTGCATGTAATTTTGGCATAATATTATGAGGTGGACGTTAAATTTTTCCCTCTGAGACTTTCAGCATCATTAATATAGCATTCCTTTAATTACAAGTAGGCTCATATTCCTTAAAAAAGGGAAAATACTCTGTAGCATAGTTAGTGATACTATTATTATGTTTACTGAAATAATTAAATGAACAGATATTCTTCTGAGTAATGTATAAGTCAAAATGTGAAATAAAAATGTAAATTTTGGAAGCATTTTGGCATACATACATGCATTCTGCAGTAGGACATTTTAAAACAGTATGGAGCAATATCCTTAAGAGATGCTGATAAGAAAAAAGATTTTTTCTTTTATGGGCTTGATAAAGACATAAAATCCTTCATTTTAGTTCTACCTGTGCAATCTTATGAGGGTAGAATGGGAACAGGGAGTTAAAGATGACACTATAGTTACTGCCTTGTTTAATGTGGATTTTCATAGTTGTATACTGTAAAAATATGTACAGCTCAAAGTTATTCAAGACTGTATTTAAAATACCTGCATTCATCTATTTTGAACTCTTCTGAGCACATTTAATTAATACAAGTGTTGCTTTCTCATTGTTGGAAATAACCTTATCCTCCAGGGAACAGAGTTTTTATTTTGATGTTTCCTCTTAAGTCACTGGATATATAACTTCATTTAATTTCTAATACTGCATGACCTATATGGTGAGCTACAGCTCCCCCCACCTCCCCACCCCTTCTCCTCTCCCCTCCATAGGGCAGGACAACCTCTGCCACCCCACTGATGCGGCTGTTTCCATCAAAGCACCGCTTTGTTCCTTACATTCCAGCCTCAGACCAGAACAGATAGCAGGATGAGAGGGAAGTGAAAAGCACACAACATGCCCTTTGCCTTTTCCGTGTCCCCCCCAAAACTGCTTCCCGCTGGTCAGCGTGGAGGCAAGAGCCTACCTGTTCCTTTGGTAGCAGCCTGCCCACAGACATTTCAAAGGTGCCTTCATCCTTGGACCTCTTGGTAAATGAGTTCTTGGTTTCATAAAAGAGAAAAAATGGATATACTTAATGATAGCAGGAATGAAAAAAAACCCCGATGTTTGGTAAAATCTTTATTTTCTTCTAACTAGAAGCAATCTAAAAATTAATAATTTCTCATAAATCAAAACTGAGGATTGCCAGAAAAACAGTTTTGCATTATATCCATTATCACACATCAAGATTTCCCAGTAAATTATTAATGAAACTCTATTCAGTTCCTTTTTTCCTTTTTCTCCTCAGTTACACTTTGGATACTGGAATGTCTTCTAATCTTAAACCAAGCAAAAAAAAAATGCCCACAAGTACTTAAGCTCTTAAAAGTATTTGGGTGTAAAGCAGGATTCCTAAAAAAAGTCAAGGGCTTTTACCTATTTTCAGTTGCAAAGTTTTAAGGCACGTATCGCTACTATGTATAAAAGTGCGTTCTTTTAACAAAGTGTATATTTTATAAATACACGTCATAGAAGCTGCTTAACTGCTGCTTTTAACACTGCCAAGTACCATTGGTACTTGCTCTCCTGGTTTTTTTTCCCCCTGAAGTTATCTGGAAATATTAGACATTTGTAGGTACACAGTGATCAGTTTATTGTAATACTAATTGATCTTAGAAAGCAAGGGATTGCTGGGGGCAAATGTGGCTCTACAGATGAGGTTTTTGCAAATACCTGAGCCGGCGTCCCCCCTCCTGCCCTCAGCACCCTGGGCCCCCCAGAGAACCTTCCCCCACCGGCTGAAGGGGGTACCTGGGGCGAGCTGCCCAAGTACTCTGCAGGAACTTGGACTTTTTGTCTTGATTGGGTGTAGAAACAGCAACAGAAATTTTATAAAGAAATAAACAGCTTCCACTATAAAATGAATACCCTGACATCTACGGGGAAATCTGAATGTGCAGCTGGACCAGAAATGTCCCCTCAGCAGCACCTTTAGTGCTGTCTTCTGCAATAAAACAATACTACTTTAAAAATAAAATCTTTACTAGCAACATACTGTAATGTGAACCTGTTCTGGTGAGGCAGAGGTGATCTTGAGCCTGCGGCTCGCTGCAGGGAGACTCTCCTAACAAGATTTACTGGGGAACAAAGAGACAAGGGAGTACAGCAGCATCCCAACCGGTGCTCCTCGCCCAGGGTAGGACAGTGCGCCTCCTGGGCTGAAGGGAGGTGGCAGCAGGTGACGCCACTCTTTCTCTGCTAGAAACCCTGAACTAAGATTTATATCTTTTTTTCCCCAGGGTGAGTAAATCCACCTTTCAGCAGAGTGTCCTTTGTTTTCTAACCGGCTGGTGTCAGGCAGGCAGCCTGGAGGAGCGGTGGTGCAGGATCAGCCCCTCACAGGGAGCAGTGGGTTTGCTTTCACACGTTTCGGTCACAGGCACAAAGCCCCACGGTCCCTATGAGCTGTGCAGCATTAGGCTTTCCAGGCTGCTGTCTCATTTTGAGAACAGTGTACAAGGAGTGTGACAGTATATTTCCTCCCGCTGTGATGGACAAGTTCTCAGAGTGCGAATTTTGGGTTTACTTGGCAGACATGAGCAGAACTAGTTTTTTGCTGCTGAGGTTTGTCCAAATTATATGGACAAACATATATTTCCTTCTTCATTTAGTACCTGCATGTCTCTAAACCCCAGAGTCCTGTGTTTATTTCTTGCAGGGCTTGTACTTTGTAACAGCTAAAAATCACTGGAAACCAAATGTAGGTTCCTCAGGCACTTCCATATATTAAAATTTCCATTTGCAAGCATCTTAGTTGAAACAAAGCCGAGTGAACTTGGCTGAGAGTTCTACAAACCCTGGTACATCAGGACAACCGTTCTGGTTAGTGGGCTCCCCTGAAGTCCTTCAAGAAGGCAGAAGCTGATAAGCCGACTCCCAAATAATGATTTTAACATTTAGACATTTAAGTTACTTATAAAGCATCCAGTCCTATTTATAGCCCAAGTCACCCCATGCAAACATTTAAGACCACAGTATTCTGCCAGAGCATTCAAGAAAAAAAAGTTAAAAAAAACATACACACTGAGACAATAATCAGGCTCTCTCATCCCTTCTGCTCTGTGCTGTGGAGCAGAGGGGGGGAAAAACCAGACAAGCATTAGCAGTCCCTGTTGACAAAGTATGGAAATTACCCATCTACTAACACAAGGATGAAAACCTGTCATTTGTTTTTATCCATCAGAGTTTAGAAAGGGCTGAATTTGTGAGAGCTGCTGAATTTTAGTATGAGGACCACTGCTGCTTTTTTTTTTTTTTGCTTTTTTTTAAAAATAATACTGATACTGTTTTGCCAAAGCTGAAATTTCCATTTAAGAGTAGCTAAAACCAGGTAAGCGATCTGCTAAAGCAAATATTTCTTGACTTGTTTTCAAGGCCTATATATGCTAGCTGGATATGAAAAGACAAAAATAATCCCAGATACTATTAAGGTCAGTGACTGATGAGACACACATCCCTGTGTACTCTGGGATGCTAATCTCACTAGCTGACAAGTAGAAAGTAGTTCTGTACCCAATTTACTTGTAGAAACAATGACTGTAGAAACAATACACATTTTAGGTATGGAAGTTTATGTTTTCACAGGTCACTTGCAGTGACACCATCTTGATCTACAAGTACAAATATAGATAGGGAGGTGAAAATCCTTGGCATTGAGCTGGCTTGGCAACGTGCATAAGTGATTTCATGTAGCTTTGATGTTTGCTGTATCATATTTTCTGTAAAATGGTTTTATTCATTATCTCCTAGTTCTTTAGGCAGATTGTTTATATGGCATTTAGGAATAAAAAAAAAGGAGAGGAAAGAAAAGGGTGCAAATGAATTTTAATTATATTTATTATAAGCAAGAAATTGTACTATATCAGAGATATTTTATGTCAAGCTTCAGCCCAGAGAGAATTTTTATAGTTATGTAGCTGTAAAACTTTTAAAGGAGGACACCATTATGATGAGAGGAGCATTTTCCTACATGTACATACAGTGTCTTTCCAGCATCCTGCTGCATTTTAGATTTTTATCTGTGAAACTGTCAGGAGCCATTATTTTAACTCAGCAATTTGATTTTTATCATCTACACCTGCTCATAAGGCACTTTCCTCCAGTGAAAACTAGAAACAGAGCTGCTTGTGAGTGACATTTACAAATGACTGGGTGGGGGGAAAAGGTAAAAAAAAAAAAAAAAAAAAAGGAATAACAAACAACTACACAAAAGCCTTCATCTTTTAAAACAAACGGTGGGCAGCATAGGTATAGAAAAAAGAAAAAAGTGCAGAATATAATTTTCTGACTGCTAAACCAACTCTTTCTAGATATGCTATTTCCCCCATCTATTTTTATGGCAGCCTTCCAGGCTCTGACATTCCTCTTGGCTTCCTTGACCATATGGATCTGCCAAGCAGTATGAATTCTGTAGGGATAGCCTGCAGAAATATCCTAGCAAGGTGTGTCACTTTGCAGGTTTGTTCGGACTTCCAGAAACTTTAAGTAATGGGGTTAATGGGTTTAAGGGGTTCAATGAGCATTGTAGCTTTCCTTACTAAAATTTGGGGGTAAATTTCTGCCAGCAGTTTGCACCTGGATTCCCTTTTTCCTGAAATAGAAGTGGGAGCTTTTGAAAATAAAAGGTTAAGAGCATACAAGCTTTTTGTTACCTGAAGCACTGGCTTTGATTTTTTAAAAAAGGTATCCTTCAATCACTAAAAAGTAGGTAGAGGTGAATCATGATGTAGATTTCATGCCTAAGAGTCAGTGTTTGACTTTCTCTAAACAGGATTTAAAGTGTGAACTTCCATCAAAATTAATGTGTCCTGTATAAGTCACACACAAGGACTTGTACTCCCAGCAACGGGTCGTGCCCAAATACCACCTCCTTAGTAGTACATATTATCCTCTGTACTGTACCAGTTTGAAACTCTCAACTGAAACTTTAAAACCATCTTAAATAAAAGCAAAATTAACAGTATGCCTTTATCTTTTCATCTTGTCAGAAGTAATTTCACTAAAGTTCATTTATTTCCAGCCTTTCCAGATTTAGTCATTATACTGGTGCTTGGTCTTGAATTACTTCACCCCTGTGAGCTTTAGTGCAAGGCTGATTGTCTCTAGTGACAGGACAGAATTTGGTTAACTGGTTACATTTTTTCCTTGGGTGCAGATTTGGCAATCTGGGGGCATGCAAGAATGCACCAATAGCTTGGTTTAGACCTTCTAGCTGGGAAGTGCCATCTAGAATACATATATAGAGTACGTAACAGGGTTTGCATATTAAAATATATTATTTTAGCTTTATGCGTCTCATGGCTAATATGTAAATAATTAAAAAGGACAGGAGACTATTATTGAATAATCTTCCCATAGTTCTCCGTAATTGCACCATCATCAGTTACAGCACTCAACATTAGTTAAGCATCATTGTTTATGAACTTCAGGTTTTATAGGTTTAAAAGCAAGCCTCTGAACAGGAGTTCAACAGTTGCCTTTTTTTCTTAATCAGAAAAGTTGGGGGGTTCTGCGTAACATTTTGTGAAATTTTAAGCTGAAGCTATAATAGAGAGTATGCTGGTTTTTAAATGCTAAACAATAGACAAATGGTTGAAATGTCTGAAATTTGCAGGGGGGTGGTTTGTTTTTTGAAGCCATACACACATTTGCTTCCCCTCCTTCTACAAGTTGTTTGCCCTCAGCTGGTGTAAATTGAGACATGTGTGTTGAATGGGATGGTGCAACCACCATGGAGAAAGTAGCTCCTGTACATCTGCCACTTGTGCCGTCCCTGCACCCTTCCCCTGGGCCAGCCCCTCTCTCCAGCCTCACCGAGATGGATGCTTTTGAAACTGGTGGAGAGTAGGAAGGCTGAAGAAAGAAACAGGGAGTTGCTCCAGAGAACACAAGAGCTTGCCTTCCTCCTGGCTGGATCCCTGTCTCATCACCCCTTAAGGGCTCTGTGACTTGAGAAGCCACCAGAGCTCATGGTTTTGTTCTAACTTACACTTCTGCTACCCTTTTTTGGGCAAGTCTCTTTTAAAGTGGTACAGACCCAGTTGTGGACCTTAGACAGGTTCAGGTGAAATGTTTTCAAAATCTGTTTGAAGTCTTAAGGTTGAGGAGCTCAGCAATAGGATGGGAGAAGCTTGTGCTGAAACGTGGATTGGTTTCTGAGGCCCCCCTTGTCATGCTGCTTTTCCTACACGCAGTCTCCAAGAGGGTAAATCCATTGCAGGAGTGCACAGAAAGCGGGCACAGCCTTTTTACAGGCAGCGTTCAACTCTCCCAATCAATAATAATCTGACTAAGAATTTGGAGTAAATGTCATTCTGGTGATTGTGTCTCGTCTAGGGCCTTGTACTGGTAAGTGATGCGTTTGGAATGATAAAATTGTGCATAAGATCAGAAACAAAAATCAGACAGCACAAGCGTCCCACTGAATTTAACAAAAACCCTGAGGCTAACCCCTTGAGTTCCCATCCTCAAGGTCATTGCACCTATGCTAACGCAACTGTCAGCATCCTCCTCCTGCCAAGCCAGCTCCTTCTGATACCTCAAGAAAAATAATGCTTTTCACAAATTAATTACAGAGATGAATGGCACCTACGATGACCTGTTTTAACACTTTTTTTGTGACACCACCTTACATGAGCTTCTCTAAACTCCTGTCCCGTAAGCCAGTCACAGTTGGTTTATTTTGGCTGTCATCCTAGCCAACGTCCAAGGCCTCAGAAAGCAGAGGTAAGGGTGATGCTGAGCAAGTCTTTGCTGTCACTGCCTTTACTCTGGATTAGTAATTGGTTTGTTTATAATTATAAGCTGTATAAAGCCTTACAGGAAGAACAGAACATGTTTAATTTTACAATGATGAAATAAATCATAAATTGGAAACACCTTTGGAATTCAAAAATGTCCCTCTTAACCAGGGATCATCAGACCCATAGAGTTTTCCTGGGAAATACGTGTGAAGATCAGCAGTGCAGCTATAGCAAAGGGCTGCTGCTGAAGAACAGGGCAATAATCCTCCTTGCTTGAGCTAGTAATGGCAGTCTGCAAGGTAATGCTGGTCTTGGTGACAGACCCTGCCCTGTGTGTCTCAGGGGATGTTGCAGCCCCTAAGTAACCCATGCACACAGAGAGAAGGGTGTGTCAGAAGACGACAGAGGTCCCTCATATTTCTGTGCGGATCTTGGGAGATCCTTGTATAATTTGTTTGCAGGAGAAATCAGCTTTTCTCCATGTAAGAAATGCTTATGAGATTCCAACAGTATCGTCAACGCAGACTTTGTTAAAAGACATTATCTGGCTCATAAACGCATGAAGCAGAAAAACTTATAATTGAGCCCACAGCACTGCTGTATCTGACGATACATATGTCTACTTCAGCCTTGCACTTCGTAGATCTCCATGTGCCAGGGAGTTGGGTTCGGTTATTGATGGATTTAATAATTTATAGTTTTCTGACCTAGGATTCTGAATGCTTTATGAAGAGAAGCAATGCAGAAAGTAAACTCATAACACAAAAAATGGGCATGATTTACAGGTAATTGACAGAGCCTTAAGCTAATGGGAAATGAGAGTTGCCTTCTACATTATCTGTGGCTCAACATCTTATTCTGCAGTCAGTGAACATCAGGTGTTGAGCAGATCTGCAACCACAGAAAAGAGCTATTTTCAAATTTGGTTTGGGTTTTTAGGGGAATGCTTTTAGCTTTCCTCAGTTTGAGTCAGGTTCCAAATATTTTTTTATAATTTTCTTTTTGTTAATTGTATGTGTAAAGGTCACAGAACTAAAGTTGCAAAAAAAAATCTAATTTTAACCTGCAGTTGATTTATGAAATGATACTCAATTCCTTGAGTTTGTGAAAATAACATATACCACTAATAATCTCTTGGAACTGATTTAACACCATATTCTATTGCAGTGCTAGGAAGAAGCCAAGGACTTGTAACAATCAGTCATTTGCAGTGACATTTTTATTACTCTTTCAGAAATGCTGTGCTTTAATTGTCTCCCTGCTTCAAATCAACTGCTTCGTTTGCTTTAACAGTAGTCTTTTCTCTATAGTTATCATTGCCCTTGCTATAAGAAACCTAAACTCTCTGTGTATTCCTGGCATGATAACTGCTAACAGGAGCAGAGAAACTATCCATGTCCCTCTAATTTAAGAGGGTGAAAATGCTATATTGATTGCAAGTCGCATTTTATGGAGTTCACACCAAATTCCTTATAGACCTACATCCCAGGCAATTCCCCCTTAATTCACTAGGATTGACCTGAGAGAAAATCCATCCAAATAATATACTTTTTTTTTTTTGCTCTGTTATGAAGTTTGCACCAAACTGCCCAATAGAGAAATGTTTTTGCTTTCAACTATTAAAAAGAAACTGTAAGCTCTTAATTTAGTAGCAATGTTGCTAGTGCTTTAGCATCTTCTGCAGCGTGCCTCCAACTGATGAACCAAAGCACAGCTATAAATAGCAACATCTTTGTCAGATTGTGAGAGAAAGGGGTTGGGTTTTTTCCCCCCACATTTCCTGAAAGGCCATATAGTAAGACATGTCTAATTTCTTCTTTTGCTTAGTACATAGATTTATCTGTTTGATGGGTTACTGAATCAAAAAACTGATCTGCTGCCTGCTGGTTCCCAACGTAGCTCAGCAAACAACAGGAACACAGCCCCGAGGTTGTGTCATACATGATTGGCATCTCAAAGTTTAGTGATTGCATTAAGTTCTCTGCTTTACAGTTCAGGACTTTGAGGTGCCCTTCCCTTTTCAAGTGAGAGGTGATTTCCCTCCACCCCCAAAATGTGCTTGCCTCAACCACCACCTGGCCGAATTGCATGCTCAGACCCGTAGTCCCTGTGTATCCCCTGCGCAACCAATGAGGAGGGATCCCTCCCCTCCTCTGGCACCAAATCTTTGGGAGATACCTTCTACAGTTGGGCTGCTCTTCACTGCTCTGTATCTGATAACTTAGGTGAGAGGAGCAAATGGCTTGTTAGATTGTGTCTACTCGCTCTGTATTTTAAGAGAGTACCTGTCAGAAAAACATTAAGTCTTACAAATCCCCAGTTTGAGGACCCAATGCAATGACAAAGAGGAGGGACTCGACAACAGCTGTGGCAGCACGGCTGGTCCGTGTGCTAAGAGGTTTTAATGGAGCAGTTGAAATCTGTCCTGGATTCAGGCAAAATAAAGACTGAAGGGGGAATAAAAGAGTTAATTTTCAGGGCTTGCATGCCTTCAGGTTTGTTTGCTTGAGAATATTTTTTGAGGGTAATGCTAGATGCTAAGGGAAAGTTACAGAGAGGCTTGTAACTAATGGATAAGATGCAGTGTGCTCTATGATGCTGCAAGAAAAATGCTGATGCATTTAACTGATATCAGAGAGATAAAATAGCACCGGAGTTAAAAAAAAACCAAACAAACAAAAAAAACCCACAAAAAAAGAAACACAAAAGATTGCATAAAGTTTTTGAGGTTCCGCCCTGCTGTCATTTTAGAGGATGTTTCTAACTAGTAGCCATACAAATAATTGCAGATTACAACATCATACAACTCCATTAACTAGGTGAAGGAAAAATAGCAACATTTTCATTTTAATGAGATGTCTGCTCTCTCCTTCTCTGTACGGTGCATCTTAATGTACCTTGCTGTCTGCACTGACTTGGGGCTCCAAGGCTTTGTCATTTCTTGGCAATTCCATTCTCTAATTTCTTCTGACACATGGTGCTTAAATCCACAAGAAATGTGAGGTGAGGCAGAGAGGATTCCTGCAGACTGCTGCACCATAAGAGAAGCACTCATTTGCATTATTCATTAGATAAAGGCACTGATTTGCATCTCATTTTGGTCGTCTCCATTTCCAGGCAGAGGATGTAGAGAATTCACAGAATCATTGAATTTTTATATTATTAATAGTGTTCATTTGGGAGTAAGTCTCCATTGTCTGCTGCCCCGTATTTTGTCCCATGCTTATCTTAAATACCTATAGAAATGACATTCTTTTGTTCTTTTTATAGGGAACTGTAGCTATTTACTGTATAGTAAAAGTGTGCTAATTTGTTTATCATTGCAATTTTAAAAGTATTTTTTTATCAAAGCAGTAATTCTATACTTGGTCATTATTTATAATTAGATTACGATCTTTTCCTCCTGTTACTCTGAGGTTATGGTTCAAAAGCAAAAGCTTGTAAAGCAGCTGCAATGATTATGTGTGATCTGAGAGTACCTAAAATTTTTTTTTTGCTGTTCGGTATTCTTAAGCAGTAAGCTTTTAAGAACTATATGCATTCTGTTAAGTAACATGTTAACACAATAGAGTTGAGAAATAGAATAGCCCTAGATTACTTTCAACACTGATTTGTTGTTTTCTAACCTTTATGAACCAATTTACATTATGCTTAGTGCTATTATTTAGTTCAGAAATCTGTACTGTAAATAGGATATTAGTGTTCTTTCTGTAGAGCATTGGGGGTGTGCTTGGTTTTGGCGTGGGGAGATTATCACTCTTGAGCTTTTTCATTCTGTTACTAAATACAGGAAATCGTGTGGTGAAATCAGGAATTCTAGAAGACATCAATGAGTATCATTATTTCATAGATGCTTTTTGAGAAAATACACACGATAAAGACCCTAGAAAACACTGCTGAAACCCAGAGCTGTTTCCTGACCCATTATTTCCCTCCTAGGACAGCAAATGACTAAAACAAATGGTGGCTTATTCTGACTCTCAAAGCCCTCAGTTAAGCTTGGTGCTTCACTACGTTGGATCTTGTACAAAAATAAGGGAGGGCATTGTCCCTGTTTTAAATAGCTTACAGTATAACTGAAACACAAATGTAAAAAGTAATAAAAAAAGTTGGGATCTGAAGACTGACTTTAGCAAGATGAGGTGCTGAGGCCGATGATTATGTATTATTTCTGGTTTTTATTGTTATAATGGCACGGCTCTATGACTGGTGCTATAGTTGTCTGATTTCTTGGGGGTGCCACACTACACAAACTCACATCGGGCTTGGACTAGAAGGTGGTAAAGGCCACGGCTCTACACAGCAGTTGGTCAAGACAGTTCATCTGTAAACAGCATTATGG
Source organism: Tringa tobata (assembly GCA_033628505.1). Taxonomy (NCBI): domain Eukaryota; kingdom Metazoa; phylum Chordata; class Aves; order Charadriiformes; family Scolopacidae; genus Tringa; species Tringa tobata. The sequence continues at coordinate 3,162,065 of JAHREE010000157.1, read as the reverse complement.
CAAAAAATACTATTGCAAAGTGCATGTGAAAATCAAACTGGCTTACACTAGGACCCTGCCTAATATGGAACTTAATTATAATTGAGTTTGCCACAAGTTAGTGACACAGCTGATTCTAAACAAATCACCTAGGTAATGCGCTGATTGCACTAACAGCAGTTGTTGTCAGGGGCGGAAGATGCCATATGGCTCCTCTTCTCTACCCAGGTCAAAACATTGTTAGGAAGAAGCTTAAATACATTGACACAAATGAGGAATTAACCAATCTGGCTTTCCTCCAGCCTGCAGTGTGCATACACATCCTGGGGTCTGGCCTTTCCCAGGACAAATCAGGGGGCTACCCAGATTTTTTCACTACATACTGGGTGGAGCAGTATCATGGTACTTGACGACAAACAAAGGCAGCTGGCATTTGGGCGCGCTGCTCGGGCACAGCTTAGCTCTCTGAAACATGCTTGGATCACGTTTGGACAATTTGTGAAAGGAAAAGAAAGTATAAGTGACACCAAATGCAAGCCCGGGAGGAGACGTAAGGGACGAATGAAACAGGAGCCAGTCCTGCACAAGGCAGGGTCAGGTTCAGCCCCAGGGAGGTCTTTTTGTGTGAATGGGGACATGAGTCAAACTCCCACTAATTGCAGTGAATTAAGTACAAGTCTACTGAAGTTTGTACAGCCTTTTTGTTTTCTTGTTTTGGGAACAGACAAAACTATGGGTTAAATTTTGCAGTGCCATGACCAAAATGTTACCCCTCACATTCCGTTGCCATTTCAGAATCTTGTCCATTTACAATAAGTGTCAAATGCTAAAACCAGTCACTAACAACATTGTGGGAGCTACCCAGTAGTACCACTGCTTTTAAAAGATCTTTTAGCATTTCTATTCTAATCTATGTGATGCTTTTCTAGGTTGCATCAGGTTGAAGCACAGCAGAAGTGGAGTTTATGCTATGTTAAATTGTTATTAACTACAAAATGTCATCCAAAGTATAGTCTTCTGCCAGTTTGAGTTACATACTTTTATTATGCTTTTTGCTTTGAAAAATACACATTTAAATTTTTTAAATGTGCCAAGTAGGCCAGATGCTGCCCTTCAGAAATAAAAGTTGCCTTAACTGATTCTGTGATGATTTGGGTTGTAGAAGAGCCGTAAAATTTCTGCCAGACTTAAAATATCTTTCCTTGAACACTGGTCCCACTGTGCTGATCTTGCTGTCAGCAAGGGTTTGCAGATCCTCGGTTATGAAACACCTTGTCACCACTCACCCAGCAGCTTGCTCCCGCTCCACTGTGAAGTTTGTTAAAGTACTTTGTTCAGATTTTGAAATATAGAGTGGGTTTCCTAATGATTTTCTTAGGGAAAGGGTTGTGGACGGTCCTTGATAAAACTCAGGGTAGCTATTCTGAGGCGTGTTACAGAAGCAATGGATAGTCCGAAGGCTTCTGCACCTTAGATTATTCTAAACAATATTTAGCCTTAAAAACGTCCTTGTCTAGTGCAAAGTGAGGAGAGCAGCTGTTCAACATTTATTTTTATCTTCACTCTTCAATGGATATTAGACCTCTGCCTCTTTTGGGGCTTGCCACAGTATCCCTGATGAATTTACTGCACAGCTCTGCCTCATTCATTACAAACCACCTATGTTGCCTGCCATGGGCTTCTCTGCACCTTCAGCTGCACCTGGGAGAGTTTGGAGCAAGTCCACTGAAGTCTCTTCAGTGGTTTGGATGCCCCATGTCTGCCTTGGCCATACAAAGTAGCCAAAAAGCAGGCCTGAGGATGGAGCAGAGGATTTTTACTGGCACAGAAAAACTTGTCCAGTGGCAGAAGACTGGCAAAACCAGCTCAGTGCCATCTGCTTTTTGATCCTCTTCCTATTTCAGAAGCACGTTCAGGAGACAGACTGTGCCAGCAGCTAGATGATGTGGAGCAGACCTGAGAAAAACCCTTCCAGACAGTCAGTGCAGCTGGTACACTGGGACTTGTGTAACCAACACAAGCTGGAGCAGCCTTTGGGATGCTCTGAATTATGCCTAGAGTTGCTCCAAGTCTTAATCAGGATGAAACGCTTTTTAGGACTACTTTTCTCCCTCTTCATTTTGTGATGAGCGTGAACTGTTAACTAAAATACGTGAATTTGCTCCACACAGTGAGTAGCAATTCCTACAGTATATTCCTAAACTAAAAATGTAAAGCTAAGCTATTTCATATGAGCTTCAAGAATGACAGAATCACAGAATTCACAGAATCACATGGGGTTGGAAGGGACCTCTGGAGATCATCTAGTCCAACCCCCCTGCCAAAGCAGGTCCACCTAGAGCAGGTTGCACAGGAGCATGTCCAGGCAGGTTTTGAATGTCTCCAGAGTCAGAGACAGCCTATTCCAGGCTGGGCAGCCTATTCCAGTGCTCTGCCATCCTCACAGTAAAGAAGTTCTTCCTCATGTTTAGATGGAACTTCTTATGTTCAAGATTTTGCCCGTTTCCTCTTGTCCTGTCACTGGGCACCACTGAAAAAAGACTGGCCCCATCCTCTTGACACCCACCCTGTAAGTATTTATAAGCATTGATCAGATCCCCCCCTCAGTCTTCTCTTCTCCAGACTAAAAAGACCCAAGTCCCTCAGCCTCTTCTCGTAGGAGAGATGCTCCAGGCCCCTAATCATGTTTGTAGCCCTCTGCTATACCCTCTCCAGCAGTTCCCTGTCCTTCCTGAACTGGGGAGCCCAGAACTGGACCCAGTGCTCCAGATGGGACCTCACCAGGGCAGAGTAGAGGGGGAGGATAACCTCTCTTGACCTGCTGGTCACACTTTTCCTGATGCACCCCAGGATGCCATTGGCCTTCTTGGCCACAAGGGCACATTGTTCATGACGACTGAAATAAAACTGTCAGTCTAGTGGGTCATGCCAAGAGCAGATTTTAGGTGCTTCTTGGCACTATGAAAACAGTCGTTTGCTGCACAGATGACCTTACAGGATCCAGCCCTTCTAACATGCCTCACTAATTACAGAAAGGTGATCCTCATGTGTTCATCCCTTGTGCAAAATTCTGAAAGCTGAATCAAATGAAGTTCCAAATATCTTTTCAGTTTGTGTTGAGATACGCCACTATTTCAGTGAGTCCGAGAGAAAAGGAATATTGCTTTCCTTCAAACAGTATGAACAACACTTCAAGGAGATTACATCTGTTACAAGAGGAAAATGCTATCTTTATGCCTGTTTGTAAAGCAGCCAATGGACAGGAAGTCTTTCAGAAAGTTTTGCAAATCCACATGATGTTCCCGACTACTGGAACATGCATTCGAATCGCAGATTTAACAGAGAAGAAAAACAGAGGGATTCATGCAGCCAGATACCCTGCTATTGACTATGTATCTGAGCAGGATCAAACCCACAAGTTTTACCGTCTAAGAATAGCATTATCTTAAGTTTAAAATACTCCCTTCTGATGTTCCTTTTCAGTTCATAGCATGTAAATCAGTGCCACTTCCTGCCCTTCAGAGCAGACCAAAGCATTTGTAGGTGTTCTGCTATGATAGATGTGGAGGTCTGCAAGTGTGTGGAATCAGTCCCTTCTCCAGAGCAACGATTCATGTATAACTGGGGAGGCTGACAGAAATCCTATAGATGCATGAACCAATCTAAATTACAAGGGCCAAAAACTAAGATGCACAGAACAAAGTTGGAAGTCTGCTTCTGAGAAATGCAGATGTGCAGTCCCTGATGACTTTCATTGCACTTAATATTTGTATAGTAGATTAAATGCATAATGGGGTACTCTGTAAAACTTGAAGACTCAAATAACATGATTTATACCTTGATCTTTCAGTTCATCTGAAGTGCCTGTGACAATCCCTGTAGTTTCAGGAATGTGCAATAAACAGGAGTGAACGCCTGCACCTCATCTCACACCAGTTCCACAAATGAGCTGGCGACTTCCCAGAGTACCACATTGCTTCTAAACATTTTAGTATGCAAGCTCATAATGAACACTCCGATTAAGGATTCTCCCAAAGAAAATTCATGTAAGAAAATTACGGGAAACCATAATTTGTATTTCCTTCATTGTCTCACCATTCACTTTAGGTACCTTCAAAAGAATAAAGTGTATTTTTTAGAGCTTTAGAGGTTACATTGAATATGTCAGCACATGAAAGTTCCTGCTTCTGTACAGAATTCTTGAAAGGCAGTCACTGTGATGCTTTCAAGGAATAGCTCGAGTTTGCCATGCCAGCTAAATTTAAAAGATTACTGTTACAACGTGGGCATTGCGGTAAGTTAAAAAAAGTTGATGGTGCTGTTACAACTTAATATACTTCCTGAGTGTCTTGGTGTTTCTTATAATTCTCACACGTCTTCTTGTTCAGCTAAGCAGTCCACTCTTTTCAGATTCTTTTTGTCTAAAAATCTTTCCATGCCTCTCATCCTTTTTTTGTCACAAGGGAATCAGAGTTCTCTGAACATGAAAACAGCGCAATAATAACTGGAAGTAACAGCGTCTAAAAAGTTGTAGGAGTCTGCAGGGGAAGTCAGGCAGAAGGTAATATTATACTCTGCATTGGCACTTAACCATACATCATTTCCATAAACTTAGTAAAGATGGGGGGTTTAACTGATTGATTCCGAGTGAGTGGTTTCTATAGTGCTGCTATAAAAGTTATATAAATAACTGTATTATTTAGAAGCGCTTGTATTTATGAGCCCTTCTTGTGCTAGCTAGATGCCATCCAAACAGCTGGATGATCCCTTACCCCAAATGCAAGCTGTCATTTTAAGAAGACAACAGGTACAGACAAGTTATGACGTACAAAGAAGTAAAGGGTCAACACTAGTCAGTATGACAGACAGTGCTCATAGTACAGCACATGATTAATATCTAGTATCACATTTCCACTAGTCATCATTGCAAAAGAGAGGCTTTTAAGGTCATCAACTTAAGGAGATTCATGGTCTCATTTTACTGATGTTTATGGAGAACTCTTCCCAAGTGTGAAAAGCAGAACAGGAGAAAGTACAAGGGTGCCTGTGTAATAAATAAGTAAATAAAAAAATTAAACAGGAAGGAGTGAAGGCTCTTATCACCAGGCAGTGATAAGAGGGAAGAGTTGGCTTCCTGATACCAAACTACAGATGAGTGGGGCAGGAATAGGTTGTGAAGGGTTTTGACAGTGAAGGCAGCTGATGGTTGATGAAAAGGGGGAGCTGGTGCTGGAGTGTGATGGGAGCACGCGGTGACCGAAGCAATGAGCTAGAAAAATGATCTTTGCAGCAGCGTTCTGGATGGTTATCAACAGGGCAAGATTGCATTTGTCAAGGCCTGAAAAAAGGTTGTTGCTGTAATCAAGACATGGTATCGTGAGAGCCTGAATGAGAGTTTAACTGGGAAGATGGATAGGAAAGACCGTATCATAGAGATACAATAGTGATGTAGTGTGGAAGCCATAAATCATCTGGCAGAGCCAATGCACTCTCAGCAAGGTCAATTAGCCCATGATGAGCACTGCGCTGCCAAAGCTCGGCTGCTGCTGCTACCCAAGCTATTTGGTTTGTAACTATTGCTGGAACATCTAAACAACAGATTTATAGCTAGCTCAGATCCCTGCTCTGTGCAACTAAACACAGTGTAAACGTATTTAGCCTAAGTGTGACTTCCCAAATTAATCCACCTGCCAGGCAAGAGGTACAGCAGATCCTGCTTGCTTTAAGTCACTCTTTGTGGAATGTTTCCTGCAATTCTGGTTTTCCTTCTTTGCTTGCAGTCCTGCTTTTGGCTCACAGTTCTCAATTCCTGTCACTTGCAGCCTCCCTCCTATTGCCGATAACTCCCTACAGCAACCATTTTTCCTCACCCGGTATCTTGTGCTTAAACTGAGGGTCAAGTTCTACTTTGTCTTCCACCTCATTGGGGAACCGTGTTTTGTCATGATAAAAAAAAGTCTGGTCAGCGATGACATGTACTGGGAGGAGTCACATACTCAAGGGAAGAGCTGCATTTTTTGGATCTGTTGTTTTGCTGTATTTCTGATAAGAAGCATATTGTGATTTTTCTTTGCCTCAGCATGGCAGATTTTCCATGGCTTTATTCAGGGCAATTAAACATATGAGGGTTTCAGATGCCTACTTTCCAAAGCATATGCTAGTCATTCCAAGACATGCCTGTCTTGGAGTCATTTGGTATTCCCAGACTGCACTGGTACAGGCTCCTCATTTTCCATCACCAGCCTAAACCATTCAGTGTATTTATGATAAATAATTTTATATGCAGGAGAATATTTGAGCAATTTCCAGTGATGCTAATTGATAAACACAGGAAGTCTGGATAGGGAGAACACAGAATACAAAATGCTCCTAAAATCGGTTACAAAAGCCTTGCAAATTCTTGGTGTGGTACTTTACATTTAACTACCATCATTTTATTGATTTTTCCCCACCCGAATGGCCAGGTTACGATATTATCTTTAAAAAATTTTTATATACTTGGGATGATATTTTCAGTGAGTTGTTAATTCTGTAGCTTCCAGATGTTAAGCCTTTGAAGCAAAAAATTAAAACAAGTGTAATGTATTTGATTGCATAAAATAAGACCAATCTAAAAACTTAGTAAAAACTTGCTAAACATTAACAGTCAATGAGTTTATGACAGACTAGAGCTACATTTACTACACAGTATCTGTCCACAGAATAAGAAATATAATGACAGAGAAGTAAAATTTAGTAGCTAGTTTCAAACCATTCCTCAACAGCTCAGAAGGTTCATGTTTTTACAGCTGAGGTCCATGGAAAATGTTCTGGTCAGCATTAGCAAAGCCAGGGGTCTCTGCTGTATTCATCAGCAGTGCTGTGGAACACTAAAAATAGTGGCTGGTGCCACTTCACAGGCTAATATAAGAAAGGATTGAAAGAGATCTCAGCTGCAGAAGGGTTACACGTAGTGATTGACTATTGCGAGCATTAGAGAACATTGGATTTCTATCTAAAATTTGTATTTGGGGTTTTATCTCCATTTTATCTGCTTTAGACCAGCGTGAGCATGACTCCTCTCTAGAGCGACGTGGAAGAGGGAATGTGCAAGGGTGCCTTTTTCTTAAGCTTCAGCACAAACTCAGGCTGTGTTTGACAAGATGGCAACTCCTACCTAGCATCCCAAAGAATACAAGCAAGCCTGTTTCCCTCCCCTGTCCAAACAAAACAAACAAACAAAAAAAAAGTTGAGAAAGACCTCAGCTCCCTTTGTTTTTCTGCAGAGATGGCACTTTAGGATGCAGGACAATTAGTGGTGTGTTTACAAACATCTTTATAAAAAGTGTTGTTTTCAGCAGAATAAATTCAAGGGTCTCACTCATCAATTTTAAGTGAGAGTTGCAGGACTGCAAGGTCAAAGGTACGAGCTTATGCTGTTGCTGCTTTGAATATGCCAAGAGAGGGATTTTCACCATAACTGCACTTTGCCCCGGGGAAAAGCCTGCTCCATTATCTTTTCAAATTAAAATGGACACCGGAAAGCAGCGTTACACGAATTAAGAGAAGGGAGTTTACACTGTCGCTTGATTTGGAATAATTACAATCATAGGGAAATATTTTTCCAAGTACACTCTCTCTCCCTAATTAAACCCATAGAAATGCCTCATTTTCTGGTTATTGCCAAGGTGTGTTTCAAACTCTGGTAGAAATGCTTGATTGTAATTTCATTAGAATTCCATTTCTCCAGGCTATACAGGTGCAATGAAAGAAGAGGTAAGATTAATTAAAACTGTGGACATGTTTATACCCGCCAGGTGTCATAAAAGGTAGTGGCTGAGACATTTTTCAAGTAATTAAGCAGACAGTTCTGGTTTTTCTGATGAGTTATTGTCCTTCCCTCTTTAATATGTGTAAGAGATTTCATCACGGAGCTATTGTCAGGTGATGGGATTGCTCTTTACAATCAGCATCCCCCTCAAACCGCCGCGCGCTAATCGAAATCACATCATTGCTGCAAGGAGGCAGTGACATGCAGTCGGCACGTTTCCAGAGTCAGGCTTCCTATGCCAAGGTCTGTCCATAATTTAGTCTAAAAAGAGTATAATGCAATGTTCAGTTTAACCATATGTGGGTTAAATAGCTTGAGTGTTTATTCGAGGCACGGAACAGCTTCTGCATGTAAAGCTCAGCTTGCAGTGAGGGAAGCATTTAATCAGATTCATATGTGTTGGTGGTGTTTATGTTATGGGTTGTTTTTTTTCAATTCTGTTTCTATTTTGTCAGGAGTTTGTCTTCTGGCCATAATAATCACTAGTTTTCCTGAGGATGTGCAAATTGCCGTGATTGCATCCTTAGGCAATATTGTACATAAAGCTGTAATGATGGCATTTTCTGAGTTTTCAGCACAAGCTAGGAGCCAGAATATAGCACATTTTCCTTCTCTGCAGTGACAGTGAATATAAATATGTCTCTTGACTCTTCTCTTTGGGCTCTCAGTACCATAAGCACAACCTCCATATACCTGCTGTGTATTGTACGCATACAATGCTATGGCTAAGGGAGGAACAGGTGGCCGTAGCATCCATGGTGCTCTCTGGCCTCAGATATGGCAGAGCACATCTTTGGTACAGGGGGCAGGGCCAACCTGGTTATATCACCCTGTGAGGTGGTGACAATGAGCCTGTTGTGCTCCTGGAGCAAAGCAGTGATGCCATTGCCCCTCCTGCAGGGCTCATGGAAGAGGAGGGCTCCATCCCACATCCAAGAGAATGGGCTAGAGCCTGCATTGTGTAGCAAGTTGTGCCTTTTCTGCATTTTAGTGTTTTTCATGTCTCTTGCAGTCCTGTAGCAATGATGTAAATGGATAACCAAGCCTGCCATGCTTTCTTAGATAGGAAAGGCAATTAGTCATTTCTTGTTTTATTTCCTACTTCAGTTGTTTTGCATTTTACAATTGCTATTGATTAAATAGTTCCTAATGGATTATTTTGGGGTTTTTAATAGTGCAATAAAAGGAGTCAGTATAAAATAGATTGCTGTATTTGACAACGTGGAACATGCTAACTGTATTCAGTTGCAAATGCCCTTAGCAATGGACATACTTGCAGCAAAAATAATTCAGAATGTTTGTGTCAAGATGACAATATTCACTGCATACTTCCATTTAGAGTTAGTGCCCTCCCTGAGCATATGCTTTTCTTGGTTTTTACTTAATGCTCCATCTTTATTAACTTAATATCATTTTAATGAGATTTCCTTTCATAATATTGTAATATTCTCCTACTTTCAAAGCTACCCCTTACAAGGTCATCTCTGATACATGACTAATGCATTTGACTAAAATGCACAAATAAAATATGATAGTCACATTAAAGCATATGGAACTGTGCTGAGAATAACAACTCAGTCCAAGCTTTAAAAAAATAAAAAAGTCAGTAAAACCTTGGAGATGAAAGATAAAGTCATACACTTCTAGAACCAAATTCAGCTTGTGTGTACTTTGTACCTGCTGTTCTGGGGCCGAATTTGACCTTTTGAGAGTTGAAAACAGTTTTTGAAACAGAGCTGTTACTTTTTTTTTTCCTTTTCAAGTTTTAAATAGCTGTTTTGTACTCTTTCAGTACTAAATTTTGCCTGCTGCAACAACCAGCATAAAACCAGAATCTGCCTTGACCTAAATGGTGCTCCCTTCCATTTCTACTTCACATTCACCATAGTTTTTGCAATGCTCAGTCTTTCAGTTAAACATCATAGGAGTAAGTTCCATCAGTAATACATTTTAAATATGTTACCTTTCTGATTGGTAAGAGACTGATTGGTCTCATTTAATTATGTAAAAGAATAAGTAGAGGACTTCATTTACTACATTTGTGCAAGTCATACTACACTGTTGTATTTCTCCCCAAACACCACCAAAGTCTCATTTCTTCCTCCTGGAGGAGTCAGCCCAGACATCTAATAATTTCCATCACCTGATTTTGAGTCTTTTCTATTTCTACGATGTCCTACGGCAGGTGAAATGAGCAAAAGTATATTTTAAGAGAGGGTATATCAATGATTTATGGAGTGGCATTTCAATATTTCCAGTGTTTCTAGCCTATTCTTTTTGCATCCTAATAATATCTCTTTTTTCCTCTGTTAAAGTTTCTGCTCCATATGCATTGTGCTGTCTCTGTGGTTCTTTTATTAACTTGAAAGGGCCTTGGTTCTTCAAATATTTGAAACAATATCAATATTTTTGACAATATTTCAAAAATGGTTTAGTAGGCACTGAACTCCTCAAAGCTTAAGCAGAGATACTTAGAAAATGGTTTTAAGTGAAATACAATATGGACACTCTCAAATTTATCTAGGAAGAAGATTTTCTGAGAAAGTTTTAGCAATTAATATTTCACATCGCTTACTGGAAGATATGTGTGCTTGTAACATCTTGGAAAACAGTTGGTACAGCAGCCAGGTGCTCTTAGAGCATCTGATGTCAAGTGCAGTCTCTTACTATTCCTCCATGCAGTGGAGTAACTTTTGACTAATATAGAGTCCAAAGTCCTTAAACTTATTTTTCAGTGTCTCATTACCAATTATTAAAACAGGTATTGTTAGAAGCCCTTTATCTTCCATGGTACTTATCAAATTTTAGATCAGAAAAGAAATTCTGACTGTGAGTACTCTAGCACTTTAGGCAGTATTGCCACAGCTGCCCCGCACACCAAGCTTGCTCTTTGACTTAGTGCCTCACATTGTGCTGCAGCCTTCCCTGGTGAGCTAAGAGGACACAGCACACAACCTCATAGTCCTTCAACTTTGAGGGCTTGAGAACCAGCACTACTGCATAGACTCAGTCAAAGCACTTCCACTGAGGGCATCCAGATCAGACCCGTAGCATTAGTACCAGCTCCAGCAGTGACAGAACATCAAACAAGCAGTCTCTCCCCTACCAGCTTACTCCACTGACCTCCCATGTCCCCACTTGCTGAGAGCACTTCCATCAGGAACATACACCAACACACAGAGCAGAGGTTAGCATACAACAATTTCTACAGGTAGCCAAAAGGCTAGAGATAAACACACTAGCTATCCTTAAATTAACATTCACAAAATCCTAAAAGAGTAAAAACTACCCAAGTCCTACTCAAGTCATTGAAAACTTACCATGCTCAGAAGTGACCAGAAGCCATCACAGCCTTCCAAACCCTTGGCAATACCCACAAACCACCCTTGACATGCTCACTTAAGCTGTTAGTTACCAGACAATCACCATCACAGACCTTAATTGGGTAAATCTGTGGAGAATCTCAAACAGAAGAATCATCCACACATGATTATCACCTCATTCCTGAAAGCTGGGTCCATAGTGAGGAGAAGCTTGCCTCATGGTTCTCAAAAGAAGCGAGCCTAAAAAATTGAGTTAAAAATGCATGTTATGATACTCATAATTTAGTTATTTACAAATGGAGCATTCCATCAGTATTGTGTTTTTATATGATGAAAAATATATTTGTGCACTGCATTTTTAGAAGTAACAGTCTAGTGTTAAGATTACATAGGATTTGAAGAATGCATCTTTTAAAAGGATAGTGCTCCCTTAAAAATGTGAAACTAGGAGCAGAATGGTAGCACCTGAGAGAGATGTAGGTGGATAGAACTTCAAGAAATAAATCCACCAGTGCAAATCCACTGTCATCCTTAGATATCTGGAGTGGGGTTTTTCATGCTTTCTCAGTAGATGATACTTTAATTTTATAAAAAAGTATGTATTTTTTATGGTAAGAATCCAAACCCATAAGTAAATGGGTATCTTAGAATAACACACTGAAGCTTAACATTCAGACGAGCTAGCTAAACCATGCTATTTGTACCTGTCCTCAGCCCACTCTTTCCCTAGCCCACATACATGTGTTTTTCTAGGTGCAGGATCACTGAATTTTTATATAGCATGTAGGCAGTTATGTATGTAATTACCAGTGCAGCAGAAACAAGTTAATTCCAATTAACTAAACTTTTCCACTGCAATTCAGTAAGTGAGAATAAAAGAAAACATAATAATTGTAACCTGTCTATGGCTATATCTAACAAAGCTGAGCTATGCCAGCAGGGACTGGAAAACATGCAGTAGTCTGCATTTCTGTAGATGTCCTGTCTTATCTTCTCTTGGGACCACAGGCCTCCTTTATTGCTGATAAAGGTGAGATAGACTCCATCACTTCCAGGAATGGAGGCTGAAGCCAGACAAACATTTCAATAAAGTGAAAGTTGATCTAGTGCAGCATCTGGAAGAGAGGTGGTGAAGTTAGAGTATTTGTTGCTATTGTCTTTCCTACTGGCCACCGTCTCTGAAATTTTTCTAGTTCTCCACAACCTGCAGTTTCAAATGTCTTTAGAACCTTGATGTTTTCACCACGTTGCTACCTGGAACAAAAGCTCTCAAAACCAGAAGTAGTTTAGAGAGGAGGTAGTGCTTTATTCAACATCAGTTGCTAGGTGGAAATCCACAAATCTAGCACAGCTTACCAGGGATATTCACCCCTTAGTTATACACAAAAGATTCTCATTATTCCGCCTACCTAATATGTATCTCCACCTAGGCTTACATATTCATTAGGATGACCAAATAGCCTTTTGCATATGTATATTACATTTTGCAGCATTGGCAAAACACTTCTGCACAGGTGTGAGATCATTGGTGGTTGTTTGGCTAAGGATACCCTTCCTCAATTTACCTTTTTAAGGTCATCTCAGGACAGTAGAAGTTTACTATAAGTTTGCCAGCTTCTTGAGGATGATAAGGATGTTCCTTGTAGTAGCCACAACTCTGTCCTGATCAGTATAGTAGTACATACTTTGACATATGATAGAACCTTGAAGTGATTAACTACTTCTTGTTATCCCATCCTTATCACTATCAGCTCGGTGACTATTTTCTCACACAGTAAGAAGCTCAGTAATTAGCTATTTTCTCCCACAGTAAGAAGGTTAGTAGGAAGCAGACAACATTTTTGTTAGCATATGGTTATAAACAAAGCAGAGGCCTGTCTTTGGTAGCAACATGGTTCAGTATGTCCTTTGCTGCTGTCTCCTCCTCCCCATCCTCACTGTGGTTATTGCTCATTTCCCCTCGGCAGAGGCCACAGAGGGGACTCCCCCACTGCTTCCGACTAAGATCTCCTGGTTTAGCTTAAATCGCAGCCACCAGGGTGGTCACCTAAACTGATGAATTTTGCACTGAAGCGAGCAGCCAGTCTAGTCTGCCAGCTCTGCTGTGGGTCACTGACCTCCAGGGAGGGACGGTGACTTATACCCCTCCAGCTAGAGTCACTGGGGAGCAGATGTCAAAGCCCTTCAAGAGCTGAAAGTGTCATAGTGTCTGACTCCAGCAACATCTCATATCTGTTGGTTTTGGATGAGTGCATTTATCTAAAAAAAAGCTGCTTCTCTGGGTTTTTTTTGTTTGCTTGTTGGTTTGGCATTTACACAAAGAGGGCTCAAATTCCTTCAGCATCAGTTCTCTGTATCCAGTACTAATTATGAACAGACTAACCCATGAAATAGTAAACTTGTGCTTTCTCATATCAAGTTCTCACCCTCACTCGTCGTTTTATCTCGGCCTTGTAGGAAGATCCCAGTAGCCCCTCTCAGATGTGCCCACGTGGAGCTCTGAGATCTCTTTGTTTCCTTTCCCCAGCTCCTCCAGCAGCTGTGCTGATTTAAATCCATAGGCAGGCTTAAATTGCCTCAAGCCGTAGCCCTGCCTGTCTCACCCATGGCAGAATATAGTGTCTCACTAGCTGCAGAAACAACTCCCCATCTTTCTTCTGGACATCTTGCTAACCACTGTCAAAACTGTTTTGTGGCCCAGTGCCCTGCCAAGTCTCTTTCACATTCAGGCAATGACTTACATTGTTTATTCTTCAGGAGGACCAAAAGCTATCCATAAGTCCTGGTTTTCTGCAACACCGTAAGCTTTCTGAGGCAGCTGGGGACGCCCCTTCTGTGCACTTGCAATTTGCTCCTTTTCCTGGATCATTCCTATCAACAGTAACACTTGTGCATGGCTGTGTGCCACCGGCACCCTCCACCACAGGTCATGTCAGCTGGGGTCTGAGTTGCATGGTGCCTGTCGGGGATCTCCCGAGGAACATCTTTCCCTTGGCCCAGGAGCCCCAGCGCCTGGGCAACTTCCAGTCATACACCCAGTGCTGCAGCCAGATAGTTCTGCACTTTAAATTAAGCACAAAGTTGCTTTTTTTAAGGAATACAGTAAAAGGCCTTCACACTTTAAGACAAAATTATCACGTTTCTTCTGTACCTGGTTGGTCTTGTCTTGTTTTTCCTCCTAATATGAAGGTTTTTAATGGAGGCAGTAGCAGTTTGTGCTCCCAGGGAGGCCCGGTCTCACTCCCTTGGGGAGGCTGAGCTGGGATTGTGCAAGACCTCTCTGTGCTGACCTCACTGTGTTATTATTTACTTGAAATGAGCAACATAAGGAAATGTTTCCTTCATCGTTTTCACTACTCTTACCTGAAACAGATCTTTGCAGTAAAGGATCCCTGGATTTTTTGGTGTACATTGTAACTGATGGAGCTATTTTAGGTTTGCATTCTTAGCTATTTCAGAAATTACTCTTTAGTCTGGGAGCTTCTGATGAAGTTCATTAGTTAACAGGCTAGAAATCTGACCTAAGGAACTTGTATATTCAATTTTATTAAAGCCATCACTATTTGGGCAACTCAGGATTACTGTGATTGGCAGTTCAAAAATACAATGATCTTTTCTGTCTAGTGCATGTTATGCTGGAGAATATTTAAATTAATAATAATGCTATCAGAGCTGGAAATCAAATGCAAAATAATTCCCTGGGCTTCCCGTGTATAATGACATTTGCTCTTTTGATGAATTGCTAATGTGTTCTTGGACAGAAGGGCTGGCAGCCCAGCCAGCTCTGCTATATAAATGGCAGAGCAGGAAGAACGGGATTGTATTTACCACTATTTACTGCTAACAAACCATGCACCTTTCAACACATTATCTCTGGGCTATGAATTATTCCAGTTTTGAAAAAGCAAAATCTAAATGAACTTTAAGGCTAGTCTTTTAAGAAATCACTGTTTTCTTCAAGAAAATGTTAGCTTGCTTTATTTGTTTTGAAGTGACAGTATCAAATTGAAACATAATCTTTTAAAAAGGCAAAAATGGTTTCAGCTATGGTGCGTGCCTAATCCTCCCAGCAATTTCCATGACTTTAACTGTAAAGAGGTTTTTTTTCTACATATTTATTTCCTTCATGTTTGTTTCTGACACCCTGCGCAAGAAGAACAGCCTGACTAATAGGCGGGCAGACTTGTAATGGCAGCAGTGAAATGAACTGTATCCAAGGTACTGCCCTATGTATAGATGATGAAGGGGGGAAAAAAACGGAGGAAAAAAATCCTCTAATATTTTCATTTTATACAGGTAGTAATTTGAGGTTTTTATCTTCAGCAGTAATTGGCTAAAACTGACTAAAATAACCAAGCGCAGATAAATCTGAGAGGTGTTTTACTTATTTGTTTAATAATGCCACCATAAGGACCAAAAAAAAAAAAGTGCACCAAATTTGAGTTTTATTACTGTGTATTATAAATTTTGTTAGCATTTAAAAAGAGTACTAGGTTTGAGATTTTTTTCTAAGCATACTGCTGTGCTATGATTTCTTTTCATAGTGGATTCATAAAGATTTTAAAAGCATGAAGTATTTCTGATTCCCAAAGGACTCGGGCTTTGCTGAAAGATGACAGCTATAAGACAGTACAGAAAACTTTATATCGGTGTGGGCTCTAGTAATTTTTAGCAGATGCATCTTTTTAAATTGAAATTGGAAAACAATATTAATTCTTTATTATTATGCTAACCTTCTTGATTAAAATACATTGTATTTGATAAATGGGTACATATATTTATGTACCCATTTATTGGTTATATTTATGTACACATATATTGGCTATATTTAATAGGTGTGGCATGGAATGATTTGAAACCTTACCAGACCTTTTCCAAAAACAAATACTTTTCCCCATATTTACTTATTAGTTCCTCTTGAGCTTTATATTTAGACTTACTTATCTACCAGATATTACAGTAATACCACACTGCAGTTGCTTAGAGAAATCAAGAGAAAAAGTTAAATATATGCATTTCAAAAACAGAAACATACTTCCTGGCTTTATGCATTTTCTAATGACTATGAATTTTCTAATTAATATGTTTTATTCCTTATGAGTGATTGAATGGCTGTGACAAAAAAAAAAAAACAAACCACAAAAACCCACCAAACAAAAAACCCCAAACAAAACAGAAACCTCACCAGGTAGAATATAATCCTTACAGAGAGAAGTCAGCAATTCAGAAGATGATAGGGTCAGGTAATACCTCGCTTTTCATTAGTTAAGATTTCCTGAGACTTCTGGTTTCAATCTCACTACTGAATTGCAGCATCATTAGGCGCCTGGAAATTTCTTTTTTTCACAGTTCTTGCTAGATTGCAAAATGCTTTCAGCAAACTGCAAAGTATTTCCCCATTTCCCCATTATAGGTGCCTTTGGTGGGTTTGTCATGGTTGCTTTGTGGCTCTGTCTCTGCAGTGCTAAATGGATCTGTACAATGTCTGACGTAATAACACTTCACTCTTAACAGTTTCCAGCAGAAAATTAGAAATTGTGAATAACAGTAACCATGATTTATTGTATGGAAATTGCATCCATTTGAGAAAAAAAAAATTGACCTGGGCTACAGTGAAATGAAACTCAAGGGTCCCAGGGGACTGGGGATCTCTTTTTGTGTATGGTGAAACATTAAGTAGGATTCTCTCAAATGCATTCATCTGTAGATTAAGATAATAAGTCACACCAGGTGTAGGACAAAGTGCTTTAATGGAATCCTTTGATACATGATGCACCTCCATCTTAATAAAACTTCTTTTCCAAACAATCTCAGCATCAAAAGGGTGATAGGAATAGCCCCTTTATGCCCCAAGGATAGCAGTGAGGTCAAACCTGGTGGTGGGGTTGTATCTGCTTTGCTGGGTGATGACAGATTCTGGTGGTGTTTTGTTTTAAGCTCAGGAGGGAAAGGTGAAGCAATGGTTTTGGAGTTGATGCTCCACCAAGACCTGTGTTTGCTACATCCTTCTTGTTGAAGCTTAGACTGTTCCACCACTCAAATAATGCTTTCCCTTTTGGTGTTAATGCTTTGTACCTGTAACGTTTAGGTACTTTACAAGCTTAACTCTTAAGGTTTTAGTGCAGTTGCGTGACTAATATCTGCAGCCCAAGACACTACGTTAATCCAGCTCTGCTTACCTTTTGTGTTTCTGTTCACTGCCACCAAATTCCACAACCCATGCTTAAAAATCCTCAACTGCATGATACACTCAAAAGATGTGTTAGACTGTCAGAGAGAAACAACAGGAACAGATTTTCTTCACAACAAGGGCTGTTTTGTTCTTCATGACCCACAGGGTCTCTAACCTGACCAGCAAGCAGAAGAGTTGGGTGGCAGTGCCCCAGCAAGCCTGCCATGCCAGACACTTGGCCAGTGGCATGCACAGACGGTTTATCTCCCATACATTTATTTTCCACACAGGAGCCGTGGGATTTAGGTGATTCCTTCTTTTGCTTCCCTGCTATCTCTGTTGCTCCAGAGCCCTGCACGCACAGGATTGCACAGGATTAGGTCTTTGCTTATGTAAATTGCCGAGCTCAAAATATCCCAAGTTGTGCATCCCCATTAAAGACTGCAGTAGGCGCTACTGCCACTCTCCTACCACGGAATGAGAGCCAACTTATTCCCTAGCACAGCAGGCACCAATTTTGCTTGGGTGGTGGGTTAAGTAAGAGAATTTTTCGCTGGCAAATTCTGTTTCCATTCCCCCCATTGATTCATTGTTTCAAAGGACCCATTATCTCTCCCATTTTCTGTGCCATTCTCCAAAAGGTCATATTACTGTTTCTGGAACTATTTGAGGAAAAAAGAAAACTCTGGTTCTTTTTTTTGTTTCAGATCTGAAAAAAGAATATTTTCACAGCTGTTGATGAGAAGGTTAAGAGTGTGCCAGCAACTCCAATGATTAGCACAGGCTGCTTCTATGTGCTTGTTTGTGGAGAGCTTGTGTGCTGTCCTGCACGTTTTTCCAGTTCTCATTGCAAAGCCTGGCAGAATCCGGGAAAACTTTATCTATGAGAAAAGCAGCTGGGTGTCAAAGCAGTTTTACTGATAAGATTCAGCCTGTTTCACCGCTGGTGCTGATAGAGCCTTAGGTGGCTAGTAAATAATAGATATATTTGTACTGCATGTGTTAGTTGCTTTTATGCAATCTTGCTGGCTTTTGGCTTTTTGTAATGAAGTGTTTATCAAAAACAACTTCTCTAATAGAAAAGCTGCGCTGGTCTCCATTTCAGGTGTCTAAACATCATGTGCACTATTCGTTTAAAAGGACATACCTGAAGGTTTAGATTATTAGCAGATCTATGATATGCACTTGCATTCACATGTTCAAAGCATTAAGCCCCCTTAGATGTAATTTTATCTCCAAACAGAGGTGCTTGGTAAGAAAGGGAGGGCGGAGAGCGGCCCCACTCGCTGTGCCCCTGCCACCTTGCAGTCCTGTGCCAGGGCTGGGGACGGGCTGTGGGGCCAGGCTCCTCCTGCCCTGCCAGCGGAGTGGGAGCTTGAGCCCCCAAGCCCCACCGAATCCACGGGTGACCGTACCGCAAGAGTTTTAACCTATTTCTGAGCAGTCACTTAAACCGCACAGGCAACATTTCTTTCTCAGTGCATCTGACATGGGTGCCTTTGCTGAACGTCTCTTCCTGCCCATCAGTGTCATTCTCCGTGGCAGGTTCTGTGAGAGATTTAAACATGAAACCAAACCCTGGTGTAAAGCGGGTGCTCTCCTGAGAGGGAGATGAGGAAGCTGCCAACTGTTCAGTGCCAACTGCTGTGGGCATCAAGCAGCTCGCTGTGTCTTCCCCAGAAACGCAGGCATGCGCTTAAAATACCCAGCCATTCTCAGTGGAGACCATATCAGTCATACATTAGATATTCATCTTTCATTCCTGGCTATTACTAATTGATAGCTGTGGTCTTTAGCATGCATCATATCTCATTGCACATCATAGCTGTAACTAAGTCGAAAATACAAAGATTCCTTAGAGCTAAAGATTTGAATGAAGAGACTTTATAGATCTGAGTTTTCCATGACGCTGCCTTTTGTACAGTAATTACTATTCTCCGGGTGTTCAGGTCCACGCTCTGCTCTGATTTGCACAAGTTAAATCCAGACTAACATTCAGGCTTCAGGAGACTTAGTACAGGTTTGCTTTCATTTTCTCTATCAACATTAGTATTTTTCAGAAACTGCTAATGGTCCCGGTGATCCAGACCTCACCATGGTAAGGGTTATTGAAGCATTTAGACAAAATTTGAGCTTCACAGGAAGAGCAGAGAGATGGGAGACCAGGGGATGAGAGCTTTGTGCATCCTCTCCTTCCTTCTGCACATCGCACCTAGCCCAGGATTGATACTGGAGCTCTGCACTGATGCCAAGTCTGGGGAAAGCAATCCATTCTTCAGAGGGGAAGACTATTAATTGGTGGGGTTTCTCACTAATTTTCCTTAATTAATAAACCATTTCTAATTGAGAAAGTTGCAGAAAGAAAAAATCTAGACCATTTGAATATCTCTTCCAGCTAAGCTGAGCTGCAGAGCAGACTGCATGCCCAAAGGAAGGTTGAAAGCTTCTTTCCAGATTTATTGCCTTCTTTCTTACCTTTCTCTCTAAAAACCCTGCAGAAAATTCACTTGAAATGTTGATCCATCTGAACTTTAAGCTGACATCTGCATGAACTTGTTACCTGGAGTTTTGGGTCAGCTTCCTGGCTGCTGAATATACTTTAACATTTAATCTTTTATTTTTCTAGCCTTTTTGCTCTGCCAGATTTTGCAATAGCACATAGGGGCAAAAAAAAAAGAAAACACCAATTTTTTCTGTTATCAATCAAGGGAAAGCAGAGAAGGAAAGGAAATGAGAAGCAAGAAAATATAGGAAAAAGAGAAAGAAAGAAAAAAAGAAAGAAAAAGAAAGAAAGAAAGAAAGAAAGAAAGAAAGAAAGAAAGAAAGAAAGAAAGAAAGAAAGAAAG
>JAHREE010000157.1:3013099-3141881 GCA_033628505.1 Tringa tobata | reverse complement strand
AAAGGAAAGAAAGGAAGGAAAGAAAGGAAGGAAAGAAAGGAAGAAAGAAAGAGAAACTTGAGCAAAAGTGCAAGCACTATTATTTTTAGAACTGGCACCTGCTTCTGACGGTTCACCTAAGGTAGTTTTCTATTTCTCCATAGGACTCAGATTCATTCCTCTCAAGACTTCTGTATTGATCCTCATTCTTTTCAGAGTTCCTGACCTTCCTCCTTTCCTGTCCCAGCCCAGCTGGTATGCTTTCATACCTCTTGGCTAGCTTCTCAGCACTTGCATTTTACATTTCAGCAGGGATACCCTTAACATACTTAATCTATTCATTTATACCATAGCAACTGAATTGGTTAGAGATAGTCTGTAGATCTGTTTGGTTGGGGTTTTTTTAATAGAAGATGTTTTCTTTTGAAATAAAAAGTTGGGTTGATTTTGCCATAACTATGAAAATCTCACAACCAAAAGTCGTGGTCTGCCTCGTGCTGCCATTCCTTGCTTCTGCAAATCCTACCTTTTTTTTTTTTATTCTTCCTCCTCCCCCCCAAAAAAAAAAGTTGAAGTCTTTTGTGTCAACGTTTTCAACAACTGCTGTGCTAGATTCAGAAAATATTATTAGTGGAAATTTTCTTTTAAGTAAAATTCTAAAATGTTCAGTTTGATGTCCAGCACAGAGCCCAGACTTTGAAATCTCAAACTCCTTCACAAGCTAGAATTTCTGTCCTCTTCAAAGCACGGCTGGAAACTGCCTGACCCCCCTTCTCACAGTCTGTTCCCGTTCACTTCTCTACAAGGGACGCTTCTGCACATCCTGTGCCTTGCTGTCCCCGTCACCATCTGAGAGCCCATCTGCCTGCCGTATGCCTCTGAGCGCGGAGGAGAAGATCCCGGAGGCTGTCTGAGGACAGTGCAGCTGCCGGCCTCCCGAGGGCAGTGGGACCTGGAGGTGAACTGTGCCCGCAGGAGTCAGGAGGAACTCTTATTGCTGGTACTAACAGATAAGAGCGGCCACAAGGAAACCCAAAGGAAATGGCCAGGCACTGTGAGATGGGGACAGGCAGAGAGAGGGAAGGAGGAGGAGGCTTGCTTTCTAGACATTGCATTTTCTGTGGAATGCAGGACATGAAAAAAATAGAATTTGGCAGTTGCTGATTCCTTCTTTGGCAAATGGAAATGTCAACAGGTGCTCTTTCAACAGCTGAGAAATTAGGAAAATAATTTTTTTACTTTCACACTGTATGGAGAAGAAAAATATAGGTGTGTTTTGAAGCATGGTAGAGGAAGTGAAAACAAGACCTGTCTGTAGAGACACTGCAGAGAAGAGCAGAAAATAATTATTGAAGAGGAAAAATCTTCAATGAAATGTATGTTATGTTTTATTAGTTGTGCTAGAGTGCTTCTTGAACCACAGTTAGCACATTTCTGTTCTTGTATTCCACTCTTCCCTCTAGCCCTATTCATTTTAAAGATTTTTTTCTCCCTTCTTTTTCTATTGCTCCTCATCCTCTTTCTTTATGAATAAGCAAGGTTATTATTAACAATCAATTTTCCTCTTGACATGTAACTGTTCAATGGTTACCTGTCACACTTCTCCATCCTTTGGCCAGACCTTTTCATGTACCTGGTATAATGTGCATAACGCGTCGTTAAATTTAAGTGGTGGATCTAATGACTCACAAGACAATTTCAGTGTCATTTTAGAAAAATGTCATAATGAGCATTTCTTGACAGTCCTTAGGGAGCATCCACCCAATCTCAACTAGTTTGAGCTACCACAAGGGAAAAGACAAGGAATTCCTTTTTTTTTCCCCCCATCATTTTGAAGTGACAGCCAAGCTAAATAAATAAACGGTATGAAGTAAATTCCATCCTTAATTATATCTGATACTGAAAGTTAGTAAGAGCTGCCTGTATTTGTCCAAGGAGAAGCTTATTTTTGGCCACATTTCTTTAGGCATTTCTGACATTAATTTTAGTAGTTAGGATTTGTAAAAAGAAAAGCTGTGTAGAAGAAAAGATCATTAGAATGTGTCTGGAAGCTGGGTGCATTATTTTAATCCTTAGGGCAAACACCTTTGCTCCTATTTAAAAACACCTCTGCAGTGCTGCCATATAAACATTACTGTGCACAACTGCCTCCAGCCTGCCCACTGGGGAGTGAAACCTTCCCGCCTGCTTTTATTGCCCAACATGAATATGAAATGAATGAGGCTTTCGAAATTCACTCACTTTGTAAAATTTTTAAGTGTTACTTAACTAATCCAGAGAAGGAGATGTATTGTCTCAAAAATTTCACATTACCTATGTTCAGCAGGACTGAGTGTAATGGCACTAGGCTGATTTATACTGGCTGAAGATCAATCAGCCTGTGGTTTTCAAAATGACATGTCCCCCTAATTAATAAAGGAGAGCTAGGCTTACACTGCCTAAATTGAACCTGTGCCCAAACACGTCTCTTTTTCTGCCACAGACTGCAATCGCTTGTCTGAGGCTTTGCGGTTAGAGGACTGGGTTTTCTGGGTGTTTTGTGTTAGGTTTGGTGCTTTGGGGCTTTTTTTTGTTTCTGAGTGTATATATCCTTTTTGTTCTGCTTTGACATTGATATTGTACTTTGCTTTAGTCTGAACACATAGGAACAACCAACCTGATCTGCATAAAACATCTGTGTCGCCTTTTCCTCCTGAAATTAGTATTCTTCAAAACAAACCAATATGTTTAGATTGCATATAACATCCTAACTGTGACAGCCAAAAAATGAGTACAGTAGGCACACCATTTGAAGCTGATTATATTAATTGCTATTCAGGTCATAGCTTAGATTAATTATTGTGTTTGTGTAGGATGTTTGTTAAGAGGTTTCCTGATTGCTGTTCAGAAGATTGATTACTTGTTACATTTACCTTGTGGTTTCTGTGGGGAAAGCATCTTTTAGACTTCAACGTTTGCAAACATACTGGGGCCAAGCAGGGCCACTGAGAAGTGAGGATACCTACACCTGCCACACTGAGAAGCCACAACATACGTCTGCATTAATACCAAGCTAGAAATTAGAAAATGCATAAAACAGACCTTTGTTTAAAATTGCCTAAGTCTAGAGATAGTAATGTAGCCTTAGGCATGGACGTACCTCTCCTAATTGCAGCAAGAGAAAAGAAATAAGCATACAGAAAAATGCCAGTTGGCAGATTTGTGTAGATGAGGCAATGATTTACAAAAAAGCCTACCTGAATCCTTGCTGTACTCTTCATGCAACTTGCAAAAATCCAGATTTCCATGTCTTGAATCTCATCATTTGACAACAGAGTGACCCAGGCCTCGCAGGCAAACGCAATGAATTCCTTGCTGTTTCTCCTAGAAAATAGCTGGTTTGAGGCAGAAGTGGGAACATGACACTTCCTGTGGAAAAAAGCACAATGTTCCAGTTAGTATCTGGGAGATTTTACAGGTATTTTTAGGCACATGAGCTTTAAAGGAATTCAAGAATAAAGTCAAGCGTAAGTCAGATTAGGGAGCATCCTTGGGTCTGGTGAAGGATAAAGGCAAATGTGAACCAATAGATTTTCTTTTATCTCCTGTAGCACTCTTGAAATATGTTAATTAACCAGATAGACTCTCCCTATTTTCTGACCTATTCATCATCTTTTTTGTTCAAACAACAAACACATGATCATAAAGAGCTGTTTACAACACCAAAAGTATGAGGTACTGAAAAGAAGACAAAAAAAGTAAAACAAATAAATCATAGAAATCATAGTTGCTCTAAATATTTTTCAACGTTGCTTTACAATATAGTGCTTACATAGTAATAGGAATAAGGTACAAGACTATGTGTGGTCTTAAGGTATAAGACTACTTTGAAACAGACATGAGGTTTGTCTTTGTTCATTTGTATAATTCACTTTTCTTTCTTTACTTCTACAAGGAGGTTAATAAAGCAGAAAAAACCCAAAATGTTTACTTTAAAATTCAAAATAATCATTAGAGCCTGATAAAAGATCTTAGCAAGCATTCAAGATGGCAGTACCGCCAACAGGCGCTTTGTTTCCTGCAAGTTTTCCTACTGGAGCCAGTAGCAGCTCCAGTCAGAA
Organism: Tringa tobata; assembly: GCA_033628505.1. Classification (NCBI taxonomy): domain Eukaryota; kingdom Metazoa; phylum Chordata; class Aves; order Charadriiformes; family Scolopacidae; genus Tringa; species Tringa tobata. Next base: position 3,137,802 of record JAHREE010000157.1, on the reverse strand, counting down.
AAGGTTTAGAGGTCCTGAGTATATGAGGACCCTTTTTTTTTAAGCAGTTAGGCTGAGACAAACTGTCAGGTAGAAGGTACTAGATGTGGTGATGATGGATATGACACAATAATGCCTAAGAGATAGTTAACATAAATTAGTTTTGACCTGCCAATAAACCTTTGCATCTAGCAAACAAAATTCTGTGCAGTGATACTTGTCTTAATGCAGTGATTAGTGCATGCCCACACACTGATCTATCCATTATCCATTATGGATATTGAACTAATGTGAGATCTTTCCCTCATTTGAAAAAAATATTTTAGAGGCACCAGGTAGACTTACTTGTCAAACCCCGTGGGAGAGTTACCTGCTAGAGTTGCCTAGTCCTTCTCCATATTCTCATGCATTTAGTTTAAAAATGGCATGTTATGTAAAATTACGTAACACGCAAGCCATAAAAATAAGTTATGGTCAAGTTCCATTAAGAGCGTGCTACTGGTTCACAAACATATACTCTTTATAAGAGCATCTTTAGACTTTTGGGGAAAAGAAGGGAGGAAAAAGAGGATTTACAATGTTACATTTCTGGCTGTTCTGCATGAGAAGTTCTTGTCCTGGTCTTTATCACTTCTTTTGTCATTTAGTGTAATGTTCACTAAAATGGAGGAATGAGAGGAAATTAGGCAGTAGGGAAAATGACTTCATGGTAATTCACTTTTTTTGTAATCTAGCACTTTTCCATCCCATTTTCTTTACCCATCTTATGACAGTAACCTTTTATTTTCTTATGCTTTTCCTCTCGTGCAAAATTCCTCATTGTAGATCAGCTGCTGCCTTCAGACCGGACACTTAATTCTACGTCTCATACACAGCAAAATGAAGGTGGGATTTTATGTGCATGAATGTAGTTATGCTATTTGGATTGTGTTAGCACATATTAAAAAAAAAAGGTAGGAATGAGGAGCCAAGACCTCTGGGAACTCCTGGAACCTCTGGAAATAATTTGTGATCCTACACTTTCAGTGCTAATGTTACTAACACAGGATGGAGTGTTACTGGCATAGATGGGCATTTTTATGTTGTTGTTAATCCCTGATTTTCCCCAATGAGTGTATCCACTGTGCTAGGACTAAGGATGGGTGAAATGCAGTGCATTTTGTTTCTGATTATAATATTTGCCTTTCTGAGGGCCTTAGCTCCTGGAATAAAGAAATTGAGACTATGACTAAAATAGTGGCTATGGGCATGTTTTTTCAGGATCAGTTATGAGGAGAGATTAGTACAAGTACATTTTGCTGTGATACCGTGTTCTAGGGAAAGGAAAGGAACTATAGCCAAATGCTGAGAAAGCCAGGAAGAGGGCTGAAAGGGAGAAGGGGAGGTACTTTTTCTTTTTAGCCAGAACTCGCCTGGAAATGTGCTTAGCCCAGCAAAGAAGTAAACTGCCTTTGGGTGGTTCATTCATAATGCCTGGTAGGGGAGGGCCTCCTGCATACTCATAGCAAATAAGTAGGAATGCATTAACAGCATGTCTTCTCCATCCTCAATTCTCAAAAGGAACCAGCAGGACTTCCAGTATCACCTTACTGTTTAGGAAAGAAAGACCTGGCTGAGGCTTCCTGGCTATTATATTAAGAGAAACAACCTGAAATTATTGAGCATTGAGGATAAAAACAGTAACAAAAAGAAGTTGTCTTTTTAAAACTTCAATTGGTTTTTCGCCTTTTTTTCCTGATGACCTCAGTTCTTCGCACTTCTCCTTTCCTGTTTCATACCATTATCACCTCTCTATTTCAGTTTTATCCGGTGTTGCCAACAGTTAACACTAAGTTTTCCCAAAAATTTAGTTGTACTCTTGTTTTGATTTTCACCCCGCAGCGACTTTCTTTTCAGACTGCTTTCTTGGCCAAGCACACACCCCAGGCCCTACCTGTACAAGTGCAGGAGGAAGGACAGCAGCGCCGTAGGCTGGATTCCCATGGGCAGGCACTCCCGCCACGCATCACATGTGGTTCACACAATCGGTTCTCAGTCAGAGTTGTGGTGACTTCAGGGAGGCTACTTTGGGGAGTAGAGACTCTCAGCTGTGAATAAAGAATTCACGTTTTATTCTCTGGCCAGAAGGTTTGCAACAGCATGTGTCAGTCAATGCTTCCTGTGAAAAATGTTGCCTGAGTGCTGCTCCCCTGTCCCTGAAACTTTCCATTTCTGAAGCAGTTAACCATTCTGTGGCACTTTTGACAAGTAAAAATCCCTATAATGGTACGAGTATTGGTTATGATTGGTCAGGAAACCAAACCATCATTTACTTTACACATATTTGAGTATCAAAATCTTCAGCTTCTGAAGTCTTAATGCATTTTTCAGAGAAAATTGGTTTTAATTAAAGACACTGCAGGAAAAGCTAATACATGTTTGAGGATTTAATTTCCTAATTTTTTGGTCTACTGTAGCTTTAACAGAGTCACAAAAGTTATTCCCACTTTATCCTGACTTACACAGATTTCCCATAACATTTCATTAAAGATGAAAACGTAAGAAATATAGTCCGGATTTTAACTAGATTTTCACACCACTGAAGAATAAATGTATGTTTTTCTAGAGGAGGTACTCAGACATATTGATACCACCCAGGAGGCTAAGGATGATCTCCCCTCAAGCTCTGAAGTAGTTTAGGGAAGTAGCATAGAATCTGCTTTGTATTTATCTTCTGCGTTACGTAATGTAAGAGTAGAAAAAACGTAAGTTTCCTCTAAAACTGAAAAAGCAACTGTACTGAAAGAAGGGAATTGTATTGTCCTTACAAGTATTTGGTTTGTCTTGGATCATTGCAAAAATTAAGTAAGCCTTCCCCAGCCCTTCTTACTCATCAGCTCTACTAAAGAGTCAAAACCAAAGTTAAGTCCTTCGTGCATTCTTCTCACCATAGACTTGATTTATACTGCTGCTGCCCTTAAAAAAAGTATTTTGAAAATACAAAGCATGAAACCACCAAGGAGTCTGGGATGCTGCTTTTATGGATGCATGGTATATTTTTTTACAAGATCATTCTCACATTTAATTATTATTCTTGGTATTTCACCAGTTCAGAAAAGTTTCATTTCCAAAGTCTAGCGTACGCATGCATCATTACTGCCTGTTCTGCTAACGCCGTGCAGGCAGCGTGCTGCAGCCTGCTCTCAAAGCAGCAGTTCTATTTGCAGAACATTCTGTCTATTCGTAATTTAATTAAACTCACTTGGTGAATTATTTTAAATGTCACACTTCATAATTGGTGTTTTTTTAAAAAATGCAGATATAATAAGGAATAATTAATTTTACATGAAGTTAAGTCCAGTAATAAAATGACTCCAAACAATAAAACACAGTGGGAGAGAAGTACTCATCTGAGATGACTGGAGGGGTACATCACTTGCCGCAATAATGTCATTCTTTTAACCTTTACAATTATTCATCATTAAGAGATTGATTTTACTCACAATATCCCCCATTGAACACAGTGTGTCCCTTCATTATTTTTTTTCTACCGTTACTTGTAGGAGAATTTCATCTTATAGACTCTTGCTGCTATTTACGTAATTCAGTGTCTTGGAGCAAATCTGCTTCAATTTAAATCCGTCCAAAGATTCCCACAGTCTTTAGTGAGAGTTGAGGGACACGTGAAGGACCTGTCCATCCCAAATGCCAGAGTAACAGAACTAAAAACATGTAAGGCCTAACCTTCTTGTTATTCCTTGCACTGCTTCCTGAAGTTCTCCCTCTCTGATTTACTCAGGAGTGTAGGACGTGGCTGTTCTGTATCCCCTTCTCCAAGGCTGAGCAACAAGCAAACAGCTGAGCTTTTCTAAGACAGTGCACGGCAGCATGTCGTTATGATGGTGACAGAAGAGCAGCTGGCCATCAACAAAATGATAAAACTGACAATCAGGTGTATCAAACACTGTCAAGATGTGGAACGCCTCATGGCAGGGGTTGTCTTCATCCCTGTTAGGGCAACGCCCCTGTTAGGGCAACTGTGGGCTCAGACCTCTCAGTGACATGCTACTGCAATACCAATGTGTAAACAAATAGGAATAATTAATATATTCAACAGCCCAGCAGAAAGCTTTTTTTTCCTTTGTCTGTTTAGCTTGGAACATTATATTATTAATATTGTGAATGTGACTGAGCTATAAACATTTTACACAGACCCAAGGTATTCAACATAGTTGTATCTTTCAGACCCCAAGGTAAGCTGAAAATGGGCTAATGGTCTCCTCAGCTGCGAATAGGAGTGAATAGCAGGATGAGAAACGCTGAGTTTAGAATCCATCTTTGGCATATAATATGCTTTTTAATGGCAAACATGGACTACCCAGTACAAAATCAGAATTTGATCACCATTACTATGTAACTTACCCTAAGCGCTTTGGCAGGATGATGAGCTTCATTATTGTAGAAAGGCCATTCAGAACCTCCAGAAATCTGCCTTTTCAGTCTGTTTATCTCTTGTAGTTAATCAGCCTGTGCCTGACTTTGCCCTGCTAGCCTAGACTCAGTAAATAAAGCTGTGCATTTGTAGGTGATAGTCAAAAAACCCCAAAATTTCATTCATGATGGCAACTGACAAACATCAAGCACCTTAACTGAAGGTGTCCTGAAGGACTTGTAACCTGCAGTGTAATTTAATTAAGATATCAAAGTGATAGCAATTATATCATCTATGACAGCTATCCTATTATAACACATTTCTTTAATTAACAAAAGGTGATACCTGAGAAAGCAAGTGTGGCTATTAAACACGCTTGCCTTACTCTTGGAGAAACACAATTACTCCTCAGATTTAGTCGAGTCACACATAAGTTTTACTGCCTTTTTATCTACCTTCAGGAGGGGCTGTGGCTGCTGCTCCACGGTCCCATGGGCTCCCCACAGCCCCAGGGTGCCACAGGGACCTATCTGGTCCTCAGCCTTGCCCCATCTCCAAGCTCTGGGAGCAGAATGGTGACTTTTAGTTTTTCTCACTCAAAAACTAGTGCAAGTCACTTTCCTCCACTGACATCGGGGGAGAGCAGCTGATGGCAAAGCAGGCCAGCATCAGAAAAGCACAATGTACACAGAGCTAAAAGCTGCTGGGAAGTGACAGGATGATCTGGGACCTCATAAGTACTGGGATACCTCCCAGAGCTTTTATTCAATTGCTATTCAGGTTTTATTCAGTAAGAACATCTGTTGATTTCAGTGAATTCTTGACTAGGAATTAAATTAATTGAATCTCAGGATAGGATTTGCCTCATGGAAATCAACTTGAGAGAATTAAAATAAAACCATAAAGTCCTAATAAAATATATTCTGTGGCATAAGGTTATTTTATAAGATAATAAATATTTAAATACCTCAATATATTCAACGTACAGTTTAAAATGGTTTTCTTCTTGTGTGTTTGCAGATACAAAAGAAAAAAAAAAACCTGAAGTTCCTATTTTTGAGAACCATAGCATATATAGAAGCAGTTTCTTCAAGTTTGGGGAGTACAGGACTCTGCAAGAAAATACTAAGTCAGAATTAAAGCTGTTTGCAAACTTAAATATTTTTTATTCTAACTCCAAAAGTTTCCAGCTTTTACCTCTGCAAAATAATGTTTACAAAATTAAGTCTAGAAAAGCAGTCTAAGAAATAACGAAGCTTTAGAAAGGAAATTTACAGGGCATAACATCAGATGGAGGAATTGATTTTATAATCTAAAGCTACTCAGTACTGTGTTCTCTTACAGATGTGTATAGAGATATAGGTGGTGATAGTCACAAGTGTTCGCAAAGAGATAAACAGATTATTTCTTTTTAAATAGCTTTTATGACAGACAAGTAACTCTCAGCTTGCTTGTTGAATAGATTACACGAATAAATCATTTTAAATAACCTTAGTATGTCACTATGAGTTTTTAAAATCAAAGAAAACAGACTTGCCTTCTTAAGTACATTTTAATTGTTGGCCAACTTTTTGAATTGGCAAGTGCTCACTTAAAGTACTATTTATTTAAATACTCAATATAAATGCCCTATAGCAACATTCACAGAAATAATCTCAAATCCATTTAAAATTGTCTACAGCCCTCTGCTGACTTCAGTTATCAGCTAAAAATGTAGAGTTCTTTTCCATTGATTTCACTGCAGCACTTTCAGTAATGTCTAATCTAAATTAGGAGAAATGAAAATGAAGAAATCTAAGAGCATAAATCTTTTGAAGTTGTTTTTTCTCTTCTTTTTTATTTTTGCATTAACATATCACAGATGACCATGCTGAACAGGGTGATTCTGTGTGCTGTCTAAAGACATTGTTATAAGCAGAGCTATGCCACTTCTTATCCTTAAAACACTTTATTAGGGCCTGAAAAAACTCAGATGATATATGCAAAGTGTTTTTATATAAAAGAAAGAGGCATATGGCTTTGGTTTGTAGCATAGTGCAGCCTTAAATTCTATGTGGGAGGAAAGACTACCTCACCCTCTCTGATGGTTCTTCCTTTTGCACACTTACAAATAGTGGCTCATTTTATAGACAGCTATTTTTTCATTCTAATAAGTGCTCTTCATATAGCTCCTTTAGTACAAACTGGGACCTAAAACTCCCTTGAAGATTACCAAACAGCAATATATTGCTTAAATGACAGAGTAACTGTAGGAATATCTATGATTAATGGAGGATATCTGTCATCAACTTCCTGCCTTTTCTGGCTTTGGGTGCTGCCTTATCCAGCCAAAGGAGCACCTTACATCAAAGGTATGTCCCAGTGTTAGGAAGCTGATATCACTGTCGTGCCCCTCACCAAGGCATCTGCAGGAGATGGATCTGGGCTGTCCTGGTACACTCCTGCCCCTGGGCATCCCTGACCTCTGGGCTGCACAGCTGGCATACTGGCAGCTGGTGCAAGGTTTTGACCTTTCCTATACCACCCCAAGAAGCAAAGTCTGTTGGAAAGTAGTCCTGCAGTCTACTGGCAAGTCATTAAACAGCATTCTTACTCAGAAATGGCTGAACAGCTGGGATAAGCAAATGTAATTTTTCAGTTTTCAAATGGCAGCAGTTAATTGCATTACTTTATCCAAGGTGTTTCTCTTTATCACGTCTTCTGTAAGACAAGCCTGTGATGGGTAGAACTGATAGGGAACATAATATGCTGTAATTTATTACTTCCCGGGGTGGTTCAGTAGAAGGAAGCATACTTAGATCTTCTCTTATCAACTTACTCTGTGATAGATTGAAATGTATTAGGATAAAAGGAATCCCTGTCCTTAAACTTTACCTTCAGGCATCCCAGCAGGCAATTGTAGAAAGTCTATTTTTTCCCCATTATAGAAAAATTACATTCAGTCTCTCCTTGTGAGAAACTTCCCCACCTAATGCTTACCAGAAGTCAAACATATTTTAGGGTGTATTAATTCTACAGTGTTCGTCAGTTACGATTGTCTCATCCTGGCACATGCACCCAAGCTTCATCTGGGTTGGGGGTTGACAGCACAAGTGAAGAATTGGCAGCACAACATTCTTGTAGGCAAACAGCATCAAAACACCAAGCACTACTACATGGCCCAGGCTGCCTTGCTCTTACTAGTGGGGTTCCCTGAGCTAGCCCAATTAACATGCCAATGACAACTCCTTGTTACAGTGGAGGCGTGCAGAAGTTCAAAGTAGAACCTCATATTGGAGCAATCACTGCAGCTCTACAGTGAAGGAGGTCTCTTCGTCTCCAGATTTTAATTACTTTACAGTCAGTTTGGTAAGCAAGTTTGGCTCAGTTCAAGGGGTTGCTTGCACACTACACATCTAATGCATTAACTGAAAGTATTACAGTTGTTATAATAAGCCTTTCTCGCACTTAGAGATGCTCTTGTTTTATTTCACATAGAAGACACTCATTCAGACTTAGCGGGTACTCTGTGTCCTTTGGGACAGTCACTGAGGCCATGAAATATTTTTCAGGACTGATTTTATCCCTGATTCCCATTGATCTGAGCCTCCCACGTGAGGCAGCAGCGGGTTTCATGCAGGCGTTATGCCCCTGCCTTCTGCATGGGACAGAGGAGCAGCTGCTTTCCTTCCCCCTGCCCTGCCATCCAGCCAAATTTCAACATGCTGTGATGTAATAAGTTTTTAAAATGGCAGGTTGTTAGGAGTCAGTACAATCTCATACCATACCTGAACTGTAAATTTGCAGGTAACAGTCTTAGTACAAATGATTTTAGGAAGTTATTGTATATTTTTCAAATAACAGCGCGGTTATATTTTTTTTGTGACGGGTATATGTAATAAAGGAAATTACATGACAATCCCCATCACAGAACTGAGCAAATTACCGGTTTATCACAAAGTTTGCAACCCTTCTTCAAAAGATACTGTACAGTTTTTTGATTGAATTACTTATATTGTTGCAGTATCCTAATGTGGATTTGATGAGTGTCTTCGTTCTCTTTCAAAGCACTATGTGCTATAATCTGAATATGCAGAGACATCACACAATTCATTGTGAATACTAACAAGACATCCCTTCACTGTATAATAAAATTCAACATTTAAATTTGTTTCTATAACAATTCTATGTTATGTGGGTATACACTATGATTCATTAAAAATACTTATTTTGTCATCCTGACAAACACAAATGAAGGGAAAAAATGTAGCCCACCTTTTAAGAGAAATGAGGTGAAATTGGATTTCACTTACAATTGTCATTTTTATTTATGTTCCTTTTCATTCTTCCTTTAAGTGGTTCACATACACTCAAGGGTCCTCTGGGCCTGGGAATTCTGTAACAAAAATGATCAAATACAACAGAAATGAGTGCAGATTTGGTGGCAATAGCAAGAGAGATTTTTTTATGTATTAAAAGCAGTGTTTCTGCACAACATCAGCAATTCTAATTGTGGTGTTTGACATTCAATGTTAGTCCAGCAGCTCAAAAGCTTATTAAAAACAGCAGTGGACACATTGGTAATACAGGAGCAGGTCAGAAATTGTCAAAAACAATACTGACATTAAGAATCAGAAATAAAATTATGATTATTGTAGAAATATAATTTTGCATGAAATCCACAGGCACAGAGTCAATAACACTCTGGAGTGGGATGAACAGTGCCTACAGATACAGACAGTCCCAGAAGTGCCGCTCAGACATCCCCAACAGGAAAAGAGTTTCTTCCATCTCTTTAGTCCCTTTTATTTGTTGTCTGGCTCTGCAGTTTCTTTTCCCTATGGGATTAGCCATAGAATTAATATAAAGAAAAAAAAAAAACCTATTTCAAAAAAAGGCCTGTGGGGCAAAGGAAAAGGGTCTATTCCTGGCTTAGCCACCACTTGTCTGAGCACTAATTACTTCACCTCTCTCTCTCTGATCTCCCCCAGCTGTAACTTTGTGGGCAGCTGAACATACCTGCTTCTAAGTCATTTTGAGATTTACAGCTAAAAAGTAACATGCAAAACATTATATAAACATGGATTGATAAAGTTTTCTTATAGTTTTAAGTGACACAGTTTTGCTATCCTTATTCATAGCAAGTACACTACATCCTATTACATGCAGAGCCTATTGAAACTGGTGTGATAGTATGAGAAATAAGGGACTCTCGTAGTTGGGGAAGACAACCTTGGCTTAGCAAAGCTGTCTAATTTCAATGGTAACAAAGTGAAAGATTGTTCAGAGTTGTGCACTTAACTGTTCATTGGATTGCACCCCGCATTTGTCTCATTGCGATGATTAGTAAAACAGAAGGTATTTAACTATTGCTACCACTTTGGAATCCTCTCCAGCAGTCTTAAGTCTCCCACAGAGGAAGCAGGACTCACCCCAGGAAAACTATTAATGCCGACAGTGGTTTGTCACAGGCAACCATTAATGAATACCGTGGAGGATTTGGTATCCTTCTGCTCATTGTCTTGCCATAATTCATACTTGGTATCCCACAGATTATGCAAAATGACTGTCTGTTGTAACTGCACATTGCATCTTTTGGCTGGTGGAAATTATAAGTGGGAAACAAATGGTAAGATCCATTTCCTGAGGGTGAATACTTATAACAAGGACTCTGTTTTCACAAGCCAGTTAAGTTTGGGTTTGGTTTTGTTATTTCCCCTTTTAACTTCCTAGTACAGGAGTTGTGTGTTCTGGTGCATGAAAATAGTTTTATATAAACTTTGTGTCAATCAGAATAGCTTGATACAGTGCATTTTGGTATCTCAGTCTTTGTCACGACAGTTTGCCAGTATTTAGAGTAAAATGTAAAACCTGCAATAATCACAATGAGATAACATAACATACCTTCCATCAGAATCAATTGTACTTTCCAGGTGTAGCATATACTACAGTTCCACTTTTAGGAAAGAACAACATTTTCAGATAAAGCAAAGAAAAAAAACCTGAAGCCTGCTCACCACATGTGTACATATAGAGGAAAAAAGTACTGCTGAGAGAAAAAGCAGAATTCTTCATACCTGAATTTAGATTGTAGAGATTGTTACAAAAATAACTTCAGTGCAAACCACATTAGCATTTGCAAGTGCTATGTTTACATCTGTAGGAAAGGAAATAATCTGAATTTGTTGTCCTAAATCCTGCTGCTCTTTGTAACAATAAAATCATAATGATGCCATGGGGTGACATATGTAGTGAAAGTCTTTTTTGGGACAGAACTGGGTGGGCCCAAGTCCAACACATGCTTACACCCCCAGAATAATCTTTTACAGCATAAATAACACTTGCACATACAAGTAGTTAATTGTATATGTAAATGACCTTTTAACAGATAAGCACGAGTATGACAGCACAGGCTTAATTTAGCTCTTTGTTCACAATTTAGGTTGCACTTTCATGTTTCCCTTAAGCCAGTCAACCTATCTGCGCCACTACCCTTCCATCCCCAGCTGTTGCATCCCTTCTGGCAGTATCAGCACTCATCCGACCAAGCAGCGCATCAGATCAGAGACTTGATTCAGTGGAAAACTAAGACTGGGGGGGGGGAGAAGCTCTTGCTTTCCAGACACATCAACCCTCTTATCCAGCTCACCACACAGCAGCATAATTGCTGGGCACAAAGGTGGCATCTCCCAAGTTTGCAGGAGGTTTGTCCTTGGGGAGAAGCTGCCAGCTCAAAGACCATCAGCTCCCCTGCAGGAGCAGGGAAGGAGGCGAGCAGGGAGAGGGCTGAGCAAGCAGCACGCTGCTAGACTGCAGGCTGGTGCTTGCTTGAGGCAGAGCTGAGCCCACAGCAAAGGCACAGCTCTGAAGGAAAGAGATTTTCCAGCGCATCCACTGGAAGTTGTTGGACTGGAAAGAAGTATGGCACAATGGTGGTTTTTTATAATTTTTTCCAGGCCCCCCCTCCAAAGTCAGAAGAGTTCAGTTTGCGCTGTTTTAAAGAGTAGCCTTTTTCTAGTTTTGTGTAAAATTAACATTAGTGACTGGAAGCCCAGGGCCTGCTTTGCTGTGCCATGAGGAAAATGCAAGGCCGCAGGCAAGCGAGCAGCTGCGAGGCCCCAGCACCGTGGGACGCCTCTGCGTGTCTACAGCCTTACATCCACAAATGCGGCCTTCAAAGAACCTGTTTGAAACTGGGATGCTGCTCTGTAATCAGCATTTGAGCTTTTCTGCATCTGAAAATTGCCAAATTATTAAGCCCTAATTAGAAATCATACTACCTATCACGTTGTTCAGTCAGCCAAGCCAAACGGGTAACTTGAGCTGTTGTGTGAACTGTTAAAGTTGTTTTTATGTACTCCTAGTAGGACACTAGCTTTTCAGACTTTCACTACCTAGTTTGATCCTGCACAGAAGACAATAATATGGAGGTTAAGTGAATGTAATTTTTAAAAGTTTTTTTCTTCATATTATTTGCTTTGTAGTAACTGCCTCTCCTAGGGTGGACTTTTCTTGTTACTCTATACATAGATGCAGCAGGAATAGAAAAAAACACCTCTATTGTTTAGAAGTTATTTGTTATTTTGCACTATACACTTTCATATTGTGCTTATGTGAAATACTTTTGAAGTTTAAGTCAAATACAGCAGTCTTCAGTTTCACTCTAAATAGTTGGGCATTGTAAAACAGCTATGTGCTATGGAAAAGCTGCGACAATCCGCTTTGGTGGACAGTCCAATAATTCTTGAAGCTTGTGAAGCATGTGAATAAGTTACGTAGTGTTTTAGAAACCTTCCAGGTTGAAAAGTACCATGGCAAAAAGAAAAGAAAAATAGAAGGTTTTGTGCATCTTTCTCAGTAAGTAAATAATACATGCAACATTGTTATTAAATTATTTAAGTGGCAATTTGATGATGGAAAGTTTTAGTCCAGATTAAGGACGGAAGATTTTTAAACTGCAGTGTAAGCCCATCCTATTATATCCTAAATCTTGCCATAATAGGATATAACTAACCAGTAAAAGCTCAGTGAAAAACAGTAACACTGTAACACCCTTCAGAATATTAACACAAAAGTCACAATAATTCTCTCATTTAACATAGATCAACATCCATCTAGTTTTCATTTAAGTTTTTGGACAACTATGTTCATTTTTCAAAAACCTTCAGAATTTTTGATTGATTCTACACCGCTCATTTCTGACCTCACGCAGGAGTTAGTATGTGCATGGTTTTTAGGGCCGCACCAAATGGTCTATATAAAGAGCTGTCCAGGTAACTGAAATTAGCAAAGGACAGGGTTGTACTGAACACTATTGTAGCTCGTCAGTTAAACACCACATCAGCAATCTCTTCTGCTCCCTTTTGTTGATTTACATAGAAATCAAGTTGAAATTCTTGCGTTGTGTCTGAAGATACTCAATTGCCAGGACTCACAGCATCAATACTTCACATGAACCTCCACAGATGTTACTCAAGAGCTGCCCTTCAAGAGGACAAGGAAATCCTTACCTTAGGAGTAGGGGCCACAGGGGCAGAAGATGAAGCCTCCTTGGGCACCAGTTGGAAAGCTCAGAGCAGCCTTTTGCAGACACCATAACCATCACATCCCACCTGCCTCCACCACTGTTACAAGGCACATTTCTTCAGTTTGTCTGTGTGAAATAAAAACATAGGACTAATTCATTTACTTATTTATTCAGTTATGTTACCTACTAGAAGAGAACTCACACGCATCTCAGCCACTAAGAGAAAACACCAGCCAAGCATGGCTTGTGGAGATCACGCTGCCCTGCATAGGAGGGTCTGGCAGTGGACCCTCAGCAGGGCGGCATAGGAGCCCACCCAGGCTGTGATGGCCTGGTTTTCTCATACCATGAGTCTCCCTGAAATTTTTCCCCAACAAAATTTCCATGCTTCTATGATTTGATATCCCATGATACGATTTCATACTCAGCTAATATAGATCTGTTCTGCTGTTACCTAGTGCAAGCTGTGGAGCTTAGCATTTCTGTTATGTCCATCTCTTCACTCACTGCATATCCCTCAGCAAGAGCAGCAGGAGCAGACCCACCCAACACACAGGGAAGCAGAGGACCACCCCAGCACCAGCTGTGTCCTCACCAATGATCACCGTCCTGCGTGGCCTCAGCAGAGCCAGGAGACACAGACAGTCCACCAGTAGCTGCAGTCACAGCAAGAAGGTAGAACAGGGTCACCAGAGGAACCCCACCAGGAGCAACAGAAGATAGGGGCCCAGCCTGAGCTTAAATAGAGTCCAGTCAGGGGCCCAGGTGGGGCTGGTCAGGGTTGTTAAGGCCTGCCGGGGCCCTCCCCATTCTCACAACATGTTTCTCAGACTTCTTGCTATCCACAGATTTCTTTTGTGGACCAAAAATCTGAACACAGTAATTTATAACCATAAAAAAAGATTTTTTTTTAGTGTTTCCAGCACCCTGATTCCCCTTGTCACCACCAAGGTGATTTGATTTCCCAGTTTTTTGATGCTTGCATTCCCTCTGTGATTGCCATGATAACCAAGACCATCTGGCCGTGATAACAGACCAACCTGCCTTCGCACTGGTTTTCCCTTGCCCAGGGATGATACCTATCAACTGCAGTGTTTGAAACATCTCCTTTTTTCTACTTCCACAGTGGCTCCCATTCTAAACCCATGGATAGTCCAAAATAATAAGAAAGGGAGAGATGAGGTCTGTATCAGACCACAAAATGTAAGGTAGATGCACCCAAGGTGGTTGTTACTGACAGCAGAAATTATTCCCATTTGAGGAGACCCCACTGTATCTCCTGCATGACTTCCTTGCCAGAGCTCCTGCAGGACAGCTGGAAAAGTGGCTCAGATGAAAATGCACCAACATGAGCTGAGTACAACGCTGGAGATGGATACCCTCTGCTGCCTCACCCAGGGAGCACTCTCATGCATGGCCTGGCTTCCCCAGGACAAGTGCCAATGTGCTGAGAGAAAGGGATGCTGTGTCCCCTGGGATTTCAGCTTCTTAAACCCAAATACGCATCCGGTATATAATGAAACCCAGGTTTTCTTGGAACATTTGCTGTATTGTTCGGCCAGAGCTCAGCACGATGGGCTCCCAGCATTATGCACCTCATGACATTGCGAAAGCTATAAATAGGAAAGTGATTATATTGCCAGACACCTGCTGATAGAAGAGGAAAGCACCAATACTGAGCTGAAAAAACATAACCACACTTGGGTCAGTGCCAGTAGATCTGCCTTAAAGTACTATTGATGCCAGAGTGATCAAGTGGTCAAAATAACATCATCAAGGTTTCCAAGTCAAAAATAGCCTCAGAAGCATAAAATTACCAATTAGGAATAAGTAGGCTTTTCCCCTGCAAAAGTGGGTAGAGATATTTCAGAGGAAACAAAACTCCATTTGCCTCATAAAGTAAATTGAAAAAGTAATTTAAGTAACTAAAAAGAGAGAATGTTTTTCTAGGAATTAAGGGCCTTTGCCAAATGCACCAATGCATGTGGTGATGCCAATAATAAAATGTTTTCTTATGCTACATTTCAGTTCATAGTATTGGAGAGAGGCATGATCTAATAATCTGAGAGCTACTTACTCTGAGTGCCAAGAATGCCTTCATGTGATCTACCAAAAGGCTTTGGAAGAAAGAGTGCAATATAATCAGGGATTACAGAATTCATCATGCAGAAGCATTTCTCTCTAATTCTGCATCTATATGTAAATTTGGGATAGGATCCCATGCCTCATGGAGGTGTTGTCATGAAGATTAATTAGCTAGGTCTGGGTTCCACAAGGCAAAGTGCCAGACCTTTAGAGGCTTAAATATCTTTTTAGAATCTGAATTTTAAGGACCTTCTTGCACTGAATTTGTTGCAAGCTCAGGGCCATAATCTGCAATGTACTTTCAAGCTTAAAAGTGCACAAAGTTGTTAAGCATTATTATTTATTTTTGGCCAGTCACATCCTCCCTGAATTAATCTTTTTAAGTCTCCCCATGAGTTATTGATCTAAACACGCTTTTATTTTATTCTTGCTGGTTTTGGAGAATGTGTATTGTTCAGCCTGCAGCTCAGAGTTCAAAGGGCTTGCCTGGCCATCCAGATGCCTCTCACTTGGGAGCTCTGTGAAAGAGCATCAAATCTTCCACGGAGATTTTAGCACTTTTTCTTTCTTAACTTAAATCACTTTAACTTAAAATGCTGTCACTGCAGTGATGAAAGGATATTGATGGTAAAATGTTCTTGTCTACAGCCATCCCTGTCTTCATCACAACAATAATTCTGCAGACATTGACCGAGATGCTCTCAAACCAGCTAATGGATGTAGTGAGTTTGATAACATCAATTATCATGCGACAGATTCTGTGCCTTGCCAATCCTCCACCACAATGAATGCTTGCCCTTAGTAGGACAATGCCTAATGAGTAGTATCTCCCAATTAATTCCTTCATAACCTGGCTCTGTCATGGTAAACAAATGATTCCTGGTTAGAAACCACGTGCAAAATGTAAGCATTAGGGGAAATGTTGCTATTATCTATTCCTGTCTAATTAGTCATCTACAATGTACAGCACAGTACTGAGAAGACTACTTGTAATGAACTCTTGTAATGGAAAACAGAAATACTCTATTATTTCCAAAAGTGAGACTTGAATGCAGTAATTTACTGCACAACCTCACTCCAAATGTGAGTCAGGCTGTATTTATTTCTTGTCTTAAGCATCTGAGCTAACTACCTTGAGGCAACGGTATAGAAATGGGTTGCTGTGACTCGCTTCTTGAAAATTTATTTTGCCTCTTCTTAAAATCTTGGCCTGCTTGACCTCAGCAGCCTTCACCAGTTTGAAAAAGCAAGTTATAATCCTCTGTAGGGATTTAGCCAGGTGTCTATTACAGCATGTAATCTGTGATACAGCTTCCAATATTCACGCTGCAGAAAGGTTAAGCCCCTCTGTCTTTGTTCCTGAGTAAAAAAAGCCCATGAGGTGTTAGTGTGGACAGGAACTGGATTGAAAGAAGCAACATCTTCAATCAGGCCGTAAGCCTGTGTGGCTGCCACTGAGGAGCCATCCTGATGAGAGATGGGCGGCTTTGCCTGAGTGGCAGCACTCAGACTTCAACCCTCCAACAGCACCACTGCCGGCTCCCCTGCTGACGCTCAAAGGTCATACTGCTGTTTTTAACCAAAATCCTTGCTCTATGGTCACAGTCCCATCCATCACAGAGTTGTTCCTGAAGATGCAGTTGGTGAGACATGCTCCTGGCCAGGGGGAGCAAGGCCAGTCCCAGCCCCCGTCCCAGGCACAGACACTTGCAGAGCACCTCAGGCACCATGATAAAAGTTCAAGCTGGCTGGCACAAACAGCCATCACTATGTGCTAAAACAAACTACATCCAGCTAATTGAAGGGAAACTCTGCTGGGACCAGTCAGCCCTAGTCAGCAGCTTCTCAGGTGACTCTGCTTTTCCCAGCCAGGGCTGAGCATGAGCAAACCGTGTGATACAGCCACGTGCCCTCCCCTGCCTGCAAAACAGGTACCTCTTCTAGAGCCAAAACTTTTAGACTCCGTCAGTAGTTTTGGTAACATTTTGGATTCCATGAGCAGCCTAAAACAGAATAAATACCAACCTAATTTGCCTGCCTGCAAGGAGCTATTTGATACCAGTTTTCAATTACCGTACAGGAAAATAGTGGGTTCCTTTTAAATGGTCGCAGTGTTGGAAAAGCCTCAGCTACCTTTTACACTAATTGGCAGTAAAGTGTTTAGAAGTATTTAATAGTATTTAATTATTTATAAATCTCCTAATGGCTTAAATATAATTTTGAAAAGTTATAAATATTTTCCACCCTGTCCAGCTGAAGAGCTGCTGCTTGGAAGGCTTAAATGAAGATCTATTTACAGCCACCTGCCAGTCACAAAATTACTTAGAGATGCTAATATTCTGGTCCTTCAGGTGTTTCCAACACAGATTGGTCTTATTTTTCACAAATTGGGGAAAGTTTATTTTTGTTGTATTCATTTTAATGAGGTAGAGGTCTTAAAGAGGATTATCACAGAGGTTAAGGCATTGAAATATGTAACTAATACCAGTTAAATTAATTGTTTTCATGCTAACATGTACTAAGGGATGTTCACATAGGGTAAGACCCCTTTACACAGATTTGACAGTGTAAGTATGTCTTCACATGCAAATTACATTTAAGATGAATTAGAAGCAGTTTAAAGCCAAGTTGCTGGTTGAGAAAATGGGAATCTGACTCCAAGCCTCGGAAGCAATAATCATGTTAAATATTTCAAAATTACATCAGTGACTACCATGTCAGTAGGCAGAGGGGAACTTACCTAAACTCCCCCCTCACTGCGTTAGAATTCAGGACATTATTTTATCAGCTTATATCAGCTTAGCTTTTTTTTTCTCTTAATTTCCTCTCTAGAATACCGAACTGCACACAGGTTATTTTGGTGCCATCAAATCATTCACCTCTTAAAAGAGAACTGTGTGCTATAAAATTAAAATAATAACTCAATGTATTGGGGAAAATATGCCTGAAGTTTCTTATTGGGATTCTCATTTGTAGTGATGTCCTCACCTGGGGTTTCAGTGGGAGGTTGTGCCACTGCCATTACCACTGGTAAGAGTTTCAGGTGCAGGACAGCACTGTGATTCTGACCCATTTCTCACTATATTCTGCAGCAGCTTCTGTTTTTAATTGGAATAACCTCATCTTTCCCCAAAAGCTTTGTGTCCACAAGGATGTAGACTACCATTCACTAGCAAGCTAGAGCTGACTTTAAGCATTCACTGCACCATTCTTTTAGGTACCTTATTGCTACCAGCTCTCACGATCTTACTGCATTCGCACAAGCTTGTGTTTTGTTAGAACCCGTCTCCCAGCGTTCTCTGATTATATTGGCACTACAGTTTTTGCTAAAAAGGAAAAGGTGAAAGGAAAAAGGAGCAAAAGAAATCAGATCTTATATACAGAAAGAAACAATATGTCCCACACAAGCTGGGTTACCTGCTGGAAGTAACAAAACATGCCTCCTCCAGCATCCAGGGATTGGAGGATCAAAACGGCTTTAGTTTTTAACGTGAAGAATCACAACAAACTCAGTGGTCGCTTGTGGAGCAGGAAACCAAAGCCATCCCTCAGCAGCGCTTAATGCATCTGTCTGGCTACCCAGGAGCATTTATTTGCTGTGTTTCGATACCCATGACCTCTCAGTGAAGTTGTTTTTAACAAAGTGATGACAGAAGCATAGACTTTGTAGGTACACAGGCAGGTTCGTGGTGACAGGTACAGAAGTGACCAGTTTTTTCTAGTAAACCTTGGAAAGGTGTGATTTACGCAACTCTGAGCATTTTCTGCAAAACTGATATTTACGTCTAATCTAAGGGTCTGGAACCTTACAGACTTCAATATGTATGTTTTCCCTAGGGGAAAGAAAAGGCCTAAGTAAGTTAGCAAATCCTGACGTTTGTGTTTGATATATTAAATGGAGCTTAAATAATAAAAAAATCTGTCCAGTGTTTTCTTTATTCAGCTCGAAACTTATTTTTGATTTTCACTGTTTTATTCAAAAGGAAGGCATAGAAATAGCAATTGTGAGCTTGAAATCAAAGCTGTAACAGGGACTTATTATAGACACGTTTTACAGAGGGTTTTTTTATTACAGCTGCATGCTTTGAAGCTGTCAGTGTAACAAGCAGTGGGCTGCTTTTCAAATAACTCTTTTTGTTGTCTGGTAGTTTTTTCCATAGCTTCAAATCCCAGTGAATCATTGTCAGTTTTAGCACTCAGCTGTATCAATGGGAAAAGGAAAGAGAAAGAAAATAGTATTTCCCTGCCCAGGTAAGAGGAAGTTGTCAGTGGGGAGGTCAAAGTGAGCGCAGAATTCCTTTTGCTTGTGTTTCATGGGAGTACATCAAGGAACAGAGCAGAGCAGTGGCCAAGGTGGAAACTCATGCTTGAAACCCATTTCCCACACTGGATGGCATTGAACTTCTTCATTGCCCTGAGGCTTTGAGACAGAGAGAAGCATAACTGTAATTATAAGAAAATAAAAGGTTGATTGTCATACCAGGGCTCGTTCGGTTTTCGGGGTAGGTGAGGGGAACTCTGATTAATGACAATAACAGGTACACTTAGGCCCCTGTCAAGCACTGCTAGGTATAGGCATGTGCATCTTTTCCCCCAGCAGCACTGACCATCAGTGAAAAAAGGAATGGCTTCTTCCACAATCCGTGTGTAAGGTGGAGGGAAGGATACAGACCAGCGGTTGCTCGCTGGAGCAAATGCAGAATGAACAGGTAGCGAAATATTAACGTACTGTTGAAAGCCGAAATTAGATGGACATGATTCAGTGCAGCCTATGGGGTCTGAGATCTTGGTAACTGCTGCAAGATATCCCCAATCTGCAGACAAAATAGCCTTTGTGAAGAAGCAGAAGATTGTAGTGTGCAAGTTAATGCATCAAAAGGCCAGGAAGAGAATAATTCACTTTCACCTTGCTACAGAGGACAAGCAGCAGTAAAAGCTGTGCACTATTGGCAAGCTTTTTTTGTTGCTGTTTTTAACTCAGTCCCCAGTTCAGACCTCCAGCCACCTCGGCAGCATTCCAACTGGAGCTGCTGACATCTCCCACCTAATCAAGTGCTGGATTATCTTGTCCTGATAAATTGAAGCCGGTGCCTTGTGAAAAGTCTTTCCTGAGGTACTTCGCTAGCCTGTAATAAGATGGCAGATGTCTGAATCAAGCCCCAGAGCTGGCAGAGCACTGTTTTTCTAATGGCTTTTGGTGGTGAGTGTAAATGTTTTAAGGCAAGCTGCTGCTAAGCTTGGGAGCACAGTTAAGCATGATAAATTTCATGCCTGAGTGAAAGGAAACTTGAAGGTGTACTGGTTCATACTGAGTACATATGGGCTGCACTGCTGACCTCAAAACACTTCCCCTGAACATTACTTCTTTTGTGAATGGAGCTCCTGAGGAATGTACTTGTTTTAAAAATAAATTCTCTTTGGCTACTGCATCCTTCTAGGAAGAGTCGGAGTTACTGAGCTATTAGAGACTTGCTTACTTTTCTTGGTCTTTCGTGACTCGATCACTGGTCCAAGTCATTCAGGGTAAATAAGCTCTTTTCTTTCTCTAAAACATACTAAGAAAAATGTTTGTGTTACAGAAGCAAAGATGTTCTATATGTCTCTGTTTGCACATTTACTTCAACAGATAAAACATTCAGGGTAAGTCTCATTAAGATAAAGGTATTCCTTGCAAGCATTTGTGTTGTCTTTCTTGGTTTCACTCCTGGAGAAAAAGCAGCAGATGTGTTCCAGAGAAGAAACATCTTAATGTGTCACAATCACCTATACTGTGCCTCTTGTAACTCTGCTTTGCTCTTTTTCAGGGGAATCCCTACATGTGCAATAATGAGTGTGATGCGAGTACCCAAGAACTGGCTCATCCTCCAGAACTGATGTTCGATCTCGAAGGAAGACATCCCTCCACATTTTGGCAGTCCACGACTTGGAAGGATTATCCAAAGCCTCTTCATGTTAATATCACGCTCTCCTGGAACAAAACTATTGAACTGACAGATAACATAGTTATCACTTTTGAATCTGGCCGTCCAGACCAAATGATCCTGGAGAAATCACTCGACTATGGACGAACATGGCAGCCCTACCAATACTATGCCACAGACTGCTTAGATGCTTTCCACATGGATCCAAAATCAGTGAGGGATTTATCACAACACACAGTCCTAGAAATCATTTGCACAGAGGAATACTCTACTGGATACATGACAAATAGTAAAATAATCCACTTTGAAATCAAAGATAGATTTGCTTTTTTTGCTGGACCTCGGCTTCATAACATGGCTTCTCTTTATGGCCAGCTTGACACAACCAAGAAGTTAAGAGATTTCTTTACCATCACGGATCTGAGGATAAGACTGCTTAGGCCAGCAACTGGAGAAATATACGTAGATGAGCAACACCTGGCACGCTACTTTTACGCAATTTCAGACATAAGGGTATATGGAAGGTAAGAGAATATATACCTTTAGAAACAGAGGCATGTATGTTTGGTTTTAGAGGTTATTCAATACTGTTTATGTCCCCAAATATGACAACATTTTCTGCCAGGACATGTTGATTAGAAATCTGGCTCAGTTGAAGTCTGTATCAGGTCACATTAGAAGTTTCTGACTCAGCGGCACAAAGTCCCGGGTGTTCGCTGTGACTACATCTTGAGCCCTAGGTCTCATGAGCAGGATAATATTAGCGGTTTCTTAGTTGGCTCAGGAATTCACCCTGGCATTATGACATTTTCTACTTTTTACAGTTGGAGCCTCATCTGATGGCGGTTAACTAAAAAGGGATTCTGTTTCATCCTTTACTTTTTCAGGCCTTTAATGTAAGCTGTGATTGATACAGTAGCCTTTGCTCAGGCCCTTCCCACTAGGTTCGACTATGAACTGTGTATGAACAAGGAAGGCAGCAGAGATTAGAGTCCATTCCTTGTACTTTAATTAGCTCTAAATGCAGTGAAACTGAAGTAAAATGGAAAAAAAAACCAAGAGTGTTTTGGAGAGACTGATTTGAATATAACAAAGATGAATACTTAGCTGGGTTCCAGACAAATAGTCCCTCTGGGGCAAGCAGTGACTGGTATCAGGTGCCATAGTCCCAAAAATAATAACTGTGCAATGACATTCCTATTGGGAAATTTTCTTCCCAACTCAAACTAGCAATTGAATGATGACCTCAAGCAGGAGGGTGATACTCCTTACATGTGTCTTGGATGCCAATTTGTTCAGAAGAAATAAATGGGAGCTTCTCTATTAGCAATTCACTCACCTCTGTAATGTACCTTTTCCTTCTCTTCTGTTTCTTCAGTAGAGAGTTCACATCTTCCTTTTGAAATATTTTTTTTTTAAGAGAAGCTAAGTATCAAAACGAACAGAAAAGCAAATGTATCTTGGAAGGCCAGGGAATTTTTTGCAGACGCAAGACTGAGTGGAAAAAAAAACTAAGAGACAGTGATTATATAAAACACTGCTGACTATTTTTATTACTCTTATAGTGAATTTGCCATTTTCTACCTCTTTTATACAAGCTTTTCATGTTTATAAGCATTTCCATATTGCAAAAATTGGTACATAAAATCAAAATAGAATCAAATTACTATGATGTAATATATTGAAAAATATTCCTCTAACTTTATACAAAGGGAGAATTGATGCCTCATAGAGATTTGAATGTATAAGCACATTTGCAGTGTTGATATATCTTTATATGACATCAAAATATATCTCTTAGGTCTGTAGATTTAGCAAGTAGTTACAATCTTCTGTGTCCACACCAAATACATACTCATACCTACAGAATCACTAATTGAACGTGTGAAAGAGTAAGATAAATATTGCTGTTTTAAGAATTCTTATTGTAACTCTCATTAGTTACATTGTAAATTATTTTTCAGGCATCTCTTGAGAGGGCTAAGTGGATCATGGGCAGCTTAAGATACTGTTTGAAATGGTTTAGTATTTAGCCTCAGTATATAAAAAATAACACATATGTTGTATTTAATGTGTATCCCTTCTCCATTGGGCCCCACATAGGTTAGCTCTGCAGAGGGATCATATCAAAGCTTGGGATTTGAAGGGCCTTTACGCTTTAAGGAAAAGCTGCTCCCCAACTGAAAACCCATTTGGAGCTTAGTCTGACTTCAATTAGACTATCAGTACTTTATCAAAGAAAGCATCTGAAGGATTAAAAAAGAGCGCATTGCATGTAAATTAGAAACAGAAACCTTCTGAGCGCATCTGGGGCACAACAACCTTGTGAAAAATTATCTATAAAAATGAAGCGTGACAGTACAGAGAATTTATCTGACGCTGATGCTTGTTGTCTAAATGCTGCAGTAATTGGACACATGCTTTAAAAGAAATATCTGATGTGTAATAGTAGCTCACTAGATTAGATTCATGTGAATTTTTATCACTCTTCTACTAATGAGAAGAACAGCTCTTTAGGGATTTGGTGGCCTTTCCTTCAATATGTAGTGAGCTCTCCTTGTTTACGGAGAATAAAGAATTTATGGGCTTGGTTACTGCTAAGTAGCTGTGGGGCTGTAGTGCACAGCCCCTGATTATTTAGTCACACCAAAGGTAGGCCAATTGTCACCCACTTTTAGGTATTTTTGGTCTCCTACCAGAAACCTTACAGGCCCCCCAGAAAGAGTCTCCAAATCAGCATTTATAGTCATGTGCCCCGGCATGCCCTGAGTGTGGGAACACGATGGAGGGGAGCAAGGGTTACCAGGGTTTTGTGCTGCTCTTTCTGATTCATCTGAGCTTTCCGGCCATTTACAGGTTAATTTAGGATGCTAACTGGATATTAAGTTACAAAATTATTTATTTACTTACTTTTCTTTGCTACAATGTTTCATATTCTGGGCTTTGAAACCTAAATATTTATATACATTTAATAAAGCTAGACTAGACTATTCCATGAGGGTGGGATAGAAAAGGACCTTACCAAGGTGATTGACATGGTGGATGAGTGATGCTAGCAGACACTTTTTAAAGCTGGTCCTTTTACTGAAAAAAAAGTAACCTGTAGGTTAAATATAGTTAAAAACACCAAGCTCATAATAACATATTTCTTAAGGCAGAATAAAATGTAAATTTTTTTCACATCGTATTTTAGGGATCAATGACAGTGACATCAATCTTAAAGCTACCATATTTAATATACAAGTTGCTGGAGTGGTTAATACTTCACAACAAATTGTAGATGGCCTGCTTAATATAAGGTTTGTTTTGTCATTCCTTTTCATTTTGGTGTAAAATAAGCCTGATGTACGTTGCATTAGAGGTGAAAGCCTGTGTACTCTCAATGAACACCTTACATCCTCTATTACCACCTGTTTATTTATCTTCAATTTACCACTTCCATTGTGTATGTCTTAAGATGATGAAAAAAAGGAAACATGGCTGTTAGCAATTTCAGCAGCCCCATTGTGCTCACATTATTCAAGAAACCTAATAATCCACATGAACTAATTCTGACTTACTGATGGTCTGCTTCACTAAATCAGGGTGATTTTTTTCTAGTGAATAATGGACGATGTAGTGTGCCAGTACCTTAATTAAAGAGAGCCTCTCTTAGTCTTGATCTCATTTTAATTTACAGGGTAATACTACAATAATATCACTAATGGAAGGTACATTAAAGGGCATCAAGTAGCATTAACTGTATTAAATTATGGCACTTGTGTTAATTAACTGCTGAAGCAAGATGGTCCTAACGGCTAGAAAGGTCGACTAATGCATAAATAAAAGTCTTCTGGGATGGGAAACTAAGAAAGAGCAGACATTTTTCCCCTCGTCTGGCCTTGCTGCAGAGAATTGGAGGGTGTCCTGACTGGTAACCTCAGGAAGGTTTCTCTCACTTTGCTGCCTACAGAGGTGGCCTGGTCTGCGAGCTCTGCCTGTCTGCCATTCCGTGTGAAGGACAGTCCTGTTAGAAAGCTCTGAGGCGCAGCTCCCTTTTTTAACATTTAATTTTTTTGTAGGAGACTTTCACTAAAATGCTGATAATAATTCCTTTGAAGTCAAGTAAAAGGTTCCTAGCAGATTTTGGATCAGGCTGCTAAAAGTTTAACCATATTCATTCCAAAGTATTTTTGCTTTGACTGTTATATTATCAGTGACATGTACATTTATACACTGTAAATTAACTGTAATTCAGGCTGCTAGTAAAAAAACATTGCCCCAGTGGGTGACAGAATGACTAGCTGGCTGAAACAAATGATCTTATTGCTTTTGCGTGATTAGGTTTTGATCTAAGAGCCACTAGTTTCCTTCTGACACCAGAATATCCAGCTTCTGTACAATGTTATTAAGCCCTTTGGAATTTATTTTTATACTCTTCTCGCCTTGAAGCTTCTATATTTAAGCCCCAGGGTTTTCTGACCCTGTCTCAGCTACGGTTGCTGAGAACAGCAATAGAAACCTCTAACGCACAGTATGCAAGTGAAAAGTATCCTTGGTTTTAACAGCTTCTTGCTCTCACATTATCTCTTCTAAATTTAAATCCATCTCAGAATTACTTTGAAGGAAAGCATATTTGCTGCTTAGGGGGTTGGGGCTTTTTTGTCTTTTTAATCAGCCTGCCCCTACTGTCAGCTGTGACCCTGAACCCCTCAGTATTGCTGTGGTGGGTGTGGGGTAGGTGAGGACCCTTCCTCTTAAAAAGAGCTGATATGCCCCCCTGAGTCGGGAGTCTGCACTGCAGCCTTCACTGGGAAGGCTGGGTTGTACCAGGTTTCATCCACTGGTTGATTCTACAGATCCATTCTATGGATGGATTAATTGGATTAAATCTGTATGTTACTCTGGCATACACTTGACAATGCTGTAATAATATCGCTCTCTAATTTACCCAAAAGCAGAACTTTGCCCCAGGGAAGTGGTGATATATAGAAGTGCTTTAGTTTTATTTATAATAGAAAATGTTTTCATTAATGTTCAGCTCAGAGCCAGACCATCAATATGAAGATATGTAGGCTTCAAGTTTTTAAAGAGACAACTGAATACCATTCTTGTTTCTAGTATTTATGTACCATACTTGAATACTCTTTGTTTTACGAGAACACTTGCATAAGCAGCTTGCTCTCCTTTGAGATTTGCACAAGTATTCAGAGGGAATCTAGCAGTTTCTCCAATTAAATTATGAACTCATTAGAGAACAGGAAAGAAAAAGAAATGTATGCATTTAAGACCATGTCAATT
Organism: Tringa tobata; assembly: GCA_033628505.1. Taxonomy (NCBI): domain Eukaryota; kingdom Metazoa; phylum Chordata; class Aves; order Charadriiformes; family Scolopacidae; genus Tringa; species Tringa tobata. The sequence goes on along the minus strand of JAHREE010000157.1, from coordinate 3,111,620 downwards.
TATCTTTAACTCCCAAGTGCAATTAGCTTTTTTAATATATCTACTGTAATATGTCACTAAGGAAAATAGTCCTTCATTTTCTGTAAACAAATCTAGGATCACGAGGAATTGAAATAATTAAATGGTCAGTGTGTTTATTCACACATGAGCAGTCTCCAATGGTTTACTCAGTACAAGTGTCCTGGGTGGTTTTTAATCCTGCCCATGTTCAAATAATACTGGTTTCCACCCTCCATCCTGGTGACACAGGTCACAGCTCAGAGTTGTCGCAGTCTTGTGACTGTAAGGGGAGCAGAGCATTAGAGTCTGGACGGCTGACTAGGTTTCTAATTCTGCCATATACTTTTGAAACTAGTGGATTTAAATCACCATGTTTCACTCACCACCTTTGCTCATTAGCATTTGATCATTTTTCTTGGCTCGTTTTGCAAGATGTCAAGTATTTCCATACTGATCTCCCCCAGCTGTCTTTCAAGGAAGCTCAGTATTGTGCAGGATCAGGGTGTTTGAGGAGAGGCACCAAGCCTTTTTGTAGTATAATTCATTTTGCCATTGAACATTAAAGGAGTAGAGATGAAACTCCTGATGAAAGAAATGGGAATTTTTCTTTCTGCATTACTTTGTATGCTGAAAAGCTATCCAAAGAGCCTTTCTGAATAAAGTCAGTGATTCCAATATCTTGCAGAAACTTTTTTTCCTTTAAGCTTTTCATTTCAAAAGGGTTCAGTTTAATGCAAACACTGAAATAAGCTTAAGGATCTCCTGGATCACATATACAAATGCTTCTTGGCACAAGGATGTCCTTCAGGTTGAAGTTAAAGCTGAAGTGATACAATATATTATCATCTTAAAAGTTTAAAAATTTCCAACTATTTCACAAGTAACAGGAACTACCAACCGGTAGGGCTTTCTTTTTGTTGTTTGTTTTTTAACTGAACATTCTGATTCTTTCCATGGGTACCAGCTTGGTGAGATTGCTTGCTTTTAGTTTTGTCCGTCTCAGTACCTAAATACACGTGTTTAGGAGCTGATTTTTTCTGGATACTCCTCAGGTGTGAAGTATCTCTGAGGGTAGTAGTTGCAACCAGAATATCCATGTGCTTCTCTTGACACAGGTGATGTTTCTCTCTCTCTGTTAATCTTTTTTGTTAGTTGTAATAAATGAGCCATCATTCAGCTGTGATGCAGGGAAGTACTTGAAACTAAGAGAGTTAACTTTGCTCCCTTTCCCCTTAGTACAGTCCTGTAGTGAATGCTGTGTATCACTACCTGTACGATATGAGAAGTATTGAAACAAGAGACCAGACCTGATACTGGTTTCAGATGCCATCCTGTAAATCTGGATTAATTTCAGTGAAGTTACCCATATTAAACAAATGGATTTCCAATGTGTTCATGTAGGAGGAGTGAAGGAAAACAAGTGATGGAGAGGAAGGGAGGACAGAAAGAAGGAAAGAAAAAAAGGAGGGAGGACGGAAGTAAGGAGGCTGTCCCAGCTTCTGTTTAAAAGAAATGAGGGAAAACCACACCTCTCTCTTTTCATCTTCTCTGATTTTCATATGATAAGGCTGATGTAAAGCAGGACAGTTCTGCTAAGTCCAGTGATTCAGTCACACGGAGACACCCATTCAGAAAACTGCAAAGTGAACTAGTAAAGGTCAAGGTCTGATAGTGTCATTACACAGGGTCTGTGAGAACCCTTCCTCTCCTTTGCTCCTGAGTCCATCCCTGGGATTAATGGGTCTCAGCAGAACTAGCACACAAAGGGAATCATCATGGTTCTTACTTGACCACAGCAGGCTGTACTGCAAATGAGTCGGCACCAAAGATCCTCAGTAAAACACAGGTAAAACAACAGATTAAGTTTTCAACACTGTTGTAATTCTGGTTTTATAGAATATAGTCTTGTTCATGGAAAGTCAGAAAAGAGTTATAGAAAAAAATGGTGATGCTGTGAATTTAGCAGGCAGTAATATGGTCAAGGAAGAGGAGATGAGGGGTTATGCTGCAGGTACCATTCCCAAGTGAAAGTCTGGCTGCTGACACATTCAGGAAAAGGCTGTCCTGTTTGCAGGACAACGGGCTGTTTCCTGGTTAGATTCATGGGACACGAAAGGATGCGGAATGGCAAGAAGCATCCTAATGACATTAGGAGGGAGCACCAACTGGAGAACTTCTTGATATATTCCTGTATGAGACCACCTTTAATTATTGCAACACACCGAGTCCTTGGGGCCTTAGAGTCTGTCTATGAACAGCATCTGGTTGCTTACACAACAGTTTATCCAGACTTCTAAGCAAGTAGCCATTAACAAAAAGGAATGATTGGTATGACTTTTATGCTGGAAATGCTTCCATACTCTGGAGTAACATAGTTGTACTTCAGTGGTGATTATTTTGACATTTCTGGCATGATGACTGCTGTTTTAAAATAAGCCTAAAAACAAACAAAAACATTTCAGGAAGAGGCTGGTAATCCGTAGCTTTGTACTATGGGTTAAGGCTGATCAGGCCTTGAGATGTACTATGGGTAATGCAATACATACGGTACATATGCATGCCTGTATCCCAGTGCTGGAGGGCAGTTTTCTAAAGTTACTTTGAACACTTGAGTCTATCCTTTGACTTTGATGTTTGCAGAAATGTCAATAGTTGCCTGCTTCTTCCTTGTAAACTCCCTGGAAGACCTTGTGATTCTTTTCATTTTCACCCTTAAATCCATTTTGTCTTTTTGGGAACTATGCAGAGTGTCTTTCCTCTCCGCCATGCGGTATCCCCGCTTTCACTCTCTCTAGATGTGTGTTGGCCTGTAATATGACTAGTATCTAATATATTAAGATTTATAAAGTACTTTGAAATACGCTTAAGAAAGATTGGTAGAGAAGCACAATGAATTGTTATAATCTGTGTTCCCTGCACCATTATTCATAAACAGGCACGTAACGGGAGTACCGATACAAATGTTAACGATAGCAATGCTGTACCGATGACAGAGGGACACGGTGGTTCATGTTTAACTGCCATCAGTATTTCTGTTACGCTGCACATTAAACCTATTAACAACCAAAAAGATAAAAGTTACAATAAGGATATATACATTGAGATATGCGTCTTCACACTCAACTAATTAGTTGCCATCGACTGTTTTCACTTTGCTCGGTGACATGTGGTGTATAAATCATTTCAATATGTTAAATGCAAATTGTTGGTAATAGGGTAACCATCTGCTCACTGTTGGAAAGTTAGCAGAGGCATATAGTAAGCCGTACTTCTAATAATGATGTTAAACTCACATCCCTGAAATACCAAATATCTAAAAACAGCTGCCTCCACTAATGCCAACATTACTAATACGTCTCTTACCCTTTTCATTTTCAAGAGTAAACCACATATTGTAAGAGGTAATTTTGTTCTTCAGCATGAACTTGACTTCAAGGCTAACGTCTGTAACAGCAATGTGAACCACCATATCTCAGAGCCTGATCTTTTTCTTAGATTATGTTGAGTGCTTTTGAACAGCCAATAAATAATCAGGCTTCCCACTCTTCTTGGGACATCATTCCGTCCACAAATATAATTAAACTCTCTTCTTCCCCTAACCCCTGCTGCCAGGCCCTTTTTCAGGGATGACATTATTTTGTAAGTGATAGATAGTTGGCACATTGCTGTCTGGTAACGTATTGCGCTAGAGACCATCAAAGAGTACCTTCCATCTAATAACCTCCCATGCCCTATGAGCGTCAAAGATCACCACTGCAAAGAGGGATCAATTATTTTGCCACAGACATGTATTATCAGGGGCTGTCACATACCTTCGTAATGAGCATTTCTGGGTACCCAAGTGACAAAGTAATACATTGGAAAATTAGTAGTGGGACAAGAGTGAAGGACTGCCTGCCAAAGTTGATGCTGTGCCTTCAAGCTAGAGCAGTTCCTTTTCTCCTTACCCATTCAGTCATCTGCTGGTCAGGGTCACTATCACAGTGCTGATGTGCTGGCTCCCCCATCAGTAATGTATTGCATTATTGCCTATCAGAGAGATTAATATGTTCCTGTACTGAATTCCCAAGATGTGGCTGAGGAAGAAAGAAAGAAGCTGAGGAATAAATTTGGCTCTCACTCTCTGAATGGAAAAGAAGTTTGTGATTTCATCAAAGTCAGATGCAGTGGCTTTCTTAAGCCACGTTGCAAAGGAGGGGTTGGTGTTTGTTTGGGGGGTTACATCTGGCATGGCGGTGTCTGATTTAAGATTGTGTTTCGAGGGAAGCACCTGCAGGGGAAGAGGCTGCAGGAGAGCTCATTAGCCTGGCGGTTTCTCAGCCCCAGGATGAATTACAGAATAAGATGCTTGCTCTACAGGGTCTCAGAAACCTGCAGCTTTGTGTAGGTGAGCTGTCCTGCAAAGCTTTCCAAGTTTAAAAAAAAAATATTACAGAGAGACGTTTTTGTGCGAACACATTTTCCTTTGTTGCCTTGCAAGAAAAGAAGTGCTGGATGAAGGCTGCACGCATTTGGTGACTCCATTTTGATTCACAGTGAACACTTGCCTGTTTCAAAATGGGGTGTCTGCACTTTAAAGTTATCTGGAGCATTTATAGACAGAGCTGGTGTGATGAGCAGCACTTTATAATACCTCAAAGGCATGGTGCCAGAGCTGGGAATTTGATAAGCCAGGGTCCTGAATTGGATTCCAGCAATGGTCACAAGTTTTAGGAAGCTCTCATTTGAAATTGCAAGCAGGGGAAAAACAGGATTCTTTCTCTTTAATTGCATTAGTTTTATTGAACTGAAGCATTGCTTCAGTTCCCAGAACGCTTTATATATATTTTAATGCAAGTTACCAGAGACAGAACGCTTGCAGGACCGTTTATTGTTTCTGACTTTTATATTTGGTAAAATTGATTTTACTCATTTTCCCATTTAACTCTCTTGTGCATTAAGAATCTTTAGACTTTGGGATGGTGTTTACTGAAGTCATCATAAACATAGTAGTTTTAGCATCTTTGATTTGGTAATGCTTCTGTAGTGCTTTTGTTTAGGTCTGTTCAGAAAAGCCAGGTCAAGCCATGTGAATGTGAACTGGAGTCCAGAAACCTCTGGTAGCCTTTTTGCAGGAGAGGGAACGTGAAATACATTCCCTCAGTAGCGGATCCTTTAGTTTATTTGATGTATGCTACTAGATTTCACTGGGACACAAATGTCCTGTTCATCAGAGACTTCCCATCTTTTGTTTTGGGGGGAAAGGGAGGGTCATTTGGGAGGTTTGGGTTTTTTAACCTTACTTGCCTTGGCTGTATTTTTATAGCCTCATCACATTTTAATTAGCTCTGGATCTTCTCATTGTATTTATTGAACTGTGGGCCGCTTCTTCCCTTACTTAGATCTAGGGGTGTTGATTTTGCCATGCAAGCACAACCAGGAATTGACTTGAAAAAAAAACGTTTCAAAAAATTGTGGTTCCTGCCCCCCAGTTGGAGCACAGCAGGTCCCGCAACCTTCTGCACCGGCGAGGGTGCGGAGCCAGCAGGAACAGGGTGCAGCGATGGCAGCTGGGACAGGGGACAGAGCTGTGATATGAGAAGGCGTCTGTTTTGTCAGTGACCCACTTTGGGAAGTCCTCCTTCCCTCGTCCCACACCCTGCATACCTCCAGCTGCTCATTTCTCAATGTCTTCACTTCTCTTTTTGGTGATCATCACTCCTTCAGTTGTACCGCATGGGGAGTTGCTGCCCGTGTGGCTCAAAGAAAGAATGGAAACCTTTGGCAGGAACATCTCAATTTACAATGAAAAAGTAAACCTATTATACTTTGTCAATGCAGAAAATTGCTTATCATTTAACAAGCTTCATTAAAGACACTGTGCTTGCGGAACGGTGCCTCCCTTCCTTTGAATGCCCCTGAAATAATTCTTCCAGCAGGACAGCAAAACAGCAAGGAGCCAGTTACATTTTTAATCACTTGTGTCCCGTAGGAATTGCAGTCTGCCAGCAAGGGCAGCTCCTTCCCCTCTGCAACACAGGAGAAGAATTAAAAGGATGGGAAGCTGTGTTTCCCGAATGGTGTGTTACAGTTATTAATGAGCTAAAGATCAAACAATCTGACTGTCATTAACTGCTAATATTTTGCTACTGAAAATATTTAACCCAATCCACAAGCTAGATCTGGGGAGAAAAAAAAAAAAGAGGGGTTCATCCCCCTTTTCCATTTGTTTTTCTCCTTAATGCTTAATGGACAGTGGAGAAACAGTTGGATGAAAAGAATGGGGAAAACTAAAATAACATTTAATTTCTCCTCTACTGTACATATCTCAAAAGAAAGTTTCAACAGTGTAGAAGCCTTACACACCCAAACCACTTAGCATCATTTTACCTTCTCATCAGGTAGATCGGTCACTGCAGAAGTAACCCTCAACGTGGTGATTCTTTCCGAGATTCATCCTTTCAGGTGAATGGCGGCAACAGCCTTAGTTCTGACATGTATAAATATCTCATCTTTTAGACTTGATGTCTTAAAATATACATCCGGACTTTTGTTTTTTACAGATACAGATTTGCTATATTGAGAGATCAGATTCTGAAATCTCTCTTCATTCCAGTGGCTACTTTTGGAGACTTAATGCAGACTTTGGATTTTGTGGTCTATACATTTGTTTGTTTGTCTGTTAATGCTTCATAAAATATACATACTTTAAATAGGAGAGATGCAGGAGAGCAATACCACCAGAATGACAAAGGCTTATATGTCTCGATTCCAAAAGCAGGTGAAGTATACAATTTTAACATCGTTCATTGGTTTCCTCACTGTACAGTCATATCCAGGTTTTGACTAACAAGTGCACAATTAGTGTGTGGCTGACATTCAGCATGCCTCTGAGTTGTGGAGAGGAGATACATACGCTCTAAAGGCTTCATACAAAGAGCATCATGTTAGATTTTTAGAGGTATTTGGCATTTAAAATGAAACCACCTAAAGGTGCTTAGTGCTGGCTCTTAGAAAAAATTGGGGATTTTGTAAATTTTGACTGTGTTTTATTATACTGTGACTTTTGAAAAATCTTGTACATATCAGGACCAGCAAAAAAAGGGCTTACTCCCAGAGGAAAGATTCTGCAATTCAAAATGGGCTGAGTATAGACTGTAATCTGAGAGGCCTTTTGGAGTCTTGTGCAAATATTGCTGCAATAAAACCACAATTAATAGAACATAAAGTCCAGTCTCAATGCCCTGTATAGAGGTGCTTCCCCCTAATTCCTACCACAAAAATTGTGTACTTTCTTTATATCCTCATAAAAAAACAGGTTTGAAAATTCAGCTGCTATAACTGCATTAGGTAAACAGGAAAGGGAAAAATTGCTGTGAGGCGTAGGAGAGACTTCATCCTAAGAGGCTTGTAGGCAGCAGCCCAGGGCCCTTGTCCTGCCTCGCAGCTGCAGGAGCGGGTGCCACTAACACTGAGAGGGGGCCAGCTCTTTTGTCACGCGTGTTATCGGAGCTCGCAGTCTGCAGCACATGTACCTCAAGAGAAGCCTGTTACAGACCTTTTTTTTCCTTATTTCATCAAGTTCTTTATCTTCAGAGGTACATCAACACCTGAAAACCCAGAGATTGTCATAAAGGGGTAAAACTGAGACAAAACATGGGAGTGATTTGCATAAGGGAAAAAACAAAGGATAAGAATGTTGCATTCTGAAGGCTATATTCAACTTCTGTTACAAGAAGCTTGGACAGGTGCCAGCAGCTTGTTCCCTTTGTGATATGATTATATAGCCACTAAGTCATTTGGTTCAGTCAATTTGTTGTATATCATGGTAAAACTATATATAGCAGAAAATCCACAAAGTTCTGCCCTTTTCCTCTCCTGAGGCTTGCTGCCCAACGTGAAAGCAGAGAACAGCTTTAACGAGATCTGGGGGCACTTCTGAGTCCTTGTGTAATGCTCCCATCCTGGCTTGTGTAGGTCAACAGGAGGAGATGCTGAGCAAGCATGAGAACGATGCGGAAAGACAATGAGCAGTAATGGTGGGGACAGAGGTCATGACCGCTGTGGGCCCCATCCTAAATCCCAATGGAGCTGTCTCCTTCCTTCTCCTCTGCAATTCTCTCAGTGTCTGAGAGAGAGAACACAGCACTAAAACAAGACACAAGCACTAACTCCTTCATCCCCAGAAGTATTACTTACAAAAATATTTCCCAACAAAATGGCCATTATCCTTCTCTTGGTTTTTTATTGGCATAATTCAGGAGGTTTCTGATAATTATGCCCAAGTTCATTCAGGATAAAGCTCTGTATCATGCGAGAGTGCTTGTTAGGATCCTGTTATGGCACCTTGTCTCTTCCTACTTATCAGGTCTTCAGGACGGATCCCCCTTCTTTTCAATGGCTGGCAACTCTCTGTCAGCGTGCAAACACAAAACAGTTCATTTTGAACAGCGATCTCCTTAAGACCATGCCCTGAAGAATGCTGTTGTTCACCATCTGACTGTCTATGCCCTGAACAGGATCCTGTCCAATCTTGCTAGATCTGTTCCTTGTAATAAGCTGCCGCTTGAGAAATAGATGCTTTTAGACATTCCTGTATTAATGACCTTTTCTTTTTTTTTTTTTCCAAATATAGGCTCTTTCTTTACTTGCATCTACTAGTTCTCAAGTGTTGTTCATAGAGCTATGTATTATATTTAATTTTTTTATATATGTATGCATAGATTTTACTTCCAGATTAGCCCAAACATCGTTTGAGAACAGAAACTGCCTGTACATTTTCCATTGGAGTTTGAGGCTGAGGAAGCCTGCTTGACATTTCAGGGGAAACTAAAAAGCCTGTATGGGATTTTAAAAGCTATGTTATGCAAGATGGAATTGCAAAGGTTTGTTCTTCAGTATAGACATATACTGATTGTTTTTGTCAGCAGTATTTCACAATTTGCTTCCCTCTATGACAGCCTTACATTATTCATAACTTGCAATCTATTCCTTAAATTTTCAGTTATAAGAGTTTCCTGGTGGGGGTCGCAGGATATGAAGAGAAGTATTGATTTGAAACATTTGAAATATAAATGAAGTTGTTTAGTTGTTCTGGTACATGGAATACTATAGTCACTGGATCAAATTCGATCTCCCAGCATGTTGGTTTTCATAGACAACAAAAACATGTTCCTGACCCCTCAGTGGACAGTGCAGCACAGCTCTCGCCTCGGTCTGAACATTCTTTGATTTACGTGGTATTTGTTAAAAACAAACATGAAAAATACATGTTTCAGTGCACTCAAGGGCCAAAAGCATTCACTATTTTATTCTAGTCTGACAGTTGGTCAGAATCTTAAGACTTTGCTTTGAAACTACCAGTTCTTTGTCACTTAAACTTATGGAATAATATCAAAGCAGTATCATCAACCCCATTTCACAAAGGCATACACAAAGTCTCTTGTCTCATGTCACATGAGTTTGGGGCTAAGGCAAGTATTAAATCCAGTGGCAGACCTGGTTTGGAGCTGGGGGAAAACCAGTCAGTGTTGGTGGTGCTGCGAGGGGCAGGCGTACGTGTCTGTCTATATGTGTCTCCTGCTCACTGCTACAAGGCCAATACCACAAGCCAGATCTCCTCTCCCTTTCCCTGTCTGTGGTCTAAGAGCTCCTTTCCAGCTGCAGCTGACAAGTGAGTAGGACTGTGTAGCTCTGGCTGCCCGCCTCTGAGAAGACCAGGTCATCCATTAGGAGTCATACCCACAGACCATCTATTAATTTACTACATTCAGAATTTTCTTTGGTTGAAAGCCAGTAAATTTGACCCATGATATCATCTATCTCAAGCTTTCTAGTACTAAAGAACATCTGTAATTTTCCCATGTATGTGTAATTCTGACTGTATAATACTGACTTTAATAAAGCATAATAAAATGTTTGCAGAATCTAGCCAATTTAATGGCTTCAAGATAACAGTAAGTAGTATCTATAATTAAACAGTAGTTATATGGTATTTTTGAAAAAGAAAACAAGCGTTCTCAATACAAATTCAGCAACTGAAATACAGTAGGTGAAAGAAAAATTGTTTTCCCAAATTAAAAAAAAAAGATACAGTTAGAACTTTATTTTCTGAACCACTTAAAATTAATCCCAGCAAATACTTTCATTGTGCTGTGTTATTATACCAGCAGGGCTAGAGAGAAGATGACGCAATAGCTCTTTATCGGTATCTAAGTTAGCTATACGATGCTAAGTTGCTTTTGGCATACTTCAAACACTGCGCAGAGACCCAAACTGCTCACTTTCCCATCTAGTTTTTTTGAAGAGAAAGGATTAGTATTTTTGAAGTATAAATTATTCACAGAAGAGACTTCTATCAGGGATGGCTAAAAGTATCTTCAGAATTCAACCCACATTAATAAATACTTTTGAGTAATATTTTTGAAAATTCAGAAAAGGTACAATTTTTCCTTTGGAAATATTTTTGTTCAAAAATTGTCAAAAAAAATAATCTAAAAAGGGATTTAAAACCTGAAAACGAAACTGCACGTTTCATTTGACACAAATGATTTTTCCCCCCAGTTTTTTTTCAGTTCAGTCAGCGAACTGAAAAATCAATTATTCGCACGGCTCTACTGGCAAATAATTCTTATCAGAATAATTCCAGAGGGGATTATTCTGTGACAAGGAGCTTATATTGTATGGAATTTAAAAGTTGAAAAATTGAGGCTAGCATGATAAACAATGAGAAATGTTCTGTTCACTTTTCCCAGTTTTCTCTTTCAAATTATGACCTCCAATTGGGATGAAAAACTAAAAGAGAAAAAGGAAAAAAGAGAAACAAAAAAAATCTGTGTATTTTAAAGTGGATTAGATAATAAGAAGTCAGCTCCCAATTATTCTAGATGGAGTCGTGAGGCCTAAGCATTTTGAAAATCAACCCTAATGAAACACAAGAAAACACCAGAACAAAACCACTTCTGAAATATTTAGTCAGCTTCATTCTCTCTGAATGATTCTTTATGCACCCTCAACTTTGATAGTTTATTCACTAATACCTCGGAACACACTCCAGAAAAGAATATAGCTGCCTTGTGCCTTATAATTACCCCTAAAGTTCAAGTTCAGCAACATGATTTTTCAAAAAGAGATCAATTAACCTGACCTTCTAGTGAGTACATTCTTGTCCTTCGCCTTTATGAGAAGCATCAAATGGAGGTGCCATCAGGACTCAGTGGAAAGCAGTGGCTGGGACGCCGGGGCTCGTGCACGCCACAACCTGCCCGGTGCTTTTCTTTCTGGTAATGATGGCAGCAGCGCTGCAGAGGGAGAGAAGTGATTCAAACTCCTTAAACTCAGGTAACACCTAGAAGTAATACCAGGAATAACCAGCAGAACAGCAAAACCCTGAGGGGGAACAGCAGGACATAGCTTACCTCTGTAAAAAAGCGCCCTTCAGAGTGGTTGCAGTGATGATTCTTGGGCAGTGGCTTCTGTGCAGACAAGGAGCAAAGTATAAGCCTGAAAAGAGGAATATCAAGCTAGTTCTGAGAATCTAGTGTTAGTTTTGGGCTAGACTGTGTATTCACAATTCAAAAGTATTTTAGCTATTTATCATTTAAAAGTAACTACCAAGGGGACAGGCCACTATATCATATGTCTGGATTGTCCAAAGAGCCTGAACTACACCCTCGCTTATCCCACTGGTTTTCTTAAATGGCCAGTCTATGCCTCATAGCACTATTGAAAACTAAAATGTGTTTTTATCAACAATTCTTTACCTCTCCTCCCTCCTCCCCCCCCCCCATATCTCCTATAAAACAAGACAGATAAAAGAAAGGAAAACTGTTTCTGAAGTACATGTTTTTTTAAAGAACTTAAGTCCTGGGCTTTTCGGGGACTGTTAGGTTGTGTGTAACTGTATTAACAGAACTTAACTGGAACAAGAACTCAGCCTTTGTTCTTTATGTGTGTTTTATTGCTGGTTGTGCATGTTGATGGTAACACCTAGAGCAAAAGGTAGCCAAAATATGTAGCAAAAAACCCCAAGGGTATGTTCAATATTCCTTTTCTCTTTGAAGAAAAGTTCTGACTTCTTTCTGACAGTTTTCAAAGAGAGATAAGTGGGGTCTCCTAATCAACTGCCCAAAGCTTTCCTGCTGTCTCCTACCTCTTGCTCCAGCTCCGCTTCCCTGGCACATCCCACATGGCTCTGGCTGCTGCAGGAGCCTGCCCAGATGGGTGTTTCATGGGTTGAACCAGCCACTCTGACGGGGTTAGACAACCTCTGTAAACGATTCTGCTTTGCATTTGCTTTTCTCTGAATGATGACTCATTTTCTTCTTGGAAACAAATAGTTCCCTGTCCTCTTGTGTTTGGAAGGGAGGTGGAAGTCCCCTCAGGACTTTGTTTGATGTGTAAAATCCTCCCACCTACAGACATAAACTTAACAAACGGGCTTAAAAGCAGAGCTGGTCACAGCAGATACCTGTGAGAAAACGAGCAGGGGAGAAGGTTCCTCACTAAATCCTCATACCAGGACCCACAGAAAGGCCTTTCCTGTTACTGACTGCAGAAGGAACAGGACTTAGCTAATCATTGTATTCAAGCTGTCAGAGAGGTCTCACTTTTTCAAGCAAAACCTGGTGTCCAAGAGTAGAGGTCTGTGGAGTGGGCTATTCTGTACCTCTTCTGTGCCTCTGTGCAGGGGTCCTGCCCTAAGGGCAGCTGCGGTTGCATGGGGGACTGGTCTTCACTAAGCTCACCCAGGTGAGGACAGGAGCAGTGGCTGCTCCTGCACTGAGTTAGGGCTTACATCGACTGTTCCTCCCAAGAGTATTGCTCAGAGTAGCACAAGGCATATTTTCTCTCCCTTGGGGGCAACCTGTAACAGCCCATACCCTACTCTTCCACATATACCGTCCCTGCAGCAGTAACTACTAGGGGCACATTTGAGCCTTTAAATGAGTCCATAGGAGGTCCCTGAAACAGAAATACTTTAAAATCTTTTGAAAAGAGCAGCAGATGTACTGCTTCACAGAACTGGCTTCCCTGGCGTCGAATTCTGTGCACACCATGGATATTTTTATGCTGCTTTTCTCTATTATAGTCCTCAAAAAGTTACTGAAATCAGTATGAAATTAACCTTGCTTGTTTTTCACGTTGCAGAAATGTTGCTCCCCTGAGAATGGCTCATGAGAATACTTTATTCCCTACTGGGAAACAATAGGTGCTATATCCTGAGTCTTTCTCTGAGCTTAAAGTAAAGATATTTCTGCTTTGGCTAGGTCTGTCCAACATTATTTGTGGACACAAATTTGTAACAGCTCACTTGGGCTATCACCACACACGAGAATAAATTTTTTCCCATTCCAGAGAATTAAGATTTTTGAATGGTATTGTAAGCATGTCCACTTGGATGGTAATTTAATGACCACAATTTTAGACCTCCCACACAACAAATTGTTCCTTTTCAGTGTTGTGCTGGGAAAAAAATTCAGGGTACCAGCTGGCAGCTTACAAATAAAGACAGAAAGTTTGGTGTAATCGCTAGCATCTTAGAGCAGCTTTCTTGGGATTGCTGCTGAGCAGATGTAGGACTGGTATTAATTAAATTAAACCCAGAAAAATTGGTCTCTCAATAAACTTAAAAATGATGATGCACATTAACACAATGCTAGGAATTTCAAATCTAATTTTCAGATTTGTATTGGGAGGTAAGAGAAAAGAGAAGAAACAGTGACTCCTAAAGACTTTCTAAATTACCTTTTTAAATGTGTAAGCTATGAAACTTCGCAGTGATGTATTGCTGCACCTTTCCTCTGAGCTTTGTATGTCATGTTCTTAACGATGTAGCAGGTTGTGGTACAGACTTTTACAACTGCTGTGATATAGTGGTTAAATTCTGCCTGGTGGTATTATAGTGATTAAAATAGAAGGTGTGTCTAGGGTATCTGTTGGTGTGCGCTGACTTACTGATAATGACTTACTGCCTGATGGATGGATGGCAAACTAAGGCTGGCTAAGCAGGTCGTTGGACAGCAGCAAAAAACATTTAAAATAACAGAAGCCCTGCTTCCTTAATATCCTGGTGGCAATAAGCAGTAACCAAATCTCAGCCAGCATGCTCCTTAACTTTTTTGCACCATCAGACAACAACAGATTGCATTAGTCCAGCTGGCAAAGGGAGAACTGCATTCTTGTCCCAGTAGCCCTTCTCTCTCTGATGCAGAACAGTGAGAACCTACCAAAACAATCACTAGTGTTAAATGATCTGTTGGCAGCACTGGAAGAAACTCTCGTTGTTCTTCTTCACCTTAACATGAGATTTTGCTCCCTCTCTGGGAGAGGCATGACTGGCATGGTCCCCAGTTTTGACATCCTTCAGGTAGATAATAAAAGCTTCCTATTTCTGAGGTTAAAGATTAGAGCAAAACAGACACATGCGAACAATGTAAAATACCAGCATCCTACCTTCTCAGCTGCCATGTCCCTAAAAGCACATCACACCTGGGCTCCTTATCCTCCACTGATGCCCAAATTCCATTCCATGCTTGTTCAAGATCTCATGCCTGACATTTAAAATGATAAAAATATTATCTGCCATTATCTAAAAATACAGCCACCAAGCCTAGGATGATATGAATGAAAACTGGAAATAAATTAGGCCACATTTCAGAGAGTGTGAACTAACATAATTTCATTGATTCTAGAGGAGCCAGATGGATTTACATCAGCTAAGAATCTGGCAAACTGTGTTCATGGGTGAAATTATTTGTGGAACACGCTGCTGGCAAACACTAGCAGATTTCATAGCCACTCTCTCTATTGACACATTTCCTTGAAAACTAATATCTCTGAAGAAAAAGCAAAAACGAGTATTTGGGAAGGGGATCGAAGTTGGTTCTCTACAGCAGCTAACAGCAGCTCCATTTTCAGACATTTATTTCAGTTTTAACACCTAAAGAACATGAAATGAAAATTCAAAAAAGCATTTGGCCATTGCATTTGGCTAGGCGTATCTAAGTATTTAATATTTAGGATAGGTATTTTTTAATGTGGTAAACTGAAATAACACGGACTCAGAATTAGCTGTTCTGTTCTACTAGGTATAACCATCATTGGATTATTTTTAGACTTTGGAACTAGGGAACCAAAGTAAGTCTAAATTTTCAGATCTGTTGATCTGCAACACTTTTTATCTAGCCAAGAAATCAGTTCAAATACTTAAACAGTTACGTTTAAAAAACAGTTCAAATAATTAAATTTGAAACAGTTCAAATACTTAAATACTGAGGTGTTTGTAAGAAGTTTAATAGTTTACTGCCTCCTCCTTTTCATGTTTGAGTTCTGAGTGTTGCTTATCTAGCCTGTAAACATTTTCGGTTGCCTCTGTTTGTTTGCAAGGATGTCATCTAGTAAACTACTGCATTCAGAAACGATTCGTTTATTTGGCAAAGTAAGGTTGCTTCTAGCCCTCTGTCTGAAAGGGGCAGGGGGAAAGGAGCAGCAAAGCCTAAAGGACCTGCCCCACTAATGTTTGCCTTCAAAGGGAAGACAGTATGCATCTATCACAACGTACTAATCAGATACAGGCTGAGACAGAAATCGATCAGTAGTGATCCTGTAGTTCTTGTTCCTATTGACCAGCGTTTAACTTGACTGTAGTTCCCATTTAAATAATCAGAATATACAGAAATGTTTACTAGCGTGTGTACACAATACATCTTGCGTTAATTTAGCACTTGTGTACTCTTGCTGTTGGGCTGGCTTAGTGCAGTGTGCAATTCCATACCCTGCATGCTTTCTGTCAGTCTTGGAAAGTCCTCACTCCTGTGGGAAAGGGAATTATGCTGCCCTTTTGGACTTTGTTTTCTTTTTTAATTTCAAGCTTTCCAAACTGCTTGGAAATAGGCCACTGAGAAAGCAAAGCAAACATGCTCTCTGTGCCTGGGTTTTGCTGTTCCCCACTAGATATATTATATTCAGCTGAGGGAGAATAAGAAGCTATTTTCCCCAATTTTCCATACTGCCTGTGGGAATCTAATTCAATTTCCTCCCAAATTTAGCAGCGAAAACTAAACAGTAAAGAATAAAGTTGAAGAGGCTTCTGTAAATCTCTGGATTCTAAGGTACTAAGGTGCAGCAGGATTACTGAGCACAGGTTAAACTTCTTTTCAAGCCACAAAGCTACTTACAGATTTAAGAAGCTTAAAAACCTGATCCAACATTAGTCCTTGCTTTGCAAATGAAAGAATAGTATATCTACCTATACAAAGTTATATTTGTTATTATTGAATTTTTTTATCCTTCATTATTGTTGTGGCCCATTCCACAAAGGATTTTTTTTTTTTCAGTGTGAGATTATGATGTATTAGATAAACTCAGGGAAAGGGACAGGGGAAAAGGCTGGTGACCAAATGCATTTCCAGAAATAAACAAATGAAAGGACGGACTCACATTTCGTTACTCTCACTACAGTGGCTACTTTTTACCAGCAGGCCACAGGGGTCCTATTCGTAACTTTCAGAAAAAGACGTAGTACCTTTTTTGGACTTGGATTCTGTACAGCAGCGTGGACCTGACACAGTCAAATGGCTTAAAAAAACACTGACTAAAAACCAGAATTTACTTTTCTGCTTCATGTGAGCTGGAACATCTGTTCAGCAGACCTACTTGCAGCCAGCAATCCAAGCCATTTTCTGATTGCCAACTGTCCTTAGTTTTTTTTGACCCTTTTAGCTCAGAACTTCTTCAGACAGGTAGTCCCTGCAGTGAGCACTGGTAGCCTAGATTGCAGTAATTATCTTGTTACCTCTTTTATGTATGTGTTCTCACTGTGTGTTCCATCCTCACAGAAATAAATTGGCCAGCAATCATTTTATTTCTTCACAATAGTGTCCTTTATACTTGTTTTCATCCCTACCAAATCAGCTTCAATAGTAAAGCTGTGTAGACATCTATTAAGCTTTGGAAATTAGGATAAGGACCAGCATACTTTGTTTTTTTGACATGACATGGAAAAATCCTGTGATATAATAATAATATTCAGCAGATGTGATGTTTCTGGGACTGCAAGCCTCTATGAAAAGATGTTCCACTTGTTAGAGAGATTTAAAGGAAAAACAGACTTACCTAAGTATTTTCATGACATTTGCCTTGTACACTCAATGGTACAAGAGTTTTATCAATTACCTGTATAGACAGTTTCTCAAGTTGTGATAAATTTGTCTCATGAAGTGTCAAAAAAATAAAATTAAATTAAAAATAAGATTTTTAAAGGATGCAAAACCTGAAAAATTAATTATTCAAATGCAAAGCTCTTTTTTCCCCCAAAGATTTTGTGGTACATTTTAAAGGTGCTTATATTTTAACTTTCACTTTCTCAACCTACATTTCCTCCTCCTTCATGGTTCAGGTATCACTTAAAATGTATTTGCAACATGGAATTTCATCTTTGTCTACATTATATTAGAAAACTAAATCTCAGTGGGGAAGCTGCCTCAAGGTCATTAGTAAGCTTGAGAGGCATAATGTAGATGACAGCCTTAACACATTTGATGTTCATGCTAAACACAGCCAAGTCCTTTAGGACAACTGCAACAAGGTGCTGGAAGTAGTTGCTAGCACTGGGGAGCTGACTAAGGCTCCTAACATTGCTAACAGTGTTTTAAAATGCCTAATTAAAACTGTGCGGGGATGGTATTTTACATTGTGTGTGCACCACGTTGTGTGGGCAGTAATGTGAAGAGCAAACATACCAACTCCTCTGCAAGTTCAGGCTTTGCCTACCTGAGAACAAAGCGCTGACTCGTGGCATGTAAAAGTGAAGAGTCTGTGGAGAGAGCTTGCGAGTTGGTTTTAAGTTGATTTTCTAAACTTTGGCAATGACCTAGAATGATCCAAAGTGAGGAACATATGGCTAGTTGTTAAAAATGTATCAAAGAGCTTCTCTTGTCTTTCTTTCTCATGAATGATCTCTTCAACATAAATGATCCCCTCATGTGACCCTCAGTCTGTTGGTTGGCACTCACATGCAAGAGCATCAGCACGCTATTAGCAATTACCTTAGTGATATTTACAGCATTTTAATGTCAATTGTCTGTATGTAAATAGAATCTGTGAGGAACGCAGCGTGCCCGGGGCTCCGGCTCCCACTACAGCAGCACTGCTCCTTCAACACACCAGAGTGCTTCCTGCGCCTTATCTAACTGCCAAAAATACCGTTTCAGTTGCTTTATGACAAAATAATGAGTCTGTCAAAGATGAGTGGTCAGAAAAACAAATTTTTTCTCCCACACAATTGGAGTTTATAACGTTGGACAGCAGTATCAATCTCCAGTGATTCAAAATTGAATTTGCATGTTGGAGGGAAATGTGTTCTTGCATGTGCTGCAATGGGGCTGCTTAGCAGGAAGAGGCCTCGCAGGTTGAACAGGAAAGAATGATATCAGCTGAGCTGTGGGAACACCAGGATGGAAGTTTCCAAATGCAGACAAGTGTTGTGGGGACATGGCGTTCGCTTTCACAAGCTCGGCACTGACAGCGCCGCTCCCACAATCATCAACCAAAAAAAAGGTCTGGAAAAACTGTCACCAGATATAACGGGCAGACAACTGTTCCCTTCAGGTAGAAAGGTGTTTCAAGGCCTGCAGCTCACTGTACATAACCCAATTGCTCATGGAGCTGTTGATATTTATAATCATGGTCTTCAGACATTCTTTGTAAAGATGTACAAAGCATTAGACCTCAGCAACGCCATTTATGGTGAGCATATACGGTATCTCAGAACTGCACTTTGTCCTTAACATTTGCTTTATCCTTACATGGGATTTTACCCTTTAGGCTGTTGGCCTGTGCCGTGCAAAGGCTGCAGCATACATCCTCTTACATTTGCCATACCTTAACCTGTATTCTAAAACATGCTCAGCTTGCTACGGCTCCCTCAATCATCCCTTCTCAGTACACATGCAAACCCACTTGATGTGCCAAGCAGCTGCTACCCACCCACTGCTACCCAGTAATTGCATTTCTGGGCATGTGTACGTAATACCTTGTAAAGCACTTCCAGTTTTTTCTTTGGATTTCAAGAAACTATATAGGCATAAAATAAGTACACAGGATGTAGAAGCAGTTTTTTAGGTTTTCAGAACTTCTCCATACTTACAGTTGCAGCCAAAGCGACCACATTCTTCTATTGTGGTTTTGTGTTTAATATGCTTTGTATGTAAATCTAATTAAACCTTTTGTTACTATCTCAGATCTAAAGCAGTAACAGCTAGGAACAGTCTTTCAAAGAAAGTGTTTAAAGAAATTAAAAATGGTACATAGGATTTTCAGTAATAATTTATCACCATGGATATTCACATAAGGTAACAAAATATTTTCTTACCTCTGGAGCAGAAAAGAAAGGTAATCTTCCTTAAAAAAGAGATGAGACAGATGAAGGACTTTGAACTTGGGCAGTCTTCCATAGGAAGGTGATGTCCTCATCCTGACAGTGATCTGATAGGAGCCCAAGCGAGCTACCAGATCAGTGGTGCTCAGCTAATGCACAGTTATCTGAAATGCTGAAGGTCCAGGCTTTGCTGCTTTGTTTTCACACTGCTCACAATCCAGAATATCTCATCGCAAGAGTGGTTCTTTCATGGTCCGTCTGGATTGTATTTTTACCTAAAGAGTCTTCTTTCTGTAACCCTAAATATTTCAATTTTCCTTAGTGCTTATGCTGCAAATAGAAGTAGCTTTTTATTGTACTCTAGTCATTTCTCAGCCCCGCTATGCACATTTACCTCTTTCATTCATCCAGAGAAGTGTGTCCCTCAAGCACAACAGGCATTTCTCTTCTTTGCGGAAGTCTCTGAGATTGTCCATACATACACTCTGATGAGGTCCCTGGGACAGATTGCCCAATTCCTAGTGCAGCCTTCCTAAAAAATCATAAGTATATAAAATATTATTTCCCTGTTTCAATAAAAATGTCTCTCCACATGCAGCACAGAATTTGCTATTGGCTCATTTTTCCCCAGACCTGGTACCCTCCAAACTTATGTTCAGTTTGCTTTCCACAGATGTTTTTTGTTCTCGTTCAGTTTTAGCACTGTCTGCATTTTACACTCATTCAGTATTCAGCTATGTCCTTGATTTTCTGCAGAAATCATGATTAATCTCTCCGTGATCTGTGAAGTCACCTCAGCAAAAAATTGGTGCAAGTGAGAGAAGAATCAGAGCCTCTGTGGTTCAGTCTTCTGAATGTCTTACTGCTTATGCTTCTACTCTTTTACTCCCTGTGTATAGTTACTGACACCAAGAAGAAATTCAGTTTAATCTCTTCAGATTTCACTAATCTGCAGATTTTTTTCATACTTCATATCATAAACCAAACCCAGCTTTTATGTTGACTATACACTAAGAAGGCAAAGGTAATGTTTCTTTTGCCACACATTGTCTGACCTTTTGTGGTTTGGGTGGTGGCGTTTATTTAAAAAACATTTATTTTTGTGCCCACTTTAACTAGGACTCATTAACTCTACATTTGACATTTCTAATATAAATGCATTTTTTACCTCGATCTTTAAAATTTAGCTAGTCTTGTAGAAAACCACAGTGACCACATTTATTCCTTCTTTTCTTCTCCTTGGAAATTGTACACAGCTAAGTTTGAATTATTCTGGAGCATTTCAAGATTTTTCATCATTGTTGGCTCTTTTTTTGCTCAGTTTTAAATGTTAGGTTTTGACTATCCTCTGCCTACAAAGGTTTTAGGTCAGTCCTTTATTTTTTTCACTGATCAAATTTGTTGCTTTCTCTCATTAACTTTAAATAATACTCCTTGAAGGCTATACCTCTCTCCCCATTGCTGTTTTTTTGGTGGGAGGTGGTTGGTTTTGGTTTTATTTTGTTTGGTTGTTGTTTTTTTTTTTTAATTGGGAGGAATAGGAAGTTTTCTTTCCTTTCTCTTCAACATAGTATTATTTGGAATTTTCTTTTAAGGCAGAATGCAGCATTTTGAGGGATTCTGCTGGAACGGTTTTCAAAAATACATATAAAACATCCAAATAATACTTTGAAGAGAGGCATCGATTGAATGAATCTGTTATTATTCTACCAGTTTAGGACAGGAAGACTCCTTTAGCAATTCCTCCATTTAGGAAGCTAAGTGGCTAAGATGTCCCTAAATTGTCTGTTTTGTGTGTGTTTGTTCTGAATGCCCATATGAGGGCTCATTGTTTTAAATCTCAGTTAATGGGGTTTTAAAATTTGACAGAAGTTCCTTAACTACTTTCACAAGAAAATGTGCTTTGCTGTTCTTGTGAAAACCTGCCCGTATTTGGTACAAACACAGACCTCCAAAATCTGTATTTCACCTTTGTTGGAGCTTGGTGGCAAGAATTGCCACCAGAAGATGACTTCTGCAGAAACCCTGCCCACTGCTGTACCACGTGGGCCCTGCCATGTGGACCACAGAAGAGCTACCATGGCATGATGCCATAGGTCTGGGCTGAAAAGCACTTCCTCTGTTTAAAAAACTGGGCACCAGAACATGCAGCAGAGCTATCCCGTGCTGTCCATGTTAGGGAATGTGGGAAATAATAGGAAATCAATATGCATGAGGATTTATGGGAATTGTTTGTGTATGCATATATACATCCATACATATTGGGACAAGAGAAAATGGCCTCAAGTTGTGCCAAGGGAGGTTCAGATTGGATATTAGGAAAAAATTTTACACTGAAAGGGTTATTAAGCATTGGAATGGGCTGCCCAGGGAAGTGGTTGAGGCACCGTCCCTAGAGGTATTCAAAAGATGGGTTGACATGATGCTTAGTGATATGGTTTAGTGATGTGTTTTTTTGGTTTTGTCAGAGTTAAGTTGATGGTTGGACTAGACGATCTTAAAGGTCACTTCCAACCCAGAAAATTCTATGATTCTATATAAATATATCCATATGTTTTGTATATCTATGATGAGGCATGGGACAGGAGTGGATAGAAGCAGAGGGGGATGGAGAAAGCTACGGTCCACCCAAGACTTACTTAAAACCATGCAAGCAAAATTGAGGAAGGGTCTATCTCTTCAGGAACATCTGACAAGTATAGCATCTAAGAAGTGCTAACAGACTTTGCACAAGGTTTTCTGACATAGCCATTCTTTACTTTCGGGTACTTATTAAAAGAGCTGTGCACATTTACACCAATTAGCAGATGTACTGACAATTCTTTTGCCCTACCTCAGCTCCCCTACCAGTCTGCAGCACCCTTTCAGAGCCCTAGGGACTACAGCTTTTCCTCAGAATCAGCTGGCTTTTTCTTCCTACCTGTATCAGTTTGCTGCCTCTGACACTGATGAGTCCCTCCAATAAAACTGAAATCTTCCCCTGAAAGAAACCAAGTCGGTTCCCCTCTCTCATTTATTCTAGTGACTCCACAGTCTCTCCTGCTTCTTTCTCCTCTGATTCTTTCTGTTTATTGGTCTTGTCACTGTTGTGTATCTCTCCTGTTTGGGAGTCTTACATTTTCACATTCCTGTGGACAGTAAAACCCCCCGTTACTTTCTTAATAGCAGTGCCACTTACCAAAATCTTTAATCTCTCCATGAATAGGAATCTCTTGTCCACTGACACCCAAACAGGCATCTTTCATTCTGCAGTGGCTAGTCATTGAAAATTTACTTTACAACTGGTGTACTATTTAAGAATCAATATTTCGGAAATGCTATAAAAATGAATCACACTTTCTTTTTTCTAGCATATTCAATACATTTTGTTAAATTCAATTTAAAAGGTGCTGAACGTGTTTTTCTTTAGAATGAGCATTGCTCAAATAATAGCAGTTTCATCTGCCTCATTTCTAGCATTGGCGAGAATGCTCCACTACCTACTGTATTATGGATTCTTGTGGATTTTCTCCAGACACTTATGACAACTGCAAGCTTGTTTTACCCTGGGGATATATATGTATGTGGCCAGTTGCTTCAGGTCATATTCCTTCCAAATGGAAGTCAGCTTGACAGCTATTAATTTGCACTTGGCCATTCCATGTGTTGTTTTGCTCTAATTATTGGTCACTGTATGGAACAGGTGACAAATGGCCACATGAGAACCCTTTAAATCACTAGATGTACAATCATTAGGAAAACAAACAGTCAGGGTCGTTAAATGTTAGCTTTCTCTCCAATCCCAAACAGAAACAGATTTTACCTGGTTTTGACATTTATTGGAAAGGGACGGAAAGAGGTGACAATACCTTGCTGTTTATGAAACTGGCTTCCCATTCTGTAAGTGTCCTAGTTTCACGGAAAGAGGGGAATTTAAGGAAAATACAATAGTTCTAAGATCAGGTGCAGAATCTGGTTTATCTAATGATTTTGTCACAAGGTTCAATTAAGTGTTCTTTCCCAAGTAAAACTAAATATGCTTACCAAAATATTTCCTCTGAGCTTCAGCTACTACAACTATATCAAATTAAAGCAGGCAAAAAATTTCCTTTCTGAGCAAGACAGTACTTGCTGAACAAGAATGGCACAACACCATTATAATGAGCTTCCCTTCTACTGAAGTAGCGTTGCAGAGGATATTTAATTGAAGTCCGTTTCTTCAGACTCCCAGGGCCTAATTTGGTTCTTAATTTGGGCCAGATTCTCTAAGGACATAAACAGAGGACTTTTTTTTGTTCCAGTGAGTAGTGACTAACTCTTGAATTTTTGCAAGATTATAGACCTGTCTGTAGTGAAAATTATGAATAATTTAGTTGATCTCAGTGGAGCTGCGTTAGTGAAATCAAGAAAAGATTCAGCATCTTGGAGTCTTGGTGAAATTACTGCTTTTAGACCTGTGCGAGCAGAAGATACTACAAGATGCTACTTGAGTGATGTCTTGTAAAACACACTAAAACAATACAGGCACAACACACAGAAATAGTGATTGCCATAGGACATGGTTTACTAAGACTTAATCTGAACTTAAGCTCATCACTAAATAATATCCCGCTTTTTTTTATTTTTGCCTTTTAAAAATAGGTGTAAGTGCAACCTTCACGCTACTGGCTGTAAAGAAGAAAACAAAAGACTACTTTGTGAATGTGAGCATAACACAACTGGCCCAGACTGCGGAAAATGCAAGAAGAATTACCAGGGCCGACCATGGAGCCCTGGTTCTTATCTGCCTATACCTAAGGGTACTGCTAATATCTGTAAGTAGTTCTGTATAATAAGGATATTTCATTATTGGAATTCTGCCCCGTATCGTGACTCTGTAGGAAGATTAACACTGGCAAAAGTTTGTCATTTCCTTGTAACCCAGTGCATATAATTTGACAAGGTGTCAAATTCTGTTAATAGTAAATATACATCACCCGTACTCTTACATGGATGGCTGTAAATAACTTGCATGAGAACTGTGTGTTTGTATCCAGAGATAAATCCCTGGAAACTGCACAGAAAGGGCTAAGGAATGAAAAAATTAGGATCTTTCACAGAAAAGGTACATGCAGAGGGTAGAATCTAGTGAGAATATCTGCAGCACTGCTCCAGCCACAACACCCTTAGCTCTCCATTCATACATCCTTATTGCCTCAAAATTCAAAACAACCTCAGCTCAACATGTGAGATGAGGTCCTTGCTCATTTTTTGTCCATTTAAGAAAGTTAAAAAATCTCAGACAAAATTTTGCAATTAATAACTGAAAATCTAAAGGTTGGTAAAGGAAGTTTGTACCTGATGTTGACGTGCAGTCCAGATTCCTATGCACTCTTTTAGATCATCATAAGTGTTGAAGGAGGAAAGCGAGGGTAAAACCTGAGTTTTTATATC
Organism: Tringa tobata; assembly: GCA_033628505.1. Lineage (NCBI taxonomy): Eukaryota > Metazoa > Chordata > Aves > Charadriiformes > Scolopacidae > Tringa > Tringa tobata. The sequence continues at coordinate 3,086,851 of JAHREE010000157.1, read as the reverse complement.
TGGTTGTTTCCAGCTAATAGTCACTCAACAACACACATACTCACTATTCCAGCACACTTTCATATTATCCAAAGGAAATTATTGACAGCTGCGTTTCCTGGTGCCGGACAGATTTGGTCGAAAAGAACATGGTGCTGAAAGAGAGGGCACAAAGACAAGTATGAGCATCGGTTCTTCCTTTCATGCATGTGTGAAATACAGTGATTCAGACTCCTGAACAGAGTAATAGACTTAAATCTTCTGAAGAAAGGATTGAAGAAGATGAGGTTAAATCACCAAACCTTTTGACAGAACTTACTAGCTTCTTTTAAGAAAAGAGTCCACTGTTTTGCTCTGATTAAAAGCAAAACATTAATTTTAGAATATTAGAATATAACAATTTACTGAAAAGTTATTTGGGAGAAACAGAGCTATGTACTGTAGTTGAATTGAATGAAAAGTTTAAAACCAGAAGCAATGTACGCTGCTCAGAATGTTATCTAAGACTTCAAAGCAGCAGCTGTGAAGAATCAAAACTCAAAAATTAATATCATAGGAAGCAGGACCTTATCAAGTTAAATGTGAGAGTAATAGACCAAGTAACAAACCATGAAGTGTGGGGGCATGAAATTATGATAAAATTCTTACTGAGCAGAGAAAAATGAACTTCCAAAAAGCGGGGGGACAACATTTTGTAACAGTATTCATTTTTTCACATTATAAAAAGTGAATGTGGCTCATTTAAAGAATTAATACTTTAAAGCTATGTTTGAAAAAAATAGTGAGATTTATCAGGTTGGTTTTATTTATGTTTTACACATACATACATATACACACATGCATATGTATGCACATAAATCCATTAAAAATATATATACATATAATGCATTTGCTCCCCCAGCAATCATCTAAACTAGGGACGAGATACATCTGAACTCAAAAACCAGGATCTTTCTAAATGCAACTTGCTATATCAGTTAGATCATTTCCAATCAGTTGAGCACACACCAGAGGGAACAGTGACATTAGCACCCACAGAAAGCATGCCTGAAGCTTGTTAAAAAAACTTTCAGCATTATTGAATTTCATCAGATATACAGTTCCATCAAAAATCAAAACTTTTTCAAATAATAAGCAGTCTTTTCTGATTTTTCTGTTATTATTACTATTATTACGATAACATCATGAAAACGTAACCTTCTTTGAGCTGACAAATGTGCCACTTACCCTCAAATTCTGACTTCAGCAGTGATCAGCAGCAGAAATTTATGGCAAACGGGAAGAAGTATGGTGAACGTAGAAGGATTTCTTCTTTTCCTTCCCAGCTGCCAACAATAAACTGGCTTTCTGAGCTGGCCCCTCTGTCATGCCCATGGTGGTTGCTAACAGCTGAGTAGAAAGAGAGAGAGACTCAGTTGTCATAAGCTTTATCTCAGTGACATCTTACGGCAATACATTTCACATTTTAATGATACAATAAGTGAAAGGTATTTCATTTTGTTTACTTTAAACGTTTTTATTTAGTTAAGCCTGTACCTCCTTAGATACAAAGAAACAGAGTGTAATGCATCACTATTTACAGCCATTATGATTTTATAGACTACACATGTCCACTCTTCCAATCTATTTTCCAAATGGTGAATCCTAATCTATTTAATCTTACTGTGTATAAAACTGTGCCACATCTCTGGTCATCTGTGCTTTCTCGCTCTCTTCTGGTTCTATGATGTCTTTTTTTTTTATTTGGTGAAGCTAAAACTTCATGTGATATTCTAGATATGAGAACAACAGATCTCTTATGGTGGCACAAAAACGTGTCTGCTTTATATCTTGCTATCAGCCCTTGAGTCCTTTTTAAAGACTATTACAACATTTCTTCCAGCATCAAGGCTGACATAAGTGACAGGTTATATGTTACAGTAGTCCAGAAGTGTCATGTTTGAGTTCTTTTAAAACACGTTTTGGGTGAACATCACCTTATGGCAATTCTTATTGTTTAATATTATTTGCATTTTCTAAAACACATTCAGATGATGATAGACATTAAGAAAGTTCCCCAGATAGTGAGAATCTCTCTAACCTTCTTTGTTGTGAACATCAGTGAAATCTATTAATTTAGTACTTAGTCTTTTTATACTTTGATTGCCTATCTACTCAATCATCTCTCTGGGAGGCCTCCTGTTTCTAGTGTGATTATTTTAACAAAAAAGAATTATTAATTTTTATGTCTGTAGCAAGTTGATTCTCAAAATACTGTGGTTTATATTTAACTTGACAGATTTTATGCTTTTGTTTCCCTATCTTTGTCCACTGAGATGACTTGCGGTTTTGAAGGGTGTCTTTCCAAAATCTTCATTCTACTGTTTTGGGTTCTTTGTTTGTGTTTTGTTTGTTTGTTTATAAGATATTTAATTTTTAAAATTATTTTTAATTGATATATGATTATTCTCTAATGCACTTTTATCTCTAGCCTGCCTCCATGCTGTTTGCATTAAATCGTTTTAGCTGTTCATTTTTCTTATCACTAACTTTCTCATTTTTATTTGCTCACTCTCTGAAAGTTAAATATTCTTGCAGAGGATTTTTTTGTCCTTTTCCTTCTCAACAAGTAAGTTGACTTTCAGTGCAGAAGTGGCTCTCTGATAACTACTTCTTGAATCAGGTCCTATGTACTAGTCAGAACTAAATCAGCTTCTCTTCTTGTGGGTTGCCAGATTACTTGCTATAAACAGCAATCATTTATGTATGTAAAAGCTTAATTTCTTTTGTCACTTCCTGATTTAATACCATGTGTGTTGGACCATATGAAATTTTGCATTATTATTTAAACTCTCTGCTCAGCCAATGTAATTCCACTTACTCTGTTGCATGTATGTCACCATTTCCATCACACGATTGGCAATGCAGCCCCAGCACTATACTCTCCTTAGTCGGGTGTGGATTCTGTAAATAGTTGCTGGAATGTGTTGATAGTATCAACTTACCTGGTTTGACCCTAAACTTCCCTTGATTTATTACTAATTCAGTAATACAGTGTCCCTTCGACAGTCTTCCTTCCTCCAATTTTTGGATTCCATCCTTTCCATCTAAGACCAAAATATTTTAAATTTTAAATGGATTGGGGGGGAGGGGGCTATATGATTTTTATATGATATATGTATTTAAATAAGAATACATCTTAAAATAGTTGTATAAATGAAACAGAATATTTTTTCACAAAATAAAAAGATCCTTTTTCTTGAGATAGTCTGAATTTGGGAAATTCGCTTGGATTCAACAAGAAGAAACCTAATTCCATTTCTAAACCCTTTCCAACTGGAACTTATAAGACCTTATTATACCTTTTCAAGGTGCAGCTTATGAAATACAAGACCATTCTGGGCTATACTCCAGTCATAGCCTAAACCTTGATAGAAGGCCGTTTCTGTATCCTTCTTATTTTAAGTTAACAGGAGTTTTTCAGGAGACCGCAAAATGTTTTTTTCCCTGCTTTGCTTGTGAAAGACACCAAGCACTCTGTTGTTTACTGGCACTAACAATATTTCCACATTTGTCTCCCGCATAGCATTTATTTTATATTTTCACTCTATCTTATTGACTATTTTGTGATTACATTTATTCCCTTGTGCTGCCACATTCTATGGATAGTTTGTTCTGCAATATGTTTTGACACTCAAAGTGAACTTATTGAATTTCTCTATACTTGGTATTACAAGATAGCTTTTCTCCTCAGTATGTCGCATATGTCTGACAGCACTAGCCCTTTTCTTCCTCCTGTTGTTTAGATCATCTTTGGCACTTATGTTCTTTGCTCCATCAGACAGAGCTGTCTAAAACTGTGCTGGGCTGCCATCCATCAAAGGTGCCATCACTTTTTGTCAGTCCCTCCACAGCCAATAACCTGTACCAGAAGTGTTTGACACTCGGCAAAAACCGCCTCCCAGCTGTTAGGTGACTTTCCTGATTAGCAGTTCAACGTGAAACAAAGGATTGACTAGAACACAGGGAACATTGGTGGTTCTTTTCAGTCAACAGTTAGGCAGATAGTCTCAATCGGTTTACCGAATTTCTCCTGCAGTGGGTCCCCCTCTGATACTGCAGCCTCTGCCTCAGCAGCACGGCCTTAATCCTCCCTGAATGGGAAAAGACTTATGAGGCATCACTGCAGCACAGCTGCCACAGAAACACTTTCTGGCAAAAAATACGGCACTTGAAGTATTGTCCTGACTATCTTAATCTGTGTTTGTAGTTTTCCCCATGAGCATTTGCTGACACAAAGCCATCTTGAAGTACCAGGGTAAATGAAGCCGGACAAGAGGCTGTGTGATGGCAGGCTTTCTATTCAGGAATCCAAGTAGCATGTGTCCCTATAACTGAAAAGTTCACACATCCTGCTGTCCTGTCAAAGAAGACTCATAAAGTAGATAGTGTCCCATTTGTAAGGGCCCTGTTCTCCCAAAGAACTGGAAGGAGCTTTCCAGTGCATACTTCATGACTGAGGTAGAGGAAGCAATTGAGAGGACTCAATTTGAAGGAATAGGACACAAAGCATTTTAAGATGTAAAATGTTGCTCCTTGATGATATTGGTAACATCTTTCCTGGAAAAAAAGGATTATATGAATGCAGTAAGTTACAAAACAGCAAAGCTTCTTATTGTTTCTATTTTATATTACATATTAATTTTGACTCATGAAGCTTACAGAAGATGTAAAGCCACGGGAAAACATCACACAAAATCTCTGTCAGCCTGGGAAATTGGGTAGTGGGGGGAAAACCAGTGTATCAAGAGCATTTAGGAAGACAGAATTGTCAGAAAAACCTGCAAATGATAAACTAACTTGCCTCCAACTAGGTATCCAGTGCAACGGCCAGCAAAACATTGCAGGTACATACCTAAAAACCAATGCGCTATAAGTAACATGAGCTGTATTTCTTTAAAATGGGGCCTGAAAAATTATTCTTCAGCACTCTTCCCTCGTGTGTGACCCTGCTGAGTTGGTTGTTTGTGCTGGTTATGGTGGCATCTGTTGCTGGGAAATGAATTGCTTCTATCCGTCACTGGTTTCAAACAACTCTATTTTTGCCGTATGCAGTGAAGAGGAGCAATGAAAGAGGGTTCTAGTCCTTAAGTGGCAGTATGGGAAGGAAAAGTGTCTTTTATAAGATACTTAAAGTTCTAAAAATGGTCTGAGTTTCGGGCTTTTTGAAGTTTCTAATATATGGTATTCTGTCAATAAATTATGATTACTTGAAAAAAAGTCCTTCGATCTCACTGGGAGTTTCCTAGACAGAGTTTTTGATACTGTTTTGGAGTCACTAAAGTATCATGAGAAAAGGTCTAAATTTGAAAGGTGTTGCCCAGTAAACCAATAACTAAATATTTCCTCTGTCCCAAGTAATATTGCTTGGGAAAGCAGAGGTGGAGGATGACAAACCTCATCTAAGCCGTTCTTTTTCTGGAAATTTAAACATTTTCAATCTTTACAGAGCAAGTAATTGCAAAATTAAGAGTAGTGGGAATTCTAGGGCTCTTGCCTTGAAACACATGAAATTTCCTAAGAATTATGTCTTTCACTGTGTAGGATCCTTTGGCTGAATACATGAAAAGTTTACTCCTATGATCATAACGATCACTCCCTTTGAGGGATTACAAGGTGCTAGATTCTTCCAGCTTGTCAGTGCTTTACATTACTAGAGAATTCAGAACTTCTGAAATTGATGCTGAGAACCTGATATTGCAGTCATGCCTCAGTGAAGGAGTTGCAAAGGGAAAAAAGACACTGCAGGGAGTGCTGTCATGCTGCAGCACAGATATTCCAGCAAAAGATCAGCATTAACAGCCCTGCTCTGACTCTTTGCTATGGAATACAGCTCTATATTTTGTCCCTGCTGAAGAGTTACAATGTGTGGTGTAGAGCACAATTATAAGGACGTCTCTTTTGTCAGAAAAGCTCTCATGCAGCTTTGATCAGCAATTAATATGAATCCAAACTTGCTCTGCATTATTTACTATTATATCCTGCCATGGCTTCATTGGAGGCAGTCTCAATTCTCAGCCTCTGGGCTGTATTCACCTCACCTGGGTAATTCACTGAGCTCTTGGTGACACTCTTACCCTGAATGTCCAGAGAGCTGCAAGCTGGGTGTAGTGTTCTAATAGTAGCAGGAGCCAGTCCCTGGCTCCCATCGTATGGCAGGTGCACGTTCAGCTTGTGATGGAGAAGAGGCAGAGAAGCCCATGGGGAAGACAGTAGGCAAGACCGAGTTGACAGAATAATTCCTTCATCCCACATGTACTCCCTGCCCAGGAAGAGATGCAGGCTGGCTGCATCAATTGCACTGCTGGCGGGCAGTGCGCACAGACACTGACGACAGAGGTGATAAGAGAGACTGCAGGGTATGACCTGCTCTGACACTGCAAGCAGCCATATGGCCCTTCTCACCGAAAGCTTGATGCTCTTCCTTTCACACTGACACAAGCTATACAAGAAATCAAAAACTTGCTTTCTTTGCTAGCATCTGATTTGCTTTTTTCTGCACTCTCAGTAGTCAGCTCCATGGTAGCTAACAGCTGAACCAACCCATTTCTGGAAAAAGGGGAAATGAGAAAATTATAGGGCAGATGCAGAAGATCATACGAAAGGAAAACACCAGATTTTTTTCTCTCAAGTAATGCATGTGTATGTAGCTGCACTTACAGTGAACATGTAATATACCAAACCACCACCCTCAAGTCAAGTCAAAAATAATAAACAGTATTAAAGACTTTGTTCTACAATGTTTGCCATTTCAGGGGCAGTAGCTACCTCTGAACTTTCATTGCACACTTTACTCCCCATTTCCTCACTATAAAACTATTACCATTAATAACCATCCCAGTGATTTCAACTGGAGCACAATTTAGCTTGAACATTGCTTTGGTTTAACAAATGCAGTCACTTGGTTTTATTTACTCTTTATGTCTAGCTGAATAGAGTTGTGCATCATGATTCTTCATCTCTCTCTATAACCTGTTCACATCATTTCACTGCTGCAAAGTACTCATAGATTTCAATAGAAGGCTGACTGGAAATGATCCGCATCGCATAACATAGTGGTTTCCATCCAAAGGGCCAGCAGCAGTGGGAAGACTCCCTGCAGCCAGTTGGTGTCGCTGGTGGTGGTGTCACAGGAATTGTCATGTGGTTGAGCCCCACACACCTCCACACTGACAGGGAGGGAGAGGCAGAATCCCACCTCCTGGTCCTTGTTACTCAGGGACTTGCACCAAATACAGCTCAGCTGAATTCAAGAGCGAGCCTCAATATGTAACTCCAGATCTCACAAAAACTCTGGTACTAAGAATAATTTTCCCATCATATGTGCGGTTTTCACAGAGTGTTAATAGATCCCACTCTGTGGCCCTACATAACCAGCTCTTTTCCAGACAAACTTAGATGTGCCATTCTCACTCTCTTTAGGAAAAGGGGCATAAAGTAGTGCACTATCAAGGCCAGTCACCACACACAGGGATACCTGGTATTACAAAAATCAAGGTGGTTACAGAAGATCACATCAACCCAGAAAATTCGCAAGGTCAAGACAGAGCTCTTTAGGCTAGTAGGTGTCTTGTTTTCATTATTCTCTGCCCAGGAAGCATTTATCACTATGAATTCATTGAAAATTTTAAAATACAGTAAAATGAGAAGAGCAGACTTGCAGGAAAACCTCTCCCTTTGCTACAATCTGTTCAGGAGAAAAATGAAGGGATATTTGTATGTGCGTGTGGGAGTGAGAGCGGTGCGAGGCGGGGGAGTATACCCAGAAGAAATACAAATACCATTTCACAGTGGAAGTGTGAGTGCTAGAACACAGTATCTGTATTTTATCTAATATTTGTGAAGGTTCTATCAGTTTATAAAGGAAAACGAATGCTGCTAATTTAAAACAGCTACAATGACTTGCAAAAATGTAAGCAAGCTGCTATTGAAACTTCATGGGAAAATATTTGAAAATTGATTGCCTTTTTGGTATTTAAGACAAAGGGATAGAGGTTTCTTACATTATCCAAACTGAAAAAAAGCACTTTTTGTTACTTTTAGAACTATAACAGCATTGTTCTATTATGATGATGGTTTTATTTAGCTTTTAAAACCTCATGATTCTAAAATTTGGGAAAATAACATGTTAATAATTAAGTTTGCAAGCAACATCTGAGTGTAGGGCTCAGTTAGCAGCAGGTGCTATCACCAGTGTGGTGCTCAGCACTGTCAGACCACAGGTTCCATAGGAAATGAAACTGGGGAGCCACAGTTTTGAACACGTGCCCCTGATGTGGTAAAACACATAAGATCTGTTTATGGTTACCATTCTGCAAATGTAATTATTTCAGCATTGTCTTAGCCATGCCACGAGTTAGAAAAGTTCCCAACTTGACTCTGCAACCTTGCTTACAGTGAATATCATTTATCCCCAAGACATTCCTTTGCTCCAGTTTGCTTAATTGCAGAATGAGGTCCGCGCCATCTCTGAATAAGACAGAACTTCAAGATAGATGTTGAAAGAAGTATAGCAGATGTTTAATGGAGAAACAGACAGATTTCTGCAGTAAAATGCATGCCATCAAAAGTCAATAAAACTTGCAAAAGACAAACTGTATTTAACTGAGAGGATGCAAATATCCAGGATTTAAATACTTATCTGTAATTTGTGACTTTAACCCAAGAGACTAGCAATAGTGCTGTTAGCAATGCCATTTGATCTAAAGAAAATGGCATTTCAGAAAAGATTTCATGTCCATATTTTTGTGCTACACACCTTTCAGGGCAGACCTGACAACAAGCTACGTGTTGGGACTGCATCATGCAACATGAGTTCCTGCATTGCTAATCCAGCAGAGGAGTTTTACTCCTCAGCAGCCCTACCTCTTCTGATAGATCTCACCTGCCTCTGGAATGGTTTCCTTGCATTAATTTGGCTCAGGAATTGAAAAGAAAGCTTGAGGAAAAAAAAAAGGAAAAAAAAATATCAATGAGAGGCTTAGTCAATATGACCAATCTAATGCATTAGATTGTTTCGGTCAATTACATTTCTTTTCCATAGCTTAATTTAGATAACCGTCAGGTAAAAGAGGAAAAAAATAGCTATATTCAGTTAATGCAACATAAGGTATCAACTGATTTAAGCAGCTGGCCAAAGCAGTTAGCAACGCATCTATCCCTTGGTTAAATTATTCTCCTAGATCTGCATAATACATGCATGACTGATATTTTTATCTAGAGCATTAAACCTAATGGCTGGTTAGTTGAAATACAAAACTGTTCTGAACAAATTCATGAAGTTCAGAGAGCTGGTGTAGGTCCCAGAAATACCCATCTGTCAATACATTTTAGTGGTCCCTGCAGCCTCGTACTGAAAAATCTAAAGACTCTGCATTTATAAAGGGCTGGGTACATATTGGCAATTGCTTGGGTTTAACTATGTATTGAAATAATACTCTGAAAATTAGGAGAAAATTGTTTTCAGAATCTTAGATGTAATAGCTTAGCCAACTACAGCAAACAGCTAACTGTACTTTTTTTGTTTTCTTTCCCTACAGGTATACCCAGTATTTCCAGTATCGGTAGTAAGTAATAAAACCAGTATTGTTTTGCATTGTCATTCAGCTTCTTAGATCTAATTTCCCAACATCCCTTTCTGTTGAAGATAATGTTTCTCTGAAACTGTGCTCTATAGTGCAGGGGCTGTGTATTGGCCTTTCCGGTGTTGCATTAACATGTAATGTATTACATGGTCAGAGAGAATGTCACTCTTGGCAACACATCTGCCACAGGTTTTGTGATGGGTTCTGATCAGCGGATGAAACTGGATGTTATACAGAGAATTAAGACAGTGTTCCACAGAAAACACCTGTTGAGCATCTCTTCCCGTTGTCACCTCCCCACACCCCCAAAAAAAAGAAAAGTGTTTGCTAATAACAGGGATGTATATTAATTTTTATGCTGATAAGTGTTTGTGTAAATTTGAAGAGCAAATGGAGGAGTATAAATGGAAGAGATTTCCTTTTTATGAAGTAGATTAGCAAATGCAGGGGATCTGCTGGACTCTTTGCATTAACTCCAGCAGCCTTTGAACTGGGCTTTACTCCGCAAAGTAAACAGAATTGTGTTCCTTCACAAAAACCTGCTTTCCTGTATACAATTAAAGGACCAAAATATTAACACTTGAACTATAAAATAAAGGTAACACTGTTATGTAAAGAACCAGCGTATCCATGAAATAGATGATTAGTTAAATAAAACCCTTGAAGGGACTAGGTGCACAGTCGCTCAGCTGCGCGTCTAGCCGAGTTCCGTGGCTGAGAAGCGCACACAGTCACGACACGTTAGCTGGTCGCAGTAAAGCAGGCAGGTAGCAAATGGGATCCTGCTGTCGCTGACTGAAAGGATATTCCCCACAGCCTCAGCTTTGCAGAGGCTTTAGGCACAACTTGTGTTATGCAGGACTATCACGATGATAAAATATCGCAGCAGTAAAATGCAATTTGCCATACCTGGTATCCAACTGAAAAAAACTGTCTCGCTTCTTATGATGCAGAGTCAGGGCTGGCAATTTATAAATCAGCTCAGTTTACTTAAACTAATGAATGGCACTGATTTGTTAAGCTCTAGACAGCAAGTTAAATGCCACCAAAAGTAGCCTCCTTGCAAATGAGAGCAGCATTAACAGCTGAATGCCATGGCATCTGTTTTGCAGTTTTAAATAGTGAAACAGCATCAATGACAATAACATGCAAATGAAAGCCTTAATCTTAATAATGTAATTTTCCCATTGTAGTATCTCCTTTGGCATTTCCATGGCTGCATATGCATAGTGCTATGCTATTTTCAAAACCCTGTGTTTATACATGTATTTTATAATATATTTAAAAAAAAAAAAAAAAACAACCCAAACCTAAATGAAAGAGAAGTTTATGTCACTGTTCTCAGGAACATTCCTGCCATTAATAACAGATATGGGATGAATGGGAAAATAGCTCTTTGGAGTTTGGTTGTGCTATAGTTTCTTAGTACTGTGTTGCATGGACTATATGGTTGTGTTTTCACTTCACACTCCATACAGCCTTCGTCACCACATCTACCATTTCTGAGCATCAGCAGATGTTGGCCTTTGAAAACTTAATAGGGAAACTCAAATACCTTTTAAACAATGGTGACCTGAAAGGATGCATTGTTGACCTCTTTGTATTTTACACGGGCGTGATTAGTACAGTTTATCTATTACAAATGGAGAAAATTCTGTTTAACATTCCATAGGAAATACAGGAGTTTCTGCAAGCCTATGCTTAATCTTTAATCTTCTGTAAATGTCTTGGAATAATATGTAGTAGAATTGAACGCATTTCTTTGCCTACCTGGAAAGGATGAAGAATGAGCATCTCCTCATGAGCACAAGTAAATACTGATACTCTGCTTGGTTTTTTTCGTGTGTTTTTTCTTAAACAGCTCAGGGGGAAAATAGTTCTACTTGCACAATGTTCTGAACATCTTTCCTATAAAATAGAAATAGCAGAATTATCGTTAAAAAAGGATAGAACCCATAAATTTATCCTGGTCTCTAAGAGAATTTAACAGAAGTACAATTAACACATAAAATCAAACAAGATTAATTAGTTGTGGCTGCTTTAATGGATTCTGCATGATTTCTTCTTTTGTCTATGCTAATACAGTATTTGTGTTCGTATCAGCAGAGTTTTTCCCCATCTGGGGACAGGAAGGTACACTCAGGAGATAGAGTTTGGGTTTTATTTTGCCTGGCAGCAAATGCTAATGGGGGTTATTGGTGTGCTTCAAGCTTTTCCTTATATACAAGGAGGTGGGGAGTTATGAAGACTAAACTGCCAGCATACAAAGAAGATGCCACTGCAAGTGATGTTCATTTAACATTTTTAAGACTGCAATGAAAGCAAGCAAAGAAAAATAAAATATATTTACCTGTGTGCACATATATGTATCATTCACTATTCCTTTTCTACCTCAAAGGATCTTGTATTAAAGCAGCTCATCGTTAAAGTCTGAACACAAAGAAAGAGTGGTCATTAAGTAAACATCCTTTCTGATCATCTGGAAGAAAAAAAAAAAAAAAATCAGAGCTTTCCCATTAAGGTCATTTGTACCTGCTGTTGCCTATCAGTCAAATAATAGGTTCTCTGGTAATTTCCAGCATTCTTGATTCCAATGCTGGCCCTTTCAGCATTTTTCAGCCATGTCTGGAAAAATACTGGTGAAAGTGTTAGCAATTAATGAGTCCCAAAACCATCTCATAATTTTAAGCAATGCTTATATACAGTATGTAAATATTCTGAAAACTACATTATTTTACGTGCTAAAATAATGATTGTACAATTTTACACAGACCAGTGCATCGAAACGTTCATTATTGTGACCAAATACCAAAGTTACTAATCTGTACATGTATGCCTTCAAAAAGTTGAATCTTCAAAACTATAGCTTCTGTCTTTGTTCCTGTAAAGCCTAACTCCACTAATTATGCTAAACAGTTTGTTATAAAGGGTATAATTAGATACAGGGTAGGATAGACACGATATGCAAATAGCTATGTGTGGGTGATTATCACCTTAAAGCCTGCTGGTGGCAGATGAGTCAGAGTTTAGAGACAGACCGTGCACCCAAGTGCAAGATGCAATCACAATAATCAAATGGTATTTTCTGCTTTGTTCTGTATGGTTTTGTTTTTCTTTACAGCCAATTTCAGATTAAGAGAACTTTTTTTTTTTTTAATGATAACAAATGCAAGACACAGAAGTAAAGTAAAAAAAAGACTGAATGGGCACTCTTTTATTTTATTGTTTTCTTAACCTTGAAAGTTCTAGTAGGTATTTTTCTGGAACTAAAATAGCATCAGAATGAGTCTAGCTTTATTTGTTTTACATATTTGTTATGAAATTTTAATGTAGTAAATATATATCTTAAAAGGTTGTGAGAGCAAATGCTAGCAGATTTTTTTTTCTTTCTTTATAACAATGCAAAGTATTTTGGACCTGATTTAGCCCCCTTGCACTGAGAAGTTCTCTCATAAATTTACAGCCATAGGTTCAAAGCCATTACAATGTCAAATTCGGGATGAGAGTATATACACAACGCCCACATATGTCAGCAGGATATAAACGTGCATAACTAGGCTGTATGTTACTTTTCTATTATTATTTGAGGTCAAGATTTACAGAGAGAGCTCTACTGTTGAGATGTTTATCTCCTTAGAACATTTAAATATTGTCTTCAGACTATATATATTATTTTGGACATACTAGCCAAATGTTCTTATTTCAACTCAATTTCATCCAAATCTGACTTTTTAATAAATAATACAGTTAATCAGGCTCCTAGTCTAAGGCAATCACCTCATCTAAAAAAAATATCATAGTAACAAGCTAGTAACAGTATTTGTTTTCCCTCCTTTAATACTTTGAAGCACCCAGAATTTTTCACTTTAACAATTAGATTTTCCATTATATTAAAGCGTTACTGGCTGAAAGAAGAAAATGATAGCCTATGTGGCATAATGCACTCAATCAAACACTGGATCTGAAAGGAATTTAACATCCTTCCAAATAAAAGACAATATGAGTAGTTTATTTACCTGGTAGGATTCTTAACAAAGCCAGTTTTCTTCTGTATAACTAGACTTTCTCCCTTGAAGTTCAGTAAACAGAGCGCCTGTGCTGACCCCAGCAGAAACCATCTCTTTGCGGAGTGGTTTCTAGTGCAGGTTCAGAGATTACCAACACTGCTCCAGGGAGCACTGACAGATCTTTGGGGTGGAATTTGGGGGAGCCCTTCTTTCAGTTTTTGTTTGGCCAGATCCACCAATTTTAACAGATAAGAAGAGCCATTCTCACCAGTCTAGTAGACATGGTCACTTACAGTTTAGTAGTGTTTCTCATTTTTCATCCCAGTTTACCTTCATCATCTTGGCTTAGTTAAAAACAGTGTATCCGTTGAATTCCAACCATGATGATTCTGTGAATTCTGTGAATTGTCTTTTCAGTATTTTTTTTTATTTGCTATAATACATAGGGAATTACTTAGGTCACAGTTATCTTTGTTTTAACCATTAATAAACAATCAAGCAATAGGACACCATAGAAAATAAGTTAACAACATTCCAATATGTACCACGGTACCCGTGCAAAACACATTCCACTTGTAATATTCAAGTTTAGTTATAGTTACTCAGGGAAGTTTATAGAGAGCAGATATGATCCACGAAGATGTTTCAAAATCTAATCTTTATAGATTCAAAACTGTATAAAGCTTGGGGAGAAATTGCTAGGAAAAAAAAGCACTTTTATATTTTACCCTCTCCTGTTTTTCCTTTAGTCCCTTAGATATGTAATCAGCTTATTTCATAGAGTATAAGGGAAGGATGAGGCTTCCAAATCAGCATTCTGATTTTTTAAAAAAGATCTTGATTAACTGTTCTTCATCAGTTGTGAATTACTGTACAATAATCCTAGTCGACCAGCCAATTTCAGCATCTTTGTAGGAAAAAGTAGAATCAAAATAAAAAGGAACAATCCCTGCAAACTATCAACAGAACAATGTACTTTATTTGTCATGAAAAAGTATCTAAATATTTCTTTCCTGAGATACTTGAATTCATTGTTCACTTTTGCAAATATTTCAGTGGAAATACTTAAAATTGAAAAATACTCCCTCAGACCTCAGTAGTTTGAGAATTAACCAACGCATTTGTTAAAATCAGTGAATTTTTTTATGGTATCTAAAAGTTTCCAGAGCTGGATAATTGGATTATTATTTTATAAAGCCTCTAAAAAGATCACTTTCTTTTACTCTAAGACAACAAGTGGACACGTAAAGGACTAATTGCATTTAAATTCTCCCAACAGTTATAAAAGCTGTTATGGCTGAGGAGCTGCCATAAAACAACCACATCTTCACATTTATGCAGAATTCTCCTTTCTCCAAAGGACCAGGTATGAAACTTCCTACATTGCTCCGAAAAAAGATTGCCTAACATTGGCCAAGTATTTTTTTAACTTTATAAAATAAAGGGGTGATTTTTTTTTAAAGAACTTTTTCAACATTTCTTCCCTTTTGATGAGTTAGATTTTGAAGTCTTATAACAGTGTTGAAAGGCAAATTTCATGTGATGTAGGTTATTATGACTTTAAACAAACCTAATGAGATAGAAAAGCTGTAATAATGGTAGCGTGATCTTTTCAATAAGTGATGGAATATGGTCTAATATAAACGTACTCAATTATTTCAGCAGTTACTAAATCTGCCATTGATTTCAGTGAGCAGTATTTTTTATTATTTCTAAATTTTTGTCTAATTAACAACTAAACCCAGTGAGACATGTAACTGCACTGTGCTCGGCAGACATCTATTTTAGAATCTAATTTTAGAACAGAAGTTTACTCTTAACTACTCATGGTTTATAACAGGCAGTGGCAAGGCCAGTTTTCTATGACTAGAAACGTGGACTTCTACTAGAATCATTTAGCTTACATTGACATTTTTTTAATGTTTTTCGTGTTTTTAATAGAAGTTGAACGAAAGTCAAAACACATCTTAAAGTCTCTCATTAGGGTTCCTTACTGTTATTATAAATTAAATACGTAATCATTGTCAATACAAGTGCTCCCTGTCTGTCGTTAGAGTGAGCATGATTTAAGACTTCCTGATTTATTATTAGTAATTTTCAGCAAATGCACTGTTTGTGGAACAGGTCAGCAGAAACATTTTAGGAAATAAAATAACACTAGTCTGCTGCAGAGCGCAGATGCCCAGGCAGCAACGTAGTCTTCATACGCTCCGTCACCTGCGCTCTTCATCCCTGAGGAAAGATAGCCCCTCTCAGTGGGAATACATTTTAATTTTACTGCCAGCTCAATACTTTATTGGAGTGAGAAACCAACAAAGTGCTGATTAATTTCTGCCGACATCATGACAGGTTTTGTTCGTGTGCAGCCGTCTGGTTGGAATCAGGCTGAAACTACACGTTCATTTCCACTATTTCCCCAGTCTGAAACCATGGTGCAGACTGCAGTTCCTGCTAGTATTTGAGACAGGTTTTCTTTGTGTAGTATCATAGGTAATGCCAATACTGTATATCCAAAAAAAAGGAAATGATCATACATCTAATACATATCATGTTTCTCCTTACTTCATGAAAGTACGATATTTTCCCAATAGTTATTTTACATATAATTGGCTTTGGAACAATAGTAACTAAAAATGCAGAAATTTCCAATGCAAATTTAAAATGTCATATCTGGTTTTCTGCTCAGTCATATAGCTCACATACCTCTACCCTTAAAGTAGACTCTTAAAGCTACTACAGTAGCTTCACTTTTAAATAATAACACTAAAATGTACTTTTAGAAACTCTTTTTCACGTTTCTCTAGGCTTGTTTGCCTAGAATAACTGTCATAGAATATATTACAGTAGATTTATATATCTTTTAGAATACCTACAGCAAAATTCATTAATGATTCTGGCAAATAACACCTTTAATTACAGAATACAGTGTCTATGCATGGAACTATTCTGCAAAAGCTTGGTTTATCTAGTCAACTTCTTTATAAATAAAACCCTTAGTGGTAATCAATGAGGACTAGAAATATTTTCACAAGTTGCTGTAAAAGAACAACTAGCTGCTAAATGAATCTTCCCAGTGCCTGTTCAAAGGATGACTCATCTGTTCAAATATACTTGTGGGAATGACAGTCAACATTCTTTGACTTGGACGTCTCACATACCTTTTTAGATAAAGTGTTTAAAGTTGTCTCCATTAAAAAAAAAAAAAAAAAAAAAAACCAGAAAATTTCAAAGATAGAGCCTTTATCAAGAAACCTGTAATCTTGATGGTAATACATTCCATGAATAAGGATATAAGAAAAAAAAAATATTCTTTTTACCAAAGATTTAAAAAAAAAAAAGAAAAGGAACATAATAGAAACATTAGGTCCCCAGGAGCATTAACCACATTACCAAGCAGCCCAGAGACACTGAAGGCAGCGTCTGGTCTCATCTGGATATAACCCTGAACAACCTAATCTAACTTTGTAGTTGACCCTGCTATGAGCAAAGGGTAGGAAAAAATGACCTCCAGAAGTGCCTCTAAGATGGTTTTAATTATTGCTAATAAGTAGTAATAAACGCTAGTAATAATACTTAATTGCTAATCTTCAGGCACAGTAAATATGTTCTTTATTGTTTTGGATGTCCATTAAAATCTCAGTTAAATGTAATCTAATTTAAAGGGTCGGGGATTTTTTAATTACTTTCCAGTAGGTCACAATCTCCATTTTAATAAGTTTGCTAAAATGAGAACAGATCTATAGCATTTATAGGATTAGTAAGAAATGATTTTTCTGTCATACAAGTAACGATTTTATTTGCACAGACAAGAGATTACTTGGGGACAACATCATCAGGATAAAGTTATGTAAGAAATGTTATTGATTATATTTATCAGATAATATAAAATATCTGATTTCCTTGACTAACAGTTTACTAAATGACAAATATTCCAGAGTGTTAGTCCTAAGGCATTAAAAAGCTTTGACACTATTATTTTTACTTCTGGTAATACTTAGGCCATTTCAATTGAACACCATCATGCATGCGAATTTTTGGAGTAGGTGTGCTACACGGTATTTGACAACAGAAATAGGATGTTGGAAACTCCAGTCTGAAATGTTACAGGTTTTCTGCAACAACCCTGTTTTTGCACAGTGGCTCAGAGAAAAAGGCTCAGGGGACGGCAGGACAACGTAGTCAATTAATATTGCTTTTCATTTTTTAGCTCTGGATTTTTACATGTATTCTCTAATGTCCAGTCCCTTTAAAATCTGTAGGTCAAGGTTCCTAAAACTACCAGTGAATTATTGTATGTAGTTGAAACTTCTTTAACATAACCAGTCAGTGTTTCAGGAGGAGGAAGGTGGTGGCTCAAGTGCATGGAATTAGTCTTTCAGTGGGTTAGGGTTATCGTGC
The DNA here is from genome assembly GCA_033628505.1 of Tringa tobata. Taxonomy (NCBI): domain Eukaryota; kingdom Metazoa; phylum Chordata; class Aves; order Charadriiformes; family Scolopacidae; genus Tringa; species Tringa tobata. The sequence continues at coordinate 3,068,844 of JAHREE010000157.1, read as the reverse complement.
CACCTCACTAGGTATGGCTTCTAGGTAGCTTTTGTCATACACTCTGACAATTGTGTTTGCACTTCCTATGTGTGGGAATTGGTGGATCTGACCAGTAGAGGCAGGTTATTTTCAATCAATACATAGTCTGCTTGAGAACCTACAAAACTGACTCAGATTTTCTTTCTTCTGTATTCTTGATTGATAAGGAAAAAGCACCAAAATGCAAGAATATGTTGTAATGATGTGATTATATCACAACTTGACTGATGTAATTGCAGAAGACTACCTACCAGTAAATGGCACAGTGCAGGTCATCATCCTTTCCTTGAATTGTTCTCCATGTGTTCTCCATGACTTTTGGGACAGCCATCCCCTCCCAGCTGATTTGTCTTCGCCCTTGACAAATGGGTCAGAAGACACTGCAGAAAAAAAAATAAAATCATATCCTCCTTCCACATTAGATGTTTGAAGCCCCAGTCTTTTTGTCATAGCATCCCTGCAGGTCTTCCACTAAGGTGGACGTAACAGTGAAACACACCTTCTTCCAAAAGACCTAGAAGCCTAGAGCCTTAATGCCAACCAAGTTGTGACAACTGCAATCTACTCACTACCCAGCTGAGTTCCTTGTAGGTAGAAATGAAAAAATATCTCTCTCCCCACTAATACCACTGCTATGTAGGCTGACACGAGCATTAAGGATAGTTCTGTTCAGCTCAGAGAAGACACAACCACTGCAGTACTCACAGATGATAAAAATGTTGTCCGAATCTGATGTTCAGACCTAGGCGTATGAAAACAGAGAAGAGATTATAACAGAAAAAACAAGGAGAGTATAAATACCATTTCCCACATCAGGGCTCAAAGAAAAGCTTTCTTTCCTCCTCCCGCAACCCCATCCCCTTTACTTAGTCCCAGCTGCAACACTGAGCACTGTTCTGCTAAGGATTATCACTCCCCACAACCCCAACCCAAAGCACATTGACCAAAGGAGATGAAGCTCTAAAGAGACATAGCTAATTCTGTGGCTGAGAGACAAAATGCTTCTACATGTAGGTTGCACGTTATGTAGAATCTTTAAGAAACGTAGACATTTAGTGTTCTTACAAAAAAAAACTTAAGCTATAAAAAATATCAGTAGAGGTGACAGGAAATAGATGCAAGACACAAAACTCTGAGAGCAAAAGAAAAGGCCCACTCTACTAGTATACATATTTCTTCTGATAACAGAAATATAATTCAGTCATAAGGCCCTAAAACAGGATGTTACGGTAAGATACATGTCTTTGGTAAGAAATTCATATTTGTCTGATATTGTTATTTTATCTCTGCAGTGCAGATTTAACAGAATACGTTCCTTTTTTGTTCATGGTGTTAAAATCACATATATTGGTCTAGGATATCTTCTCATCAAGAAAAATTATATTTTAAACCACAGAAAATAAATTGTTATGCACAGTATTTTATGTCCATGTGGTGTTTTGGGAATCATCAATTGCTTGTTTTCTTGTTCACTGTGAAGTCATGTACTGTTGAAGTGCAACCTAGACTATTCCAGTACTGGATGTTTGTAATCTATGTCTTTTGTCCATATGCTTGCCTGTTCAGAACAATATCACAGATGTAAATAACAAAACCTGATTTTTCCTGATGCATGCAGATCCTCCAAAGTTTGATAGGATATGGCCGAATATTTCTTCCCTTGAGGTTTCTAAACCAAACCAAGGTAGGATGCTGTAAGATTCCTAGTGGTCTAAAATTAATGAAATTGCTTTCAAGGAGTCCCACATGGTGGCAAAAGTAGTAACAATGATAATCCAATTCATTTTTCTTCTTGTGATAAGTAATGCTATTCTGTGGGAAAACAGCCATAAAATAAACCTTACCTGAAAAGTCTTCCAACACTCAGATTACGCACATCTACTGGAAAAGTAGATGCACAAGTTATAAGTACTGATATACAGAAAGCCGTAGATAATGTTTGACTTGTTTAAGCAGCAGTCTGTATTTTGAATAAGTCTCAAGATTCTTGAGTGAGAAAGATTGTCATTGTCTACATCAAATCCGTTTTTTGTTCTTATTTACCACCCTTTGCTCCCAAAAAAAAAAAAATCTATGCAGAAATCTGGGCCATGGCTTGCTTTCACTGTTCAAAGGGTGTCCTTTCTGTGCTATAACATATACAGATGGAGAATAAAATTAAGGAAAAGGCAATCTAGAAAATAGCTAGTTGGGAATCTGTTGGGGAATTACATTGGAAGGGCTGTAGTTAAATCCATTGATCACAATGACCAAATCAATCATATGCACACACACATATAAAATCAACGGTGCTATACGTACAAGTTTCTAAGTGCCTAATAAAACAGAAAGTAGTAATTGCTCTGTGCTCTCTATAAGAATTAGCAATGTACTTTAGTTTGCATTATTCAAATATATTTTAAATTAACTATACCTCATGATACTTAGCATTCCAGTAACTTCATTTAGCCCATGCTATATTTTTCAAGCTTTTGCATGTCTTTCTTAAACAAACAAAAAAAAGCCAGCTTGATCCCTGCTCCTCTGCTTTCTGTTAGGAGTAGCCTACATTATTCACAGGAATTTTAAATCAAAACATTCCCAATGAAATGACATTTAGCATTTCTAATGGATTTCATGGCTTAATTATACTGCTTGTGATCTAAGGCTTAACTTCATTGCAAAATTCAGTATCTTGAACAGCATAAAATTATTTAGTGTTTCTTCCCCAAAAATAAGAGTTTTAGTAAATGTAGTTTTGACATTTTGTTAGGGAGCATAAAACACAAAAACTTAAAAGCGTTTCTATTCAGATTATGCATTTGCAGCATATTGTTACAGTGCTTAACATTTATTGTAGATTAAATACTTCAGTCAAGGACAGCATATGAAGAGAATAATTATAGAAATCTGCCTAAACCTAATATTATTTCATTGTGTTTTCTTTGTTTATGCTATTAGGCCAGAATAAATATGCATGTAAATTTAATAAAACCCTTTGCAGACCACTCTGGCTACCATATAGTAATTGGTCATGGATTGGGAGAAATCGTCTAATAACTTCTAACATAAAACTGCTAAAATATGTAGATGTAAATTACATTCTCTTTATCTTGGATATCAAAGCTCAAATGATTCAATAGTTTATAGTATATAACTCATTTTCCCTAACTTTCACCCTTTCCTTACAAAACAATAACCATTATTAAAGTTAATTTAAAAGTTAGAAAATAAAGAGTTTAATGTTAATCTTTTGATTTGTTTCCTATATGGTACCTTTTCTAATTTACTGTTCATTTTATTACCTATCCAGTTGCTCCCAAATTAGCTATGTCAACTGTTTCTTCTGTTCAAGTTGCAAACCACAAGAGAGGTAGGAATTCTTGGATTCATACAGTGATCCCATAGTGCTCTGTGTTGTGAAAACATTGCACTGTATGAATCTGGAATATCTGTGAAGTGTACCCATCAGCTTACTGGTGAGGCATCTTCATTGATAGTAACAGAAGCATTAAGTCACATAAGCCATACAAAGAAAATAATAAATATGCTTCTTAGACAGTCATTTCTGTCATATAGAATGTCATGGCATTTGTTTTTAAAGGAATTAAATATATAAATATGACCATTCTGATTGTCGCCTAAAAAGCAAAAGTTCACTAGAGTCTTGTTTTCCTTCCTGATGTGCTTGTAAAAGAGGATACAGAAGCAGATTAGTGACGGGCAAACAGTACTTGAAACATCAATTGTCCATATCCTCAAGAAGCATCTGTAAATGCCATGGAGTGTAATGCATAGTTATGTCTTCTAATGCATTCTAAGTGTCCCTTACATCTTCATTTTATTCTAAGAGTGTGCAAAGTCAGAGTGTAGGCATTACATTTTGAACTGATGTTTCAGTGTTTTATCAAAATAATGGAATTATTTGGGAATAATGAAGGATACCAATATTCTCTCTGACATACAGGCAATCTGTTTCATTTGCATTCACAATCTGAACCCTGAGGCCTTGTTAATGTTTTTCCTCATCAATTTATCTGTAAAGAGTATGTATAAAGGTGTTTTGTCTTTCTGTAGCTATTATGAATGTCTCATTGTTCATGGAATACATATTAACAAGGAATAGGGATATTAACACATGTTTGAACTTAGTTTGACCCATTTGATGAGATCATCAACGAGCCATACTGTTTGTTGTGAAGCAGGTCATTTCTAAGGTTACAATGAAATCTCCTTTGTTTGCCTTTTGTTAGTGTATAGAGAAACAACACAGAGTTACTGGAATATGAAAAAGAAAAACTGCTTTAATGATTTCTGAATGCACTTTCCTTGAAATACTCTTTATGCTTTTAATTAGAGAATGACATTGATAGCTGTCTCACACATTATCTGTCTTATTTTAAAAATTATGCTACCCTTCCGTGTGTGTTTATGAGTTTCGTGTGATGATGTTGTATGTTTGATTGGTCACAGCTGAAGCTTCGGCTGAACCTTGTTCCCACAGCACAATAGTATGTCATCTCAAAGATGTAAATGCATAGCATTATAATGGGGAAAAAAGGTATTCAATTAATAGAAACAAAATAATTAAATAATAACCTCTTTACGAGCCTCCTTCAGTGGGTAATTTTAGCATGCTTTCTACAACAGGATTAAGATTGTTGCAACAGAATCATTGCATTGGAAATAGTCTTTAAAGGCTCATACAGTCAATCATTCTGCAAGTTGGCAAGGGATTTGACAATTCCTGAATCATCCAGAGGCAATTATCAAATCTAACACGGCTATCTCTTCTCCCTTTTCCCTTCACTTTAAACCTATCTAGCTATCTTTACCTCTCCTCTGAGGTTTTATTTTCCAAACCATTTACTCCTTATTGTTATTCAGCTTTAAACTGTCTCCAGGTTATCTGTGTCTTTTCAGTAAGAAAAGACAGTACTTACTGAAAGGAGCATTTTCTAGCCTGTAAACTCATGTCATTTCATTGTTAGTAAACCATTTGCAGCCTGTTTTCAATACTTCCCCCTCCACCTCCCCATCTCTTTCAATGATTGCTTGGCTTTGCCAGTGCATGGCAATGGTTGGGCTGCTAGCCAGAGACATGTGCCTAAGAACCTTAAGCTGTGCTTCTGACAGTTCTAATAAGCGGGCTGCTTTTGGTCTTGGTGCGCTGGTTAAGGTGAACCACATGACGAGCTAGAAAGGCCATACAGCATTGATAGGTTTTAGCCTCCTAGGTGGCATGATGCTGAATATAATCCTACATATTACATTTGACTGGTTTAGGGTAGCACCTCATGTGGCCTGTGGAGAAAATAATTCCATTTCAATCATATCAGGACCCTTTATACAGCTTTTTTTTATAAACGCAGAGGGATGGGAAAATGATCCACTGATCAGGCCAACAGCAGTATGCAAAATAAGTTCATATTGCCACACTAGCAAAATGGGAGGGAAGAAGGAAAAATTAGAAAAAAAATGATTACATCGTTACTTGCCGTGCCTTTTTTTTTCTCCTGTGCATCACTGCAAAGGCATTTGGTCAGATGTTAGACTGTTAACTGAGGTTATTTCTATACCATGTAGCATTCACCAATCTGATGATCAAGATTCCTAGAGCTTTCCCATATCTTAGTACAAGTGAACTTTGAGACACAGGCTTTCATTCACACAGCACAGTTGTTACAAAAGAGCAGTACCCATAGCAATGCAACCAAGTGTTATAATTGGTCTCACTATTTACCTTTAATGCTGATGAGCCACATCTGAACTTGGGTAGTCCTTCTGTATATGTTTAGGAGCACGTGTGTACATCAGACTAAGTCCTTCATAATTACTAGATGTTTCTTCAGTCCAAATCATAACTTGGAGCAAACCTTGTTACAGAGTGAATTACTTTATGTACAGCTTTGTTTCTTGTGCTTTTGTAATGGCTAATTATGTGTAGTAGTACTATTAGTGAAGGTCATATCACAATCTCAGAGTGGAAGTAGCGCAGTCATTCATTCACAGAATGTTCTCGATTTCTTTCTGCTACTTTAAACACAAAAGATGATGTAGCCTAGTCTGATTCACTGTCACTTCTTTAGTCTGTATATTTTTGAAACATAAAAATGTAGTATTCTGCTGCCTGTTACCGATTTGAAAAACAAGGTAAATTACTTCCTCTAAATTCACCTACAGTATAACTATGTTTAGCTACAAGTCTGACAATCATGCCAGTACATATCGTCTCACCAAAACAAATTATCTAATGGCAGAAAAAGACAGGTCCTTTGTCAGACAGAGACTAAGACAGCATTGCTTCTGAACCTGAGATCCAGAAAGATCAGGTTGCTTATCACTAACAATTCTTTCTTATTTTAAAAATCAAACACATAAAAACTTACAATCGTAACGGTTTTTTCCTGTGACTCCTGTTTGCTCGTGGTAGTTTTCACTTTTAGATCTGTGGCCTCTGCCCCACACAGGCAGTTTTCACTGGAGCAAGATGGATACACCAAGGGAGAAAAGCTGCCGGGTGGCTGGCTGAGATGCTGACTCATACTGACCAGCTGCAAAAGGCAACAGACATTAACACTTTTTTCCTCCACCCTCAATTATGTCAAATGGTAATATACTGAGACCGATACACCAAATGTTTTACTGTACTCCAGCACTTAGAGGCATCAAACTTATCAGATTGGCGTGAACCACAAAATATTGGTTTAGCAGTATAACATTGCAGAGAACAAGAACACATATATGTTAACTGAATGTGCATATGTAAATTGAAGTAATGTTTCCTAGCAGCAGAAAGGCAGCTCTCAACATTGAAACATGTGTTGTGCTAAGCGTTGTACAGTATACGAAGTACCTATTTATAGTCCACTATAGTCCATCAGACAACAGCCAAAGAAATATGTATGTATTAGGTGTGCATAATATACACATAAACATGTACCAGTATTGCTATTTCTTTATAAAAATACAGACAGGCACAAATACTGTATCTGATGCCCTATGCCAACAATCAACAGCATATAATAAGAAAGGCAGCACAGGGGACTTGGCCCTTGTCACGTATGGAAATATTTTACACCCTCTGCTACAGCTTTATCTAATTACAGGCTAAGTTAACTTCAAGACCTTGAAGCCCTTCCAAGTCACTGCATCCAGTACTCCATTACTGTGGGAAACATACCATAATCTCTTTCACCAGTTAATAAACTACATCTCTAAAGCATCAGGTTTTTGCTGCAAATTAGAAGTGTTCAAGAACTTCAGTGCCCTTATGGCTAGATACCATCTCCAGATTTCCAGTTGAAATTTCTTAATGGCCAGTTAACACCCATTTGTTCCTGTGCCAGTGTTGTCCATTAGCGCAGATATCAATTTAGGATGGCAGAAGGCTGTATCCTTGATGTATCTATAGTTCAGTGATATCCCATCTTCAGTTTCCTAGACTAAACAAGCCAAATTGTCCTAGTCTTCAGTTGTTAAATAGGCTCTCTACTTCTCTGGTCATCTTAATAACATTTGCTGCATTCATTTTGGGCTCATAATCTCAGAGTTGAGTGATCAGACTGGCACAAGCTTTCTACACAAAACATAGCTGTACCTTCAATAATGATATTGATACATTCCTAATTTATGCTACTTTCTGCATAAAACCAAGCATTGCTTGTGATTAAAGACTGAAATGCATTCTATGTTTAACGAAGGGGTATCTGAAAAGTGGCTGTCATGCCAGCTGTGTTTCAGATGGCTGCAGTAAGCATGCTTTCTATTCAGTACACATTTCAGAACTTTTATGAACTTTTCTGGCCCAATTGTTTTTCATCTCAGAATATAAAAATGGGTTAATGCTTACCTCAGAAGTACAGTAGAAGCAGCTCTTAAATAAGACCTCTCTTCTATCTTTTTCTTCTCTGTTAATTGTTTTAGGAATTGCTAGCCAAAATTGTCAAACTAGAGATTTGTTTGGTTTTGAGTCTGGTTCTCAAGGTGCCTACCGCTTACCGTACCCTGCATTCAGTAGTATTTTTGAATACTCACTATTTAGGTCAGAAGAAAGCTTTTATTTTACAGTTGTGGATTTAAGTGCAATGAACTTTGACAATTTTGTCCACTGTATTTAATATTTTTAATATGAGGAAGTTTTTCTCATGTCTTGATTTATACTCATCTCAAACATGCAAAAAGATGTGCATTTCTATCAGCGGAAACTGAGCCTCCAGTACCCCTGAAAGGTTTACAACTGCAAATGCTTCAGCTCCATCAGGTCTGCCAACAACAGCCAACCTTCAGCGTCATGCCATGGTCGCCAGGTCACGCTAACCTGCCTGAAACAAACTTCACTTTCATTGCAGATAACCATCTGCTGTTGTCTGTGTTACATTGATTAACATGTATGTGCCATTCATTCATACTTCTATTCATGGTTCATTTTTACTAAGCATGTGATGTGCTATTACTCTGCTGCGGTATACATTTTGTATACATTTCTGTTCTTCCTTGAAAGACTGTGAATGCTTCGGGCACTCCAACCGGTGCAGTTACATCGAGCTGCTCAATACGGTCATTTGCGTGAGCTGTAAGCACAACACTAGAGGTCAGCACTGTGAGTTATGCAGGCTGGGCTACTTCAGAAATGCTTCTGCAGAGCTGGACGATGAAAATGTGTGCATAGGTCAGTCCCGGGATAACTGCGGCTTTTCTTCTGTGCTTTTTCAGCTATACTGGCAGCTGCTAGGGTCCACTGCTGCTCACTTGACAGTTGAGCCAGAATGAGCTTTTTCAATGGATAAGAACATCTGTGTAGACTTTCCACCTAATTTCCATTGCCCCTGTAGCCCCAAGGAGATGTTTCAGTGAACATCCCTGACCAAGGGTCCTGGGAACACTTTCCTCAGAAGCCCCTGGGAAACTGATTGTGCTGTCCTTCTGCAGGAGGGAGCCACGCTGCAGTTGTGCCTGTGAAGACTGAAGGGTTGAGTCATAAATACCTGTTCTCAGTCTAACTTTCAGTATTACTAGTACAGAGTCTTGAATACTTGCTTGGGTAGTTGCCAGCTGCATCAATAGGACGGGGGTAGTGGTGTTTATTAACACCCTTTATTTACTTAAATTTCATAAAAACATGTTGCAGCTAATTCTGCTCCCAGGCATAGGGCTGTAAAAGCCGTGTTACCTCCCCTCTCCTTACAGGAGAAACTGAAATTATGCCCATGTGGATAGGAGCAGCATTTTGTCGAATCAGTTTGACATGATGTCATTTTAGAAGTGGGTTTCCTAGGGAAAAAAGTGCTTATAGTCTTAGCATCTGCTATAAATACCCAAAATGCAGAATTAAAGGAAATGCCAGAACATAATAAAAAAAGATCTTTATCACAGTAAAAGAATATAGATTGTTCTCTTGTCACCACAGACAGTACACAGAAAAGTTAGGACACTTTAGGTGAAGGCTGAATGTAATCAATAAAGGAAGCCTCATACAATGGCCAATGGTTAACAGGTAGCCACAAAAGGCACTGTTCTAATAACAAACAGGTGGAAAAGTTCATTACATCATGGTTTTTATAAACATAAGCATCAGTAGAACCTGTTATGGATTTTCATTGTGATTTTTTTTCTTTACATTTTCAAGGAAGCAAAAAGAAAAGAGTAGAAAGGTTTTTTTCATGCCAAAATAGATGAGTGAATAAATTATATTTTAATATTCTTTATAATCCATTGCTGAGATTCAAGCCAGAAACTATTTAGGCTGTCATTATTTGTTTCAGTCTGCAGGTTGACAGATTTACATTTTATTTCGTGATAAACACACAGATCCATCCACGCACTGCATTTCACGTGTCCTTTTAACTTTGCTTGGCAACACATTCAGAAAATGCATGATCTCCTTTGACATTAATTAGTCTAAGCTAATAAGAACTTTAGTAGGCAAGTCATGATTTTGTATGACTGTGCTGAGGAGATTAATCCAATCAAATGTTCTTGGAAAAAAACCACTGTCCTTCATATTTGTTTGATGCAGATGACGGACATTATCAGTATGACATCAGGGCTGTATAATTTCAGCTGCCTAAATAGGCCTAATGAATATGACACTAAATTACTCTATTTGGGATTTTTCATCAGCTCATTCAGTAAATTTTTTTCCCACGTGCACTGAAATGCTAAGACAGCAGCTGTAGCTACATAAGACAAGGAAGCTAATAAACCAGTAGTCAAAAATAAGTAAATTTTAAATTAATTTGCAAGTCGTGTATTTAGAATGAGTGTGCACTCTGAAATTGCCTAGACTCTACAGAAATAAAATTTAAAAACCTTTCATTTAATGAGAGCCTTAAAAAAAAAAAGGCAATGTGATGCATTTGTTGACTTTCCCACCTTAATGCAAGCACCTATTCTTGGGGCCCGTGAGAATTGTAGGATGTGAGATGACTATAAGATCAGGCCCTGCCTTGCTACGTATTAGGTAATTTGTTTTAAATCAATAATATTCCCATTGGACTAAGATAGTTCTCAGGACCATAGTGATCATACTGCATACAAAATATATGTATCCTAGCTGATTTGCCAACTTAAGAAGACTTTCATACTATTTCTTGCTTAAAGTCAGTGAACTGAAGTTGATACCTAAGCACCTTTTAGAAAACAGAGAGGTTTGTGCTTTAAGTGTTTCCTGAACTGGGGCTCCTAAGATTTAATTCTGCATAATGTGAAGTATTTTCATCTCTGAGAGAGTTGATGGATTCACCACCCTTTTTGGTCAAGCACAAAGAGTCTTGCTCTATTGGAAACGCTCATTTTTCTTTTCTCTGAGTTTAAAAGCAGTGTTTTGGGTTTTAAGTATGAGTGGAATGTTGGCATGAACATTTTAATAAGCAGATTTCCAGTGATGTGCATATCTTATTCCCTTATGAAAGTTATGTTTCCAGCCTAATTCTTTCCTCTTCAGCCACATACGTAGAAAAGTAAAAAATGTTTGGATAAGCTAGTTTAATGGCAGCTAACGGGGCTTTTGCTCTGATTTATCAAAACTACTTGTTTGATATATAGTTTTCATAAATATATATGGTAAGTACATGGGTAACAAATCTGCGAATCTTAGCTGATACTAACTAAATGAAGAAAATGTAAAATGTTTCATTTTTAAAACTGACAAGTTAACAAAGAGTTGAAATACTGAGAAGGTTTTTACCAGTGAACCAAATGCAACGCATTATACAGTGGGCTTAAATCTAATTTCATTATGCCCTTAATTTCTTTGGAAGCAAAATAAATTTTCTTTCCTAAAATGAAATACCAAAAATTTGTGGGTTTGTCAGTTAACTGCAAAATTACCTCATATGAAACAGCAGTTTCTAAATAAATCAAGGTATTTTAAAGTTAAAAATCATTCACTTGACATGCTTACAGTGAAAAAGAATTTAACAACTTGAAGAGCTTTTTATTTTTACAAGGTCTTGATAAAGTCTTAATAACTCTTTATGTTACTAAATACACATGCTGGCAAGCATGGATAGCATGGAAACTACCACGTAGACCCAGAGTAATAAAACATTTCTTTTGTCTTACAACATAAATACTGAAATGGTAATTATTGTCACACCTATTAGAAAACCAGCCTTCCAGTCACTTAGGCTTAAGCTTCAGCTAACACCTGTGAGACTTTTAGAAACCCTAATGATATATGGTTAAGTGAACCCTGAGGGTTGTCCTGTAGCCACTGTCAACCCAGACTGATAAAAGCAGCAACCCTGCAAGCTTCAGCCCATTTTCCCAACCTTCTTTTTTACTTATTTTCATTGTGTTTTGTTGGCAGCATCACGTTGATATAGAAACTCAGTGAACAGATGACTACTACTGTCATCTTCCCATCCTTCAGTCACCAGATGGAGGTTAGGAGGAAAATTACTCACCAGTTTACATCTGCAGGGTTTTTTATTTCCACTTGGGAACCTGATGTGTGGTCTGCATATTAGGATGATCTGGGAATGTTAATTTAATTTCACTTAATGCCCTGTTGTAAGGGCATTGGAGATACTGACTGCATGCATGTGGCACACTGGAATTGGGGCTTTTGAGCTGAGCTTTTTAATGGCTTAAGTATGTGGGAAGTCTTCCACAGCCTGTGATGCTGCATTGGACAACAAGCTTGGATGTTCAGTGGACCTTTGTAGGTTTCTAGCAGTTGTGTATTGCAAAAGAAGGAGGCTGTATTCAGTTACTAAAGGTTACTAGGTCTGTTCAGTGTTCTGATTTGATCTACTGCTTTTGTAAAAGGGCCTGGCTTAAAGTTTTGATCCCACTGTCTAGTTTCCCTTAAACAGCACAATATGGGCCTGGTGATTCTTATGTATTTATACGATAGAGCTCAGGAGGAAAACTTTCACTGATTCAGGGTCAGGTTCTTGTTCTCTGGAAAGTATAACATTATGTATCTATAAACATTTAATATCACAGGCGAGAGATTTGTTTCACAAACACTTGTTTATATCACTGTAACTCCATTATGGTCCCACTAAGCTATTTTTAATGTACAAGTATCAGGCCCTCTGTTTCTAATGTAATTCCAAGTGTTTTGTCTTTCAAGGTTTTCTATAAACACTTTTCAAGCAAATTTTGCTTCCCGCATTTAATATGTATCTCAGTTCTATGCCTGTTTACATAAACATTTCATAGATCTGATTAACATCAGAATTGCCAGCTTTTCAAATGGCACTCACTGTGCTATAATTCTCCTCAGACTTGCACAGTATTTTTGGTGTGTCAGTTTTCAACTTCATTAATGAATGTTGCTAGCTAATTGACTCTATTATTATTGTGGAACTCTGTTTGCCAAAGGTAACTCTTCTTCTACAGCATGCCAAATGCTCAAAGCGCCATCTGTAATTTATAGTTAATAAACACTGAGATAACAGATGACAAATGTCTTCCTGGTAATTTTTTTACTGTTACAGTTTTTCCATTGTATTTTTTTTTTTTAGTATTTTACTTCCCAGTTCAACTTCATTTTGTCATTACAATATTGCTGAGGTTTAACGTAATACTAGGGAACAATTGCCAAAGGCAGTCATCAAAGTAGCACTGATTCACAGACATATAAAGCCAGACTCCCAGCAGGTTGCCCAAATTCAGGAATCGATTTGCATGTCTTTTGCCTTCAACAGCAGCAGAGATCAGATGCTGCCAAAATGTGTTTGTGGTCTCAGTTGACAGTGGAGTTACTCTGGGTCTACATGGGTCTACATACAAATAAGATACAGCCCTTCATTTAAAAAAGTAGTAATAAGCTGAAGAACCAGAGTGCCAAAAATGAGCTCTGCTAGCTACTGTCTTATCTTCTTTGTTCAGCTAGATGAAAGCTGAACACAGATATTGCAATCGTGTTAAAGAAAAGGGCTGTGAATGAACAACACAGTAAGTGCTGTGGGAGGAAAGGGGCTACCCCAGTCATTCTTTAATTATGTGAACACACATGGAAAATAGACAGTGGGGAATGAACCTCATTGCATTTTCCATCTGCCCACTGGGAGATGAGAGAAATGGAAATGGCAGCATAAAGCCAGCTCTGATAAGTTTTGCAGTACATTACTGCTCACCTCAAGCTTTTCATTGTGGACTACATAAAAGGTTTATTAATGTCACTGATAAATACAGTCTCATCAATTTAATGGCAAATATCCACATAAATTATTATACTGCTCAAAACCATAAAGGAAGACTATCTTGGAAATAAGTAAAGTGCATTTATACAGCCCTGTAAAGACATTCAGAACTTCTGAAAATATTGAGTAATATAGAGAAGCCTATTTGAATAATGCAAAACATTTCACCCTGATGGCACATTGATATACACATACTATACAAAGCTTTTCTAATGTTCATTAAATTGTCAAAAAACGTTCTTACCAAAAGAGAATCTGTTACAATCACTTCTCTTCGAAGAACATGGTACCTTCTGCCTTCGTATCTTTTCTGTTTACTTTTTCTCATCACATCGTAAAATGTCTCTTCCTGAAATGACATATGCAAACAAATAAATGGACCTATAGTAGTTATATTCACTACTCTAGCTATCCTTACCAGACAGTCTTCCTTTACCTTTAGCACTGGAAATACACCCTCTATTGGTATTGAATGAATTATCACCATATGTAGACCTGAATCTAGTGTGTATGTGTTGTCTTGTTTCTGCAGACTGTTATTGTAACCCTTTTGGTTCAGTCCATGATCGCTGTAATGACAGAGGATTTTGTGAGTGTAAGGAGGGAACATCAGGGCCTAAATGTGATAAATGTCTGCCGGGATATATCTGGCACGGCTTGGGCTGTCAACGTAAGTAACTCTGAGAGTCGCCCCTCTCCTGCAACTTTGCTGCCTCTGCGTCTGTGTGCTATCACGTGCAGCCACTTAAGAGCAGAAAACGAGTAAACTGCTCTAGGAGCTGTGAGAATGCCATAGTACCTGAACCTTTTCGGAGACTCCCAGATGAGGACAGTAAATTGACTGTGCCATCCATTTATTTCAGTATGCTTTCAGTGCCCTTTCTCTTTCTCCTGCTAATGCCTGGAGGAGCTCCTGCTGAAATATGTAAATATGCTTGTCTTGCCAACTGCAAAATAAGTTTTGTATACTAAAATGTCAGTACATTAACTCCAATTTTAAAATTCTTACTAAAAGACAAAAGGTGATTTCTCTGCATGTCCACTTTTTTTCTGTACTAAACTTCAGCTTCTTGAGTAACTTAACTATGCTTTCGTACCTTAAAACTATGTCCCTGGAAAATAAAACTGCAAAACACTGTCTCATTGCCTGTTATAATTAGTGAAAACTAAAGATTAAAAAAAAATGGAGGTGTGCTTAACATCCTTAAAAATAAGAGCTGAAATTTTGCATAAATATTGCTAGAGCAGATGCTGCTTCAATGCTTAGTTGTGTATTTAGCTTCTCTTCTGGTTAACAGGTCTTGTAAACAAGTGAGCAGAAATACCACATCAGTATATACAGGATTAGACTTTTATTGTGAATTTCTTCTGTAGTAATTTGTAAGATTTATTCTTTATAACTGTTTTGATCATCTACTTCCAGAAACTCTGGAGAGTCCTCTCATGGTTTTCTTTCACTTTTTCTCCCTGCCTCTCTGCATTCTTACACACACACATTAAAGAGATTTCTACAAGAGCTTGCTTTTGATTTTTACGAGTGAGAAACACAAGAGAGAATGTAATTACTGAAACCGATTATCCAAATATTATAAAATTGGCTGTACAGCCACAGAAATGCTCTAAAAACAAATGCAAATCTTATATCATAAATTTTTACAAAAAAACAATAAAGCTAGAGATTATCACTGCCTCGCTAAGTGATGAGTACCTCTGAAGTGGACAATCTGGGCTTGTGACAATTTAGCAAGTGTATCTGGAAAGAAAAAACAATAAATAAAGAATTTCAGGAAAGATTGTGATAATTAACCAATTATCATTAAAGCTAGTACATTAATTAGGCCAGTCCTCTTTATCAGTGATCTGGACAAGGGGATCAAGTGCACCCTCAGTCAGTTTGGAGACGACACAAGTTGGGTGGGAGCGTTGACCTGCAGGAGGGTCTACGGCTTTGCTGAGGGATCTGGACAGGCTGGATCTATGGGATGAGGCCTGTGGGATGAGGTTCAACAAGGCCAAGTGTTGGGTCCTGCACTTGGGTCCCAACAACTCCATGCAGCGCTACAGGCTTGGGGCAGAGTGGCTGGAGAGCTGCCTGGCAGAAAAGGACCTGGAGGTGTTGTTTGACAGCTGGCTGAACATGAGCCAGCAGTGTGCCCAGGTGGCCAAGAAGGCCAACAGCATCCTGGCCTGTATGATGGTGAGTAGGACCCAAGAGGTGATCATCCCCCTGTACTCGGCACTGATGAGGCCCCACCTCGAGTACTGTGTCCAGTTTTGGGCCCCTCACTACAAGAAAGACACTGAGGTGCTGGAGCAGGTCCAAAGAAGGGCAACAAAGCTGCTGAGGGGTCTGGAGAGCAAGTCTTATGAGGAGAGGCTGAGGGAGCTGGGGTTGTTTAGTCTGGAGAAAAAGAGGCTGAGGGGAGATCTTATCTCTCTCTCCAACTCCCTGAAAGGAGGTTGTAGAGAGTCGGGGGTCCGTCTCTTCTCCCAAGTCACAGTCAATAGGACAAGAGGAAATTGCCTCAAGTTGCACCAGGGGAGATTTAGATTGGATATCAGGAAAAATTTTTACACTGAAAGGCCTATTAAGCATTGGAACAGGCTGCCCAGGGAAGTGATTGAGGCACCATCCCCAGTGGTATTTAAAAGACGGGTAAACATAGTGCTTAGAGATATGGTTTAGTGATGGGTTTTGTCAGTGTTAGGTTGATGGCTGGACTAGATGATCTGAAAGGTCCCTTCCAAACTAGACAATTCTATGAATCTATGAAGAGAAAAGATGTTTGCATGGGCAACACAGTTAAATGTCACCTGAGAAAATTTGAGTTTCCCAATTTCTGCCAGAAAGCTCCTGTTTATATTTGCAGGTTATTTAAACCATACTTTTCACATGTGGTTGTTAACTGTAGTCTCATTTTCTGGATGCTTGCACTTGAGTTTTAATTCACAAAATTATTGGGTACTAACTGTTGCAGCAGAAAACAGGCAAAGTAGTGTTTCAGATCTCAGATTTCTCGATTATTAATATTTTGAAAAAACTGATCCTAGGTATCTCAAAACACTGAGAAATCATAGTATCTCCGTCTGCCTTGCACCCCTTATGTAGAAGGGGTTTCTCACCACCCCTGTACCTTACCCTAGGTACTGGCAAAATAAGCATTAGAATTATTGAAGTATTGAGATATTGTAGTGACAGGAACTACAGGGGAAAAAAAATGAAAAAGAAAATCAATACAAATCTCTGCAGTAGAATTTGAATAAAGTACAGTAAACACTATGTCCACACAGTGGGTCTAAAAAAGGTATTAAGTAGCTGAGATATTGAACAGGTCTGGAGGTCTGTGAAAAAAATTTTACAGTCGTATAATTAATATAATTTATATATATATCAGCTTGTCAAACTAATTGCTTATTAAATGCAGTATTTCCTATCTTTTCAGGTTTGGACATTATAACCCCAATAATGTTCTTTTAATGAGGATTTTTTTGAGCTCAATGTATAATTAGCCTGATTTTAGCTGAATCAGAGCATTTGTAAAAGCTTTAGACAGTTTCTGTAAATGCAAGTTAGTGCCTTTATATATGCTGACAAAACTAATTAAGTTTCCCTCCCTGTGTTGTAATTTTCTGAACAAATCTCGGTCTGATTGTGTAACTGTTAGACATTCGCCAAGTTTGACCAAATTATCTGATCAAATTCAGAAGAAAAACAACTAGATGCAGTTGTCAGTTTTATGGAACAGACATCAAATTGCCATGTTTTACCAAGCACACACTGATTTAAATCTCATTTCAAGTCTTTTCATGGAGGAACAGAATCCAAATTCATTTAATTTTGTACTGTGGCAATTTTAGCTTTGTTTGTTATTTTCCCATTGAAATCTAAACAAATGACTGGGCAAGCAAGCAGACCCCAATATACAAGAAAATAAGAACTCATTCCACTGCCTTAGCAAAGCTCAAAAAGATTATTTGTCTGGACATGTAGCGTGTGGTTTTGATCTGTTTTCCTGAGCTTGTACTGTACAGAAATGTACATATGCAAAGACGGATACACACACAGTCAAAAGACCAATATGTGTTTGTTTACTTTTTGTTATACATAGCCTATTAGCATTATTAAGAAAATCTGTCCTTATGGAGCTTTGTTGCTAAAAATCATTAACCTAGGGCAACCAGAAGCTTGACCTATAAATAAATAAGTTAAATCTATACCATAGGTAGTTTAATTACTTGTATGATTGTATGAGTAAATGGAGTGGCTTAGTTTTGTATATTAGTAATCATATTTGGGAAGAAAGAGTGCTGAAGTCCTTTTGTGTTTTGTAAGGCTCACAATATTTCATTTGATAAATTACTGTTCGTAGTCTACCTTTTACCACACATGGGCAAAAGACACAGAAGCTATTATCCTCAGAAGTATTCATTTAGGTACCTCACTCTTACTGATTTCATGTAAAACCTTTGAGGATCTAGGTGGAACGCTCACCACTTGCATCTCTGTGCATACAGAGGTCAGATGCAATTTTTGACTTTGCCTCCCAGATAAAACGCACCATGATAACAGCTGTTATTTTATTGAATTCAGGGTTTATGCGGCCTAGACATAGTGGTCAGCAGGCCTGGTTTGTACAGGAAGGTTTGTTGCCCTCGGAAAAAGAGGCACAATAGATGCAACTGTGCCTTGCCGTACTTCTAAGCTCTCCCCCAGAAGCATTCATGCCGCAAGCATTGTGCGTGTGGGGAAGCTGCTGGGGTTTAGCTCTCTGCCTCCCTCCCAGATACCGACAGTGGTTTTCTCACCAGCACACGTACATAGATCAAAGGGCATGGAACAGATTCAGAACAGAACAGTCTGGTCCAGAAACCCTTTTAGAATTCCAGAAACATGACAAAATACACAGCTATATTTCATGTTTCTATTTAGAAATTAGATTATTTCCTTTAAATTTGAACATAAAAACAGAAAAAAAAGTTTCGAGCCTGGCAAGAAATTTAACCAGCAGCTACTGCTGGTTTGGGCCACTCTTAAACTGAACATAGTGCTTTTTGATAAGAGGAACCTGTAACAAAGGGTAGAAACATTTACACACAGAAGAACTGCCTGAGTTTCAAAAAGATGAAGGCAAAATATTAAGCATGAGCATTCATTTGATTTTCTAAGTGTACTACTCACAGTCTCACATTTTTTGTATTTCTTGGCTGTGACATTTCAGGTGACGAAATTCTGTTGCATACATACAGGAGCATTTAGAAATAACACCTTTTAATTTCACGCACAGAAGAATTGATTCCATAACCAGCTGCATATTTATCCAATCAGGCAAAGAAAAAGTGACTCTCTTGCCAATCTCAGTTTACCAGCACAGCTCAAATTTTCATTAGGCATGATCATCCCATGGGGGAAAGGTGAGCGAAGGTCCAGTGATTAATATTATTCACTATCTTCCTTCATACAGTCAATGAGCAAATAAAGACATTCAGCCTGCAGCCCCAGAAAAGCCCAGACCAGCTACAAGAGTTACGAATGGTAGCTTGTACCCAAGTTAAATTCAGTGCAATATTTATTGTGACTCACTGTTTTAAATCATCTTGGATCAATGGCGTAAATCTTAAACAATTAGTGAACGAGTTTTCAGACAGATGCCTTACGTCAAGCTCTGAATAGTTTTTTATTTTACCTTTTTTTGTTCATTTTAAATAGTTTTTATTGAAGTAAGCAGAGGATTACACTCTTCAATGCTCAAACTGTGCTCAACGCTTGTATCTGTCTTCCAGACTGAACTTGTATTACTCTGCAGCCTGTTAGATAATTTATATTCTGCCACAGTGTGCATTCAACGTATTATATGATTATTTAAATATAAGCTTCTTTGTCTGCATTTTATCATGTGCTACAAATGTTAGAAGTCAAGGCATTTGATCAAAATCTTCATGCAGATTGAATATTGCCAAAGAAAATCAAACCTGAAATTGTAACCGTGCAACCTACA
Source organism: Tringa tobata (assembly GCA_033628505.1). Lineage (NCBI taxonomy): Eukaryota > Metazoa > Chordata > Aves > Charadriiformes > Scolopacidae > Tringa > Tringa tobata. The sequence continues at coordinate 3,049,190 of JAHREE010000157.1, read as the reverse complement.
TTAACATTTCCTGTTGGAAGTTTATGTTCAGAATTCAGTAAGAAAAAAATGTTGCCATCCTTTTCTTAAAAAAAAGCACTTCTTTATAGACAGATTAAATACATAAATGTAATTGTCTCCCTCCTTGAAGGTTAGTGATCTTTTATACAAGTTTGTACACAGATGTATTCTGTGAGTCCTTCAATACCTATACATTGAACTTGTGCCTGGGGAGGTATACTCTGTAAAATAGAAATTCAGAACTGGGATGCCCTGCTTTCCAGTTCACTTTTGCAGCTGCCTGTTAGGGGAGCCATAGAGAATCCATCTACATCTTTTCACATCTATTTACCAGTAGTAGTTTTAATTCTTTTAAGCTGGTCAGAATACAGTGGGATTTCCCCTCTGCACAGGTGCTGTATGGACTTTCATTTCTAGTGTGTTTTGGTGCCAGGACTGGTGCTAGCAGGTGCAGTGCCAAGCTTGGAGCTGGAGGGAAGTAAAACATAGAAAGAATTTATTGAAAAGGATAAAGTTCTGATGGGGCTGAACATTGCTGTCCCCAAGAACCAATCTGCCTCTGGTCTTTATAGCTGAAATACTGATTTCTCAATACCTATCTTACGTGATTGTTATGCAGGCTAAAGAAACTGTGTGCGTATAGGGGTTTGGATGTAAGAGGAACAGACTCTGCTTCAAACGGCTCCAAATTTAAATCCAGAATAATTCTCTTTAAATCAATCCAGAATCTCACTGCTGCAACTCAAGCAAAGCATGGCTTACATATGTAAGACAAACAAGGCAAGACTACAAACAAAATTACAGCATTATCAGGACTGCTTCTCAGATGATGCAAAACACTAATTCCACTCACCTGGAGGGAAACATCTGATGCTTATACGTGTAACGCGATACTGATATCCTGGGTCTTTTAAACCTGAGAAAAGACAACATGAATGTGTATATTAATGCATTCATTCCAAAATACATGGCTGATACAGGGTTACAGACAATTGTTCAGCATGAATATCATGGAACAGTATTATTTTTTAATGAGATACTGGATTTGAAGGAGAAAAATGTTGATACCTCTCTAGGGAGAGGATATTTTACTCAGAATAAACATGTTGAAACAGTGTATTTAACAAACATTATTAAGTGAAGCATCTCTCCTCTATGAAGAGCACAGAGGAGAAGATGAAAACATAGGATGCTTTCTCTATATAGTTATTATACAGATCTACATAGTGTAGCATGCCTAGGTTGGGGATCGAGTCTCAAGCTGCTTTTAGTACAGCTGCCTACAAATTGTGTGGAAATGGAAGAACCTGCAGGAGGAATAGGCTAGAGGGGCACTGGTGAGAGCTCAAGGACATTATCTCTGTGTCAGAAGGAAGGGTTCTGTGAACAGGATGGGGATTGTGAATGTGGTAACACCTGGGGGGAGGTTGTGGGGGATGTGTGGAAGCTGAAGAAAATAACAGGTCATAAATCAACCAGAGAATGAGGCATAGAAAAGGGGGCTAGTTAGCATAGTTAACATCTTATTAAGAGGCACCAGTTTCTTAACAGACTGCAGCTCTTCACTTCAGGAGGTTTACTCTGATAACCTGATGCTCAGACTTGCTTTCTCCAAAGTGAAAAGAAATGGTTCTGTAGCAACATTTATACACCTGACCTTTAATAGAACAATTTTTCCCCAGCAAGGTGAAGGATTGGATTGGAGCAAAGACATTGTTCTCCTTTTGATCTTGCCCAGGTGTCAGCTTCAAAGCTGCTATTCCAAGGCTGTCTAAACTGCTTTAATTGCAAGTGCAGCAATCCCTCTTCTCCCAATTCCCAGCAATTTAGTCCCACACCTCTAGCAATCTCTCAGGCCCTCTCAGCTTGACCTTTCATTGAACCATTTCAGATCTAACTCAGCAGGACACTAACCAAAAAAGAAGAATAGTTTTCTGCTGCGTTAGTTCTGTGATATGAATCAGCAATGGGTTGAGCAAGCAGGAGCTCCCCAGGAGAGCTGGGAGTGATGTAACCCTGGCAGCCAGCAGTTCGGCTGGACAAGGCTGCCATGCAACTGTAGCACATCTGTGGGACCAGTATTCTCCTTCATTAGGTCATTCATGTTATAGTCTAGCAAGTTGCCAGTATTTTTACCAGAAAAAGCCATGCAATTTCAAATAGATGAGCAGGTAAATAATAAGGGAAACTTAAAAAAAAAAAAAAAAAAAAAACAAACCAAAAAAAGTTCTATACTCACCCCAAAATAGTTAAAAAAACCACTAACCTACAAAAAAACCAAAACAACTCTGTAAGATTCTCTTGTACTGAAGCAGAATCCTAACTTTTTACAGATGGCAAAACTAGAATTCTGCATACAGAGCCTAAATGAACAGTGGTGATGGACGTGAGCAGAGTGCATTTCAAAACAGAGTGAATACAATTTCTAGGGTCTTCCATATTTTTGGTACTGTATTATGGGAGACTTCTGAACAACTAAATATTGGGAAATTCATGAAAAGTTAAGTAACATTATTTGTTTTCTTTAGACAGATGATTTAAAAATGGTTAATATTTGATAGCACAATGCTAAATATTTTAATATAGTATATTGCAGTTGGTTAGGAATAGATCAAAAAGATATAAAGTAAGCTCCACTAGATAAACTTTTATTAGCTACATGAAATAGAACATAAAGCTTGATAGCAATTACCATTTAATCTATTCACATTTGGAAACGTATTGAAGGGGAAACTTATAACACAGTTAGTTGTTATGAATTATTAAATGTTCATTTGAACAGTGATGAGCAGGACTGCTTTTCCTCTGAAAAATCTGCCATGCTTCCCTTTTAAGCTTTCTCAGTGGCCATAACTTCTATGTAATTTGCCCGCTCACTGCCTTTTTATGAGGACAGAAATAAAGAGATCAATAGCGCCACAGACACACCCAGATGGCACATTTTTATGAAGGGGCCTTAAAAGGATCAATTAGGAGTAAGTAAAGTAATCTCCATGCTAACTTAACTGCAGATAAAAACTACTGACCTGAGGCAATTAAAGATAGTCAACACTACCTATCTTGACACTGAAGCAACTGATGGCATTGCTGACACCAGCACAGGCTGATTATTAAGACTTCAGTAGTTATTAGTTTTGCTTCCTTTATAAATGTGCAAATACAAATCTCCCAAGAGATCTTTCTGTTTACAGTGACAGCAATATGAAAACCGAAGTTTAGTTTAGAAGTGTTTAACTAAAACACTTAACAGAAGTACCTTTTTACATTTCCCAATTCCCACTTCATCCTGTTTTCTGACCATCTTACCTGGCCTATCTTAGCGCTGGTCTTCAAAACCTTTCAGTCCTGTGAGCTGTGTGTTTATCTTCGTGCTTGCATGCCTACAGACAGTAGAAAATTAGAAAGCCTTTACTGAGTTAAACCAGGGATCAGTTTACCTCAGTGTCCTCTATTTGACAGTAGTGGGCTTGAGTGATATTCCATTCAGCATAGGCATCCAAACTCTAGGAAGCTACAGCGTATGGATTTTATTAGCCAAAGAGTTCATCAGTATCTTCATATTTAATTGGTCTCAATGAGCTTTTCATCCACTAATTTGCCTAATCACTTCTTGAGACATTCATACTTTTGTTATCCAAACATCCTGGGCTCACAATTATGCACAATGTAATAATAATAATTATTATTATTATTATTTCTTTGCTTTAACTGGCTGGCTGACGATTTCATCTGGTACTTCCTAGTTCTTTGGAGGAAGACACAATAAGAATAAATCAATAATCATTTCCAATTCACCTTTTCCATAACATTTGTGAGTTTTTAGATGCCTATTTTATTTTCCTTCCATCTATCTTCCCTTTCTTATGCTGAAGAAACATAATTATGTAATCTTCCCATTTACAGGAACTGCGTATACCTATGATTGCTCTTCATTCTACCATTTTTAGTAGTACTATATACTTTTTCAATATGCAGGACTTAATGCAGCATTCAAGAGATGGGCGCATCAGGAAGTTATATGGTGACATTGTGGCGTTTTCCATTTCATTCTTTTTTTCCTATCCTAAAAAAATTCAAGAATCTATTTGCCATTTTGACTGATGAAGAGCATTAATTCAATGTTTTCAATAACATACCCTGAACTACTTTTACGGTCCCTTTTCTAAATGGTAAAAGCCAAGTATCTATAGGGGTACGTTACTCTTGAACACTGGATTTCATCTACCATTTTATTGTGCTGTTACCCAGCACCTTAAAAATTCTACTGAAGTTCTTTACAGCCGCAATACTTTTGTAATATGAGCAAACTTTATTACATTACTCTTCACTCAATTTTCTAGCACAATTCTACGTGGGTAAGTCCTGACACAGTTCTTACAGGACTGAGAAGTAGTCTCTTTACCCTGTTTCCTGTTATTCAATCGATGATTATTCCATGAAAAACAAAAAAAACAAACAAAAACCTCTTATTTTTTCTTTGAATAACACTACTGAGGGATTTTGTGAAATACCTTTTGAAGATTCAGATACATTATAAAATTGATCATTTGCTTCAATATGCTTACCGATTCCTTAAAAAAAAAAAATCTGTTTGTATCTGTATATGTACAATCCGTTTTGTACACAATTATTTACCTCTATAGAAAGTTCACTCTTCCGTGCTCATCATGTTCATTCTTCTCTCTGCTAATTCTGTTCTTCATTACAATTTCCATCAACTTGCTTGCTGCAGAAGTTTTACTTGCTAGTCTTTAGTTCTTCTCAGTCTCCTTGGAGCTCTTCATAAAAACCACATCATCCATAGTCACTTCTTAGAGTTAATCAAGCTTGTCTTGGCAATTAAATTAGTAAAACCACAGGTAACAATCAGAAATTTGTTTCTGTGTTTTTTCAAAATTCTTGGATCAATATTATTTGCCTCTGGTGATCCGATGCAACAGACTATCTTCCATCTTTTAAGAATGGTTTGTATAAACTTTGAGACAAACCTCCAGAGCATGTTCCCATCAACGTAGCCTGGTAATCTCCTAAAGCTTTTCCATAGTTAATACTTCATGGATTTTTCCCTTCCTTACCTTACATTTCTTTGCCCTAGAGACTTCCTAGAAAGTTTCTGTTTCTGAAAATTAATTGCTAATTTTTTTACTTTATTACATTGTTCTATTATTTCTAGCCTTCTCTGGTACTTCAGCATGTTCTTATAGCTAAATTCTGGGAGTCTGTGCTCTTTATTTTGCCCTTCATTTCATCATAATTTCAACATTTTTCTTTACTATTTGTAAATGTATTTCTTCATAAAGTTTTTTTATAATTATAAAATTATAAAGTAATTGCTGCTAACAACGCAATTTTTATAAAAATCTTTTTAAATAGTAGTCTTTTTTTATATACTCACTTAACTTTGCATCTGTGATATGACCAGCTCACCAAATCATCTATAAGCATTCTGCCCCTTTAGCTCCTCTGTGCATTTCTTTCTAATGAGCGCCTACATGATCATCTCCTCGTCCCCTACATCCATACCCCTGAGACATATACTAACCCTTCCAGTAACTTCAAATTCATCTTAAAGTTAAGCATCCAAGTAATTTTGACAAGGAACAAAAGCCTGGTCTTATAAATGCCAGTCCGGGTTTTTGTCAGATCTTTGACTACTACCCTTTACGGCATAAATTTTATTCAAGCTGTTCACGCAAATAACAACTATGAAAGTGAATACAGCATTAGAGTATTCAGCCAATATATATTTAGAGGGGTCTGATAGCCCGTACAAAAGTACCATGATGTTCTTTAAAATATTAATGGTATTGTCCTTTCAGTTTCTTTCATCCCTGCACAATTTTGAGATATGATTTTGTTGATTATGAGCTCTTCTTCTCTCACATTGGACTACAGTCAATGGTAAAATCATTAAAAGAGACCTTTAATGGAAGCCAAGTCAAGCCTGTTCTAATTATCTTGGCTTCTAAAGAGAATAATTAAATTGTTAATAAAACTTTTACCTATAATCATCAGGTGAGAAGAGAAAGATGTGACAGTGCTGGAAGTTTAAAGATTTCTACAGAGAAGGGGAAAGAGTTTGATTGAAATTCAGTTGTTGGTAATTAACGTCTATAGAAGATTACTTATAACTGAAACCAACTTGAAATAGTTATATTAAAGAGACCGTGTTCATTAACATCACTGATTTTAATATACAGCTGGGGTCCAAAGTGATTAAAGCAGTATGCCCAAGGCTATTTTGTCTTTTAATAACTGCAAGTTACAAAATGGACAAGTACTTCTATATATGCTATTTTTTTCTTCTCAATGACTATCTGTCTATTTGTTCATATGGAAGTGGAAAACCATGTAATAACAAATGCACTGATACCACTAGCTGAATCTAGAAACAGTATTTTGATTTGTACTCCTGTTTGCAACTGAGTGGAGTAACTTTCCAAATCTTTCACATTTCAGACGTTTACCACAGCCTGTGTATTTCGCAAATGTACAAAGAATAAAGCATAACAAAATCTATCTCTGGACAAACCAAAATACTGGTCCAGTTTGTGGAGACAGTGGCCAAGCTGTATATTGAGCACCTCTGAACCACCAAAGACATCTTTACCTTTCTGCAACACGTGTGTACTAGCCCCTGTTCTTTCTCTATTTCCTGCTTAAATTTGAAGTTTTTTCCAATGGATCCAAAAATCTATTATTGCATTTCAAAACAACTAGGTTTTAAGGAGCTCAGCCATCATCTATTTGGAGGAGGAATTCTCCCTTTAATAGTTATTTAGGTTAGCCTTAAGAAATAGCACTAAGCAGCTATAGGTTGGGGTACACAAGGGCTACAATCAAAAGAGCTACCAGCTTTGTTACTCATTTACACTAACCAGTCCCATATACACTGAGAGGTGCAGGAGGAACAAACACCTCCTGTATCCGCAATATAGAAATAACCGTCCAGAGGAGACAAATCAGCAGGGTGTTCTGCTAATGAGATGCTGCATCACTGAGCTCTGAATGTTACACATACTTTAAATGGGAAATGAACTTCCCTTTAAAGCCAGAAGATCCTTGAAATAGGACTCTTACTTTGAAGAGTTTAGAATTTCATTTCCAAGGAGAGTAAAGAGAGTTTCACCACATGTAGTTCTTTAAAGAGCTGAAGCTGCATTTTGAGAGTGAGGCAACTAGCGTCCAAGAAGAACAAGTTACTCTCACAAGGTTCAGAAACCTGGCTCACTTCCTACTGATATCAAGAACAGGAGAATCCCAGAATGAGATTTAAACTGGGGCTGTTAGCGCAAGGAAATTCATATTGAGGGCAAGCATACCATCCTTAAATCAGCCCCATTATGTTGACATTATGCAGCAAAGTGCAGCTCTCTGCAAGGAGGCTTCAGTTCTCGGAAAAAGCATCCTATTCCGTATATCTTTACGGACAGATTACAATAGTGTATTACAACACAAATGTCTCAAAAATTGAGCCAGATGTTTTGAAATGCTTCAAATTACATATGCACACGTGCCAGTTGGTACACAACTGGGGAGAAACATGAAAGTCTGCACGTACCTAGCGTAATTACTGCAAAGGTTTGAAAATCTGGGTCAAGATTTAAACCACCTATCAAAATAAAGCCATATACTGCTCTGTTTTTTCAGCAACAACCTGAGAGCTTTGCTAGTTGATGCAAAATCATTACCAATTTAAAACACAACTGAAAAGATGCTTAGAGAAGTGCACTCCAGTTATATCTTCTCTTTTATTCAGTGGCAACATGACAACTTAGCAATGATGCTGCAGCCTACGCTGCTCTGCACCATTAGAAGACCTTGACTGTTTTGCAAATATAAAACATTGAGCCAGCCAAGATGTGTTGAGCACCTCCCTCACCTCCTCCCACTCACCCTGGCTTTGGTCCAAACCTCTCTGCTCCAGTTCCAACCTCTTCCCTTTAGCACTCATCTTTCTCTTTCAGCCCAGCAGCTACTCATTCTGAAGCTTTCTTGCAGTCTTCAGAAAACTATCATCCCACTCAGATCTGCCATGTTCCCACTTAAGAAATGCTGTCTCACAAAGGCAGCAATAAACCTTTGCATTTCACACTCCTCTGATGCTCTTCACTTCACTGAGCTTGTGTTTCAAACCTGAGCATGAACCATGCTGGAGTCTCTGCTGCCCAAGACAACGCATCTGTGCAGAGATTGACCTCACATGCTGGCTAGCCACACTTACTATGTGACTTCACGGAGCAGGAGAAGGCTTGGTGTTTAGTCTCAGTGTTTGACCCCTCACAAGGGTCCAGGCATAGACCAGTCCTACAAAAAGTCATCCTACCTAGAATTAGAGCCTTTTCTCATCCTCCAATATCATGTGCACCCGTCAGTTGGCACTCTACACAGGCATGCAACAAACACTGGCTCCCGCTGTAGGAGGCAACATAAAGGAATACACACAATTCTGGAGGAGTTGTGATTGGAGATGTCAGATTTCCATTGCCATCACTGCCAAGACTGCTCAAAGAGGACGAGCATGTGATGGTAGTTGTGGGGATTTAGGTTTTGTAAGGTATGGGTATGCAAGGAGGGTGCAAAGGGCAGAGGACAGGACTGGACGCAGAGACAAACTTCTCAGAAAGTACAGCTTCATCATCCAAATTCTGTTTACCAGAAATCCGTTTCGATTTTCTCTGAAAGTTCTACGAAGAAATACACTCAGATATTATGTTTTAAAATATACTCGGCCATTATATTTTAAAAGAATATACAACATTCTAGAAGTACATATTTATAAAAATTGAGCATTTTTTGTGTGACCCCCTCATTCTCTAAACCAAAGGTGAGTATATGAGTTTGTAACTTTGTTATATGCACAGCTTCTCAGGAGCATGAGAAAACAAGCAGGGTCTTGGCTTTTCTGGTTTAAGTATGAGTGGAAGACTTTGAATAAACAATTATTTATTTTCATCATGAAGTTTAAGGGTATTGATACAATATATCTTTAGAAATATATAACATATGGATTATAGAGTAATTTATTTTATCTAGATTAATGGAGATATCTTGTTATTTTCAACCCTGACATGACTTCAAAATATAAAAATTGGAGAAAATAGCTTAAAATAAAATAAAGCAAGTACTTTGAAGTGAAATCATATTTTGCAGTAATTTATTCCGTGAGGATCTCAGGTTATTTCAGTCTTCACTAATAATTAAATTTTAACACCTTTGTGCCTCAGGACTGATAAACAGCAATATAAGTATGTTAATCAGCACGTCAAAAAGTAATGCAAGAACTATATAAAGCACAGAGGTAAAAAGTTCTCACAAGAGTCTGTTAACCCTGGACTTTTTAATGTCCTGAATTATCTTAACTTTTTGTCATGGCAAGCACTATCAACATCCATGGTTGGGCATTATCTTTAGTTCATATGCATGTAGAAAGAACTTTTCAGACATTAACCCAAACAAACACATGTTGATTGCTCTAAGTCTAAGCCAGGTCTATTGTTATTCAGATGTTTTCTACATTATAGCAAAACTATAGAGTTGATAAAACGAGATTAATGCGATCCTGTTCCTATTGCAATAACTTATTAGTAGTAGCCTGCGTAATAGTAGTGAAAAATATGTAGGTTGCCTGTCTGCAGTCTTCATCTGTATTGGTCAATGTCTGCTACTGAATTATGCATTCTAACTGCGTACTTATCAAAACATCGCTTTTGAAAAGACAAATAAATAATAAAAGCCTTTGAAGTTTTGTTAAGAGGCAACATAATCAGATAAGCAAAGACGGGTATTTTGGGTTTCAGTGTGAGCATCTTTTGGACATTTTTGCTGAATGGTGTGATATTATAAGTCAGTTCAAAAAGTGTTCTCAGCTAAAACACTGGCGAAGCCTGTCACATTGGTTACACCTCCATAGCACATTGCAGAAAAACTAATGTGCCTGAAGAGGTTTGTGTTGGAAAGCGAGCATCTATTATCTGTTTTCGCATCTAATGGCTGCTCTGTCATGAAGATAAATGCACAATGATACCTAGAGAAGGTCTGCGTGTAGCAATAAATATTGTTGATGAAAACTATTGTGAAGCAGCTAATAGTTTTAATTATTTGATACATTAATTTACTATATTTCATTTCTGCTGAGTGCTACATGACAGCTGTTTGAGTTATCTTATTGATATTCAGATGAAAAGAGTAGGAGAGTACAGCATTACATCAATTAAAATCCCACTTACAGGAGAGCATATTATCATCCGGTATATCTCAGAAAGGAATTATGATAGAAGAATCTGCCTGTTGAGTGTCATTTTTTAATTTTACTCTAATAATTAAAAATAGAAAATGACAGATAATATTTTTAAAGGCCAAGGTAAAGAACAGTGGATAAAATACTTTTGCAAATCTTTGCCATGTTCCTGATACATGAGTATGAAGCTGGTAAAGTTCTGACTGGTGAGATTAGAAGGAGGTTGCATATAGCACTTAAGTGGACAAGATGGTGTATTCCTTTTTTAACCTTCATTGCTTATAAGTCTTTTTATAACTGAGAGTCTCCAAACTGCTTCGGGAACAGTAATCAACCCTGCTGTTGCATTTATCTAAAAAACAGTGCAACCTAGTATATAGAAGTGGAATTCCCAAGACCTGTGTTTCTTTCATTCTTCTGTTAGCGTAGGCAAATCATTTGACTTTCCTTGGCATCAGCATCGCCACTGTTCACTGGCAATAACAACTCTTACTCTGAAGAGCTTTGAGAGACCTACAGGGCACTGGTTTTATCCCCATTCTAAAGCTAGCTCAACAAAAACACTCTGAAGCGTTTCATCCACATTCAAAACAATAAGTCAATGTAGAGTCAGAAAGAAGATCTCCTGATTCCCAGCACTGTTGCTTTAACAAACAAACAAAAAAATATCCTTCACATTTCGTATGTTTTGTAGGAACTATATAAATGTTTTATCTTAACCTTTGCATTGTAACTAATGTTCACATAAACTCTGAATGTTCCTCTCCTGAGAGATTCTACTCCATTTACTTTGCACATTGGTGGTTTGGTCTTCTATAGTATAGTATTTTGCTGGTATCTTAAATCTCTCTGTTTTGAAAAATGCACACAAGAGGAATACATAACGACATATAAAGACAAACTTGGCTTTACTTGTGGTCGCTATAACATAGCTGATTATAAGTCACATTTATGTGACTCCCTTTTTTACATACCTATTCCATTTTAATATCTTTGATATTTGTGATAGCATATTTTTAAGATTCCTGATGTTACCGTAACAAACACTATTTTATGAAGTTTAGAAGATGATGATAACATACATTTCCGGTAGATTTTGTTACTAATTTTTCAAAATGCCCCATACAATTGTCTTTAAGCCGAAGTAGCGAGAAGAGTTTGCAACATTCAAATTATTTTAGATCACAAGTATCTTTAGAATAGCAGTTCAAAATTTATCTTGATATGAATAGAGTATCTGTGTAATAAATAAATACAACTAAGTCTGCTTTAAAAAACTAGCCATTACAATACAAGATTATTAGTTTGAATTCAAAGAATTTTTCTACCCTGTTTGCTAAACACAGCAAGTATTGTAAAATAAATTCTGCAGAAAAACTGATTATTAAAAATTTAGCTCTTCCTTAACACCAAAACCAGGACACATGTTATTAAGATACAACAACTATGCTGCTTTGGGCAATAAAAATTTTTAAATAACACATTAGTCTCCTCTTCTTTATCAAACACATCATGGACACTTTTGCTCAAATTGCCATAGAGTACACAAACATGCAGAAACGTATCATGTATTTGGGGAGCAAAAAATTAGGAGAATATTTTTTTTAAAATACTGTCATTAGGTAACATAAGATTACAATTTAATCTTAAAGTTCTCTGAAATAATTTTAAGTTTTGTCCCCTTCAGCATCCAGGGCCATGTATCTGTTTTGAGGAATACCAATACATCCAATATTTGTCCTTAGATTAGTACTATCGTGGAATTAATGTCGTTATTAATAGAAGCCACCAACACATTCTCACACTCTGACTCTCCCTTTCCTTAAAAAATTTAGTAAAATAATTATCAGAACAATTCTAATCCCCTAAATCATTAGAAAATCTTTTCAGTTGTGACTTTTCTCTGGTTTTGCTGCATGTGTAATAAGTAATAAACGTGTGGGACTATTCCATGGGTTTTAAAAGGCTTCAATGCAGCATTCATTGCTAAGAATGGCAGGAAGAGAAACTTTTGTTGTTGTAAACAAAGAGAAATTATTTGTGTTCAAATAATTGTGTCCAAAACATTATTGGAAGTCTAACACCCTAGCAGCTAAGTATGCAGGAACATTCACCATTTTATATAATTCATAATCTTGTATTTGAATTGCTGACCTTTGCATGCTCCTGCTTTGGTTTGCTCTCCAGGCTTTCTTCTGCCTTTTTGTGCTCTGTAAAAGTGATTCTTGTTGCAGGTCTGTGTAGTATTGGGAACCTTTTAAGAAAATACTGTTGACATGCATGAAGCTGAAAATGCTGCTGTTCAGGCAAAGCCATTCTGCTGAACTTTTTGCTAGCACTGAAGTGCCACTGCTAAGGAGCAATGGTGGTTGGTGGTTCCGCAAGGAGACAGCAAGCCAGGACCGGAAGGGCACTGGTGGGGAAGAAAGGGGGACAGGGAGGTGAGCGGGGCAAGGGGCTCCCCAGTACAGGGTCCCTCCCACAGCACCCAAGCCAACCAAGGCAAGCTAAGCAGCTCCAATGGTGGTGGCAGGGTCAGTCACCACCTGCAGACCACCAGGCAAGCCTGTAGTGGTGAGGCAGGTCTGGTGTCACACCAGGAGCTCAAATGTGCAAGGCCAGGATGGGCCAAGGCCACCAGGTCACTCAGGCAAGGACCAAGGCCAGGGCCTGAGTTCAGAGGCAATCCCAAACTAATGGGCACAGGGGGCATTAGTGGAGGCATCAGATGAGGCTTCTCACAGCTCTTGCTGACAACTAAGGGGTTTCCACAGAAGCCACATCCAGTGTTGCTAAACTGCACTGGACCAGAGCAGAGGTCGAACACTGTCAGAGAAGCCGAGCGAAGGGCCCGCAGGCAGGACAGCTGCAGGCAGCCCACAGCAATCGGAGCTTGCCAGTACATCCCAGGGCCCCAGCACCTGCCTGAAACAGCGTTCCCCTGGCAGGCCTCCTGCCACCACTCACACAAGCCTAAATCTCTCGTAGGTCTTAGGACATATCTGCCAGCCCCATGTAAATGTCTAAAACACCCTCTGGCACCTCTAATGGCAGGAGCTGCTTGTATTTAGGGAACTAAACACCATCATCCAACTGTTCAGAGGGCCTTTTGATGACAACTTCATTTTCTGCATCTGAGGAGTTTTTGTGCTTAGCCACTTTTTATTGATAGTGGTTGCATCCAAACCCTGACCTTGCTGTTGGCACTAGACAAAAAAAAAAAAAAAACCCTGTAGTTTCAATTGCTTCACTTCCTAGTTAAGGAAAGAAAAGACAGATCATGTAAGAATGTTCATTTATCTCCAGGAAGATAGAAATAACGGCACTGCAGCATACAGCTTTGTAAGTGGAATATGAATGATAGCAGTATGTAGTCCCTTTTGAGCAACTAAAGCTATGATGTAGCTTATTGCTCTCCTGAGATTATCCTAAAATATGAGGGTCATACCAATTCAGTGGTGCTCCTGCATAAGGAAACCAATAAAAAGAATGGGGATTTTTTTCCCCCCACTTTGGGAATCACCCTTTTTTGGAGAAGTATAAAATTGAAACCATCAAAATCAGAAAACTGAAAGGTTAATCAATCATTTCCTGAAACCATAGAAGATTGGAAGGCATTATCTCAACCATAATTCTTAGATAACTAAATCTCCATTTGTTTTCAGCCATTTTAACAAGCAATCTTGTGTTGTTTCTGCCAAAGCTACTGTGGCTTCTCCATCAGGCAGGAGTATCAATCCAAAATTCAGTTCTCCCCCTTGTCCTTTTGACAGATTTGATGTATTTTTTGTCATGATCTTTTATTAATTAAATCCAAGGATTTTAGATTGAGAATAGAGATGGAAAATGAGAAAGCATAGACACAGCCTCTGAAATAGAGTCACTTCTACCTCTGTTCTTACACCATGGCTAAAATATAATTTGTTCTGTACAGGATTTTGTACTTTCAGTAGTGAGATGTAATCAACTAAGTTTACCCATGTGGATGCTAGGATAAATTGGTACCTATTTACAGGAGGAAGGAATCACCATCCATTCTGTGGCTGTGCAGCAGGGAGAACTCTGAATAGTAGCTGCATCTTCTTGTAGAAATTCTGAAGAGTTTTCCTGCAGTTTGATTAGAACTGGCTTAGCTTTGAAGCTAAAATTGTGAAGAAAGAACAGAAATTACATGCAGGCAAACAATCTAAACATTCCACCAGAAATTTTCAGCAAACACAGTACCTCCATTAGCCACCTATTCATTAAGTCCCTGGTAACTTAATAAAACTGGTTTGATAAAATAAAAAATCAAGTGTCATTTCAAATGTGCCTCTAATGGGCATTTCTGAGACAAGTCAAGATGGAGATGTCTGCCTTCAGAAACTACTTTCACTTGGTCAATGTTTATTTCCTTGTATTGTTGCCAATATAATTAATCACAACATTGTTTCAATTTTGCACAGATCTTTGTATTAATGTTTGTCATTTTATGACCATAATTTTGACACAGTAAGATATGCTTTAGGCTTGTACTTGTCTATGCTGATTTATTTTGTCTTAACTTCAGAATGTGCCTTGGTAGATAAGCACAAACCAGTTTTCTTTTCAAGCTATCAGAGCATCTACCTTGTCTTGATTAGACAGTATCCTAAGATAGTTTTACTGATCCTTCTACAGCAAATGATGAATTAGTGTCACTTCAAAAAAACCAAATCACTATGAATATCTCGTTTAAAAGAGCAATAGCTGTTTTTCATATCAAGTATGTCTGTGGTTTAAAACCACTGAAGAAGTCTGATCAACACTGACAGGTGTAATCACGGTAGCAAAACATTTAAAAACCATTTGGCAGTAACTGACAACAATAAATTAAATTCTAATAATAATCTAAGAGTAGATCTAATTGGAAGACGGACAGGGGAGAAATCTAAGTGACAAAACATCCAAGTCAGTTATTACCCACTGGTTATTCAAATGAATAAGATACTTAAGTTATAAACATTTGAGGTTTTGTCATGTGCTGTGCAACAGTAATTGCAACAACAATAGTTGTAAGCTTTCAGAAGAAGCCCAACTACTTACAAGTTTCTCCCATGTGCTTATATCCTCATTTCTGATATTTACTTTGTATGGCAGAAATCTCATTAGTCAGTGGAGCCCCACATAGAGATCTTTAACACATAACAAGTATATATTCTATTTTTAGCATTGTTTCCAAATAATGGAAATAATTTGTTGCTGCTAACTCTGGCAATTTGAAAATATTTTGATTGTGGTCACTTATGTTCTGATAGAATCGGAAACAATTTTAAACATTTGCATTTGAATGAAACTAAGTGTTTTGCATTCCATAATTCCATTAATGTCTATTTGACAAAGTGTGGGGGAAATATTACTAACGCCTTCATGACTGAAGAGGTTTTCTTGGGCATGCATGTGTAGATGTCTGTATTCTTATTAGGCATACACACAAGCTTCCTCATTTGTTGCCATTTCGTTTATATTCTGGGACTGTTTTTACCATTTATTGATTAAATGATCACATTTTTAAAGAATAATGCACGCACAGAATCTTTATAGTATTCATAGAAACTAATTCTGCACTTGACAAGAATCACTATGCTTGGCCTCAATTTACCGAGCTTATTTATGTAGTGAGATGAAACCTCCTGATTTTTTCATGGCATTTCAATGTGCTGTTCACAAGTCTCTCTATATAGACAACCACTCCATATATTGAAGCTACCTACGAACATCATTACCGAAAACATGGGTTTCACCTATGCTTGGTTTTTTACTCACTTATTATGCCAAGACAGAATATTCTGTTCACTGTGTGCTGAAAACTTCCTCGTAAATGAATTCAAGTAAAATTCTTTACTAGATAAGAAGCACCAAGGAAACAGATGCATTAGAGAAAAAAACAGCCAAGAATAATTTCCTCAGCCACTAGACCTGTATGCTTTCAAAGTTATGAGGTGGAATCCAAGGTCAAAAAATTCTCATGATTTCAGTAGTGCCATTCACAGAAACTACTGACAAACAGTATGGAAAATTCACTGCAGCAGAAGTAGGGTCAAAGCTTGCATCAGTCCTTTAGAATAGACCAAAATGTATAATATATTCAGAGCTGTCAACCCACCAACCTGTCCAGGGACTATAATACTCATGACCTGGGAGACAAAAAAGGAGAAAAGTGAAGAGACGGTTTGAAAAAGAGAGAGGGAGAGAGAAGGCTTTCATAAATGATACAACAAAAAGAGCACACCGAAGAAAAATAGTGATGGGAGAGATCATACAAAACATTGCTTGAAATGAAAAACTTCAGAGTTCAAGAAAGGAATAAAAAGCTTCTTCCTGTGACTTTATCATTAATGGTCTTTACACTGTTCCCAGAAACAATGAACATTTCATAGTAAAACCAGATTTTGATGCAAAAAGTGAATACCACCTATCCTAGATCAAAAAAAAGGCATCCGTTTGAATATGTTAATTTCTTTATTTTAAGTCTATAGCCTGTCCTTACTCATATTCATGATGCTATTGAAGGCAAGCTGTACAAAAAATTAAGGTAGCACAAAGAAAGGTGCAAAATGTATTTTCTCCCCTCTTGGATGGCTTCCAGGAAAGACAGGAGGCTAAAAGAAATTGTTTTTAAGTCCAACAGTGTACTGGATTGTTGTCTGAGCTTTAGGCAGACCAAAAGCCACGTGCGCATGTGCTGAAGCTGCCCAGACACAGTAACCAGAAAGAACATAAGCCAACAGCACAATGCTTTGCCAGAGGTGGCCTGCCAGATCAAGAGAGCAAGATTTGCATTTGTGTTACTGTGTCTATGTTGCTGCTTCAGAACTAAAATCAGCCACAGTTGTCTATCTGCCTTCTTTCAAGAAGCTGCAAAGGTATTAAAGTTGAGTTTTGGACAGACTCAGAAATTGTCATGTATTATTCAGATTTGAACATTTAAGAGCAAAGTAGACATTTGTCAAACAACTATGCTACTCTCATACCTTTCACTAAATACCCAATATAAATTCTATGAAAGACTAGCACATGACTTCACCCTTGAACTGCTTGAGTTGGTTGAAAGACAGTGTATTTTTCCCTTGCTTTCCATTTTATTCCATTTCCAAATGCAATAACATTGGAATTACAAACCAAGAATATTTTGTGACTTGTGGTAAGGCATCTTTCATCATCATTCATAAGGTCTTATCCTAAAAAAGAGGCTTTGATATTTCATTAATTATTACTTTGGAAAAGATCTTTACATTTTAATTAAAAAATAATAATGTCTCTTGCTAACTACAGGGTTTTGTTGGTTTGGAAAGGGCTGGGATGTTGCCCCAAGAATAGAAAAGCTTCAAAGAGCTATCTATTTTTACATATGGCTTTTTTCTGTCTCCTTTGTATAGGGTTTTAAGGATCCCACAGCTTAGATTGTAAATTGATGAATTATGAAAATAACATTAAAAAAATTTCCCTTATTTAAATATTTCACTTTCCGCAGTAGCACAGATCTGGAGACCATGCTCAGAAACATCCCTCAAAAATGCCTGCAAAGCTCTCCGGCGCAAATCAGCCATCTCTGCTTTGTTTCTTAAATAATCAATTTGATGTCCTGTCTTCGAGTTAATGAAGGTCTGCCAGCAAACCCACCACTAGTTCAACCACACAAGTCTTAATAGTTATGTGTGATTACTTCAGAATTAGTTCTTTTACTCACATCACTTCTGCATGTTTCATTCTTTGATCAGAACTTGATACCTGATGCCTTTCAGATTAATTCCAACTAGTTTTCCATTATTATTACTGATGAAGATAAGGCAGAGGTGGTTCAACACCTCTGAGCAGTGGAAGCAGTATTTCACTGCTTGAAGTATAAAAAGGGGCAAGGATATGGAAGACAGGAGAAGGTGGGAGGGGTAGAACAGGCAGGAAAGCCAGTATTGCCAGGCTCAGGACCTGTGCTGCTTGGGGAAACAAAAAGGCCAAGGGCCAGGCACATGCTGGGGCTCCACCAGCCCTGCCTGCATCCACCAGCACCCACTGCAGCAGCTCTCCTTCGGCTTCAACACAGATCAAGGGGTCTGCAAGCTCCTGGCCCTTACTGCCTTGCTCAGCAGCTCCCAGGTCACTGCCTTCTCCGAGTAAAGCCTAGAGCCACTTCTGAAATAAAATGTGTTATAACATGTATCCTGGCAAACTGCACTGTTAACAATATTTGTAAAAATATTGTTAACTTTCATAATGACAATTACTATACTTGCCTTGCTTTTGTCTTGGCAGCATGTCAACTACTTTTGTTGAAGGTATAATTTTTTTTTTTAAATTCCAGTGAAAGTACTTTTCTTTATGCTGCTCATATGCTACACTCATTAGCTGTAGCTAATCCAATTCCTAAATTGAATAAACATGATTAGGTAATATTGAAGTTTTAAAAGTAATCCTGACCATGTTTTTGGGAAGGTGGAAATGGTATTAGAGTTGGTCAGAATAAAATTAAAACAAAATTGGCAAAAAATAGATAATGGGATCTCATAACATTTTCAGAATTGTTTCATTTAACTTCAATCACCCGAATTGCTATCTACATGATACATATACGTGTGTACGTGTGTGTGTGCAAGAGAAAGAGATACAAGGAAGAAACTAAGAAAAGGAAAGCTGTGACAATACAGGATTAACAATTCAATAATTTTCAGGTACATAATATTTTGCTGAGAACATTAAAATCTACCTTTTTTTACTTTAATGCGTTTCTGTGGGCAAACTTAAAAGCATGCAGGAATGACAAAGGAGAAGCTTTTGATCCACCCCTTCTTTAAGTACATTTTAAAAACTTCTAATGAGAAATAATTGGTGCTGATTTAAGAATCAGCATCTATAACATTGTATCCAGAATTTTGTAGACAGCAATGATCAGAGGCATTTGATAGCACCCTGCATCAGTGTGTCAGACAGAACAGCCAGCACGTAGCAGAACACCACTTCACCCACCCATCTCCAACAATCTGTAACTACAGATCAGAATCTGGGCTGATGGCCTCTTAAAACAGCATGCTATTGCTGTCAAAATAAGTTCAAAAATAGGGCAGCTATTGGAAAATAAATACTTGGGAAAATTTGGATAATATATTCCAGACCAAACACAAAGTGAAATATCTCATCTGCTATTTAAGAAGTGATATCTATTTAACTATTGAATTCCACTCAATATTCAAGGCAAACAATGGTCAGTATTGATGGGGCAAATATTTCACCCTTTTCACTGCCTGAAGTGTAGGAAGCATCCCAGCAACGAGTAGTCTAGCACAAGCAGATTCTGTACTTGTACCATCAGATAAAGTATTTTGAGTTTGCATATTGATACGGATAAATATATACCATATGAATAATAAAGTCAACTTTAAAGTTACGTAGCCTCAGGAATAAGAGATGTAACTCAAATACTGACTTAAAAATATTTTTTAAATTTTTTTGGCCTATTATATTTTTCTGGGTTGTTAATCTCATCACATTTATTTGGTGACGATTTACTGTTCCTTGTATATAATATAAACGCTATTTTTGGTATATATAGAACATTAAAATTCAGACATGGCTGTCATCAATAATATGTGCAGTTTGTTGTACTTTAATATTCAAATTTTGACATTTGAAACAGGACAACAAAGTTGAATCCATAATTCTTAGTAAAAACTTTTGATTGCTAAAGGAATCACTGAAAAAAATTATTTAACTGTCTTCTCTCTCAATTATATCTCTGAGTTTCTAACACACTGGGTTATTATTTGGTCCATTTGGATGCAGAACATTAGAAAGCCAGTTGTCACAGAGAGTCTTTCTAGAGTGAGAAAATTATTTTTCTGAAAGCAAGCCAGGACAGATAAGATTACAAGTAAGGTTGCTGGTGCACAAAATTGTATAGATTTACGGAGAATTGCATCACTTAGGAACTTGAACTATTTCAATTTTAGTTCTCATAATATTTAGGTTGCTTTTAAAAATAAATAAATTAACATTTTAAAACTCTACTTTTTTGTAGCAATAAATAGAAACGTTTAAAGTAAAATTAACAATATTTTCCCTATTATTAATTATTCAGGGTATTCACAGACTAAGGTATGCATAAACAGCATGTAACTTTGAGTCTGCTTCTAAACCAAATAATCTTTTCCCTAATTGTCTTAGCAAAAATTTGTACTCTTATGTTCTGCCTAGATAGTAGGTGCAGGATCTTTACTAGAATTGCCTTTCCTATTGAAGACAGAGCTGTAATCTAGAACATATTCTACTAGTGATATCATCTGGAATAAAACATAGTTTGACACATTTATGTAGTATGTTCCTCCTATCTCTACATATTTACCTCATGAAATATTTTGACTGATATTAAGTAATACAAAGTACAGCTGTCAATTTTTCAAACATGATGATATTGTGCAGCTCTAAAAACTTTGCCTGTATTATTTCCTCTTAACTCTGTTGTCAAATCTGACTTCTGAAGTTATCATATCAGGCTACAATATCTAACTAAAATCTTTTTAGGACACCAGTTACCCTTGTACCAAAGTAGCAAATCTAATTAAGAAGAAATATTTGACCTGTAATGGAAATAACAACATTATCTCTTATTTCCATATGTATATACCATATAATCCCCATCAAATAGCATGCCTAATTTCCTGCCTATGCTTGCCTTATCTTTTTCGCATAATTTTTTCAGATCATTAATACATGCAGTTCTTGATTATAAAACCTTGCCTTCTCATGCAGATCTTTTAACTTCAGCAAAGCCATGTTGCATTTTTAACCACTGTTCATGCTTTCTAAAAGCTTTATATATATTGCCCCTTTCAAATAATAACACACCCACCTACAGTTCCAATTCAGTAGTAACTATAAAAGTGCAGGCACTGGCACAAGGCAGGTATTAATATTAATATTATTTCATTATTAATCATTATTCATATAAATGCATTAATTAATATTATCATAGTGGTCTGAAGTGAATTATATGGTTCTCCAAGACTACAGCCTTAAAAAAAAAAGGATGAGAACATATCAAATAAAATAAAAAATTCAAACTTGATTAAAAAAATACATCCCCTCGACATCTCTCGGGAAGTGGGGGGAGGTAGTATTTGAATTCTGGGTTTAGTGCAGAATTTCTCCTGTACACGTACTTATATTTATTCTGCTTTTCTTTCCCTCCCTCCCCTATCTTGCAGCAAACGTATGTGACAATGAGCTACTGCATTGCCAGAACGGAGGAACGTGCATCAACAATGTGCGGTGCCAGTGCCCCCCAGCTTACACTGGCATTTTGTGCGAGAAGTTGAAGTGTGAAAGGGATCCGGGAGGCTGCGGCCAGAACTCCGCCCAGGGGGCAATGTCACACGGGCCACTGGTACTGCTGACTGCTCTACTGGGAGCCACTGGGCTTTGCGTATGCTAGACTCCCTATGGTTGATGGCATCCCATTCAGACTGCTTCAAATGAACGTGCCACATGACAACAAAACAAAATCCAAGCGTTTGCTACTGAAATTTAAAAAGGAAAAAGAAAAAAAAAAGAGAGAATAAGTAATCGCATACAAACTGAGAAGGCCTAACTGAACTAAGCCATATTAATCAGTTACGGACAGGGCTCTGAGTCAAGACTGGTCACCTCTGACTCCAGGCAAGTTGGCAGCTGCCTGTTCTGTCAAATCAATGCTAGCTGCAAAGCTCACACAGGACTCAAACGGCTTTGACAGCCCCCAGAATGGGAAGAGAATTTAAAAAACATTTGCTACTCCTATATGGTGCGCTACTGTACCTCCGCCCGGTGTATGGACCGACCAAATAAAGGCATTCTTTGCTGTCAGTGCATTGTGGGTATAAGGAAATCTGTAAAAGCTGCCATATTGGCCTGCTTCAGTCCCCGAATCCTTTCCAACCTGTGCTTTAGTGAACGTTGCTCTGTAACCCTTGTTGGTTGAAAGATTTCTTTGTCTGATGTTAGTGATGCACATGTGTAACAGCCCCCCAATAAAACTCAAGCCAGTCATATCCTTGTATACCTTAGCAGCACTGCATCAGTAAGATGCTGTGTTCACCTACTGTACAAGAGTGGCTATAGGACAAAAAGTGTATTTATCCTTTTGTATTCAAATGAGGTTATTTTTCTTGAAATAATGTACAATGTAGATTTTTTGTATTATTGCCTATTTGTGTTACCAGACAATTTGTTAATGTATTTAATTCTAATCAGGTAAGAGAAAAATATTACTTTTTATTTAGTCCTTTTCTTTTTCCTTTCATTTAATTGTGCAGAGATTTCTCTGTATGGGCAACGTGCTGGCATCAAAGAATATCAGTTTACATATATAACGAGTGTAATAAGATTCCACCAAAGGACATTCTAAATGTTTTCTTGTTGCTTTAACACTGGAAGATTTCAAAGAATAAAAATTCCTGCATAAACAGTTCCAGGATGACGTACTGCTATTTCTTAAGACCTTTTTAGAAAACAAAAAAATTCTGATCATTTTATCTCCTAGCATGTGGAAGAAAAACAGATTCAACAGTGGAAATGACATCATAACAATCTAACCTGATTTTATTTTTACTACTCTCATTATTTTTGCAAACAATTTTAAATGTGAAGCTTGTCATTTGTTTGAGGAAAATTTTATCAAATCTCAAGCTTGGAACAGGTATGAAAAGTTGAATAGTTTTCATCTTTGTTCTCTCGATTCATCACAGAAATTATTCCAAGACTAATTTACAAGCTATTACAGAAGCTAGTCTTTAATTCATACCATTTTTGTGGATTCCGGCAGTAATGAAGTAGATATAGCCACAGTTTATGTTGTTTCTCCAAAAGCTTCATTAAAAGGATGTGTTTATATATGTACTAGTCTGCCTAAGAATCTGCAAAAGCAGCAGCAATCACGAAAAAGCACCAAGATTTAACTTTTAATAAAGTCAAATTTAATATTTAGAAGGAGTGTCAAAATATACAGCAGCGAGTAGATAAAATGTGCTGCTGCAGCAAATAAAGTTTGTTTCAAGTATTGCCCAAGGTGTAATAAATTCTTGTTTCTGCCTTTTATTAGGCCAATTACTGAGTGTGACAGAAAAGGATAGAAGGAATAGAGAGGCAAGCCAAAACCACAGCAGTGTTTCAAAGTCCTGGGAAGGAAAAAAAAGAAAAATATCAAAAAGGTAGCAAGACTGTGTGAATTCATTGCTTGGCAATTTTCATCATCATGGCTGTAAATATTTTACCAACATAATAGCCTAGTACAGAAAACAATTAATCAGCAAAAGAAAAATTCCTGGGAGAAATAAATTCTACCTGGCTGCCTCTTCCAAATGGTGAACAGAGCAGAATTTAGGGCACTGCCTTCTTGGATAAGCTCTTTCCGCTGAGGAAGCGAGTTTTGTAGGCCAGTACCCAGCCTCCAGAAATGGGTAGGTAAATCAGGTCTTCATTTCTAAAAGAATCCTATGAAGATGATGATGATGGCAGTGAAGACCACAAGCTGGTGCTTGGTCAGGCTGTCGCCTTGGTCCTTCATGCAGAATGTTTGCTATTCACGCTGGCACTCTCTTTTGTTGGGCTAAATAAGATAAGGCAAAGATAAATTCAGAGCTTGGCTGATTGCCAGCCACGGCCTGCATGAGATTGCAGGTATATATGAGAAGGATGTTCAAGACAATAAACAGAAAATCATATTGCAGACTCAACGAGGAATATAAATGCTAATAGAGGTGACATGCAGAGCTGGAGATTACCTATAATTAGGTGGATTTCTGATATTAAAATGTGGAATTTAAGTTTTCTTAAAGCTTATTAGCACAGACCAAATTCAGATTGTGTAATTATTGGAAAAGATGCATCTTAATTGTCATTATAAACTCAAGGCTTTGTGAAAGTGCTAAGGAAGCACGTTATGCACGTTTGGTTAGAAGGGATTCTGCCAGCTGTGCTGAACTATAATGAATATCAGATCGCAATCAATTCAGCTGCATTCCAATTTCATAAACTTATGATCTTCTAAACCAGGGCAGAGGATACATCTTTCCACACATTTAGCTACCATTTTGTGCATTTTATCCTCCCTTACCTATTAATAAAATTACAATTTTATACAGGAAAACATTCAGTGGAAAGTTTTCTTATCAATAATCCTTTTCTTCAGCTTCATTATTTTTTCCTCTGAACTCCAGAGAACTTCACTAATTTAAAATTTTGAATATAAGTTGCTGCTACAGTACTCCAAGTATATTTGTAAAATTCTGTGTGCATCTTGAGAGGAGATTTACATCACTCAGCATTGCTTTACCTGCTTTTTTTATTAAATTCAGTGGAAAATGAAGGCAGAACATTTTCTCCATTTCAGAGGCTGTGAGGAACAATAGATTCCTTTTCCTGAAGATACCGTCGGATCTTTCCATGAGCACATGTAGTCACCATATTTGCCTTATTTTTCACCTGAAAATATATATCCCTTCCAGCATATTCTAGGTTTCTTGGAGTGGGCATCCTGTCCCTATGAATGCCTGTAAAATAGCAAACACATACATGATACCAGAAAAATAACAAGAGCAACACAATCACTAACCTCGGACTTTGGTTCTGCATCAGAATGCAGCAAAAGGCACCTACTGTGGAATTATTATTTCCTGTATGATATGTCTTTCCTGGAAGGTTTAGCATCCAAGAACTTACCAGGCTTTACATTTCTTAGTTGTCCAGATTATAGTTAAGAGTACAATGCCTTTAAATCTAACATTCATAATTAAATTTATACAGTTATATTAGTTCTAGTTGTTTTCCTAAGAGTCAGTCCTAGTCAGCGTGGAATTCCTGTGTTTCTAACTAGAGAATTGGTTCTGATCCAGGATCCACACGTGTTTAACATCTGAAAATGGGGCAGCTTAGGACAAGGTGATGCTCCCTGAGAAGGGGGCTGCAAAAATTTCCACTTCAAGCTAGCCATCTTTCTCAAAAGGACATTAAGAGAGAGATGTCTGTCTTAGTGCTGCATAACGTTCAAAAACAAATTATCCAAAGAAAAAATAAAAATAAAAAATCTCTTCAGACCTAAACTGACCCCAGATATTGCCCTCAAACGATAAGTGATCTAATACTTCGTCATGACTGAGCCACAGATAAAAAGTTATTTCATGTAGTGAACAGAACAAACTCCTCAAATTTAGAAAGAGATCTTCTGCTTGCATATAATTTTATACATCTTTCTCATAACCCCAAGATGCCAGGGGGATTTTTTATAGCCTCATTGGGATTCTAGGTTTATTAAACCATTGAATTAACTAGATTCATCCATGCATGCAGTTTATTCACCTGTGAGAAATTTGAGTAATATTTTTCATAGAATATGCAAGACCAGGTTTTCAGCCAACCTCCAGCCCAGCCTTCATGTTTGTCCTTGCAAATATTACAGATGTAAATATTAAGACATAGTCAATCAATTCATTACTAAGAAAAACTGTAAGTTTAATTATTTATGGATGCAAACATCTATCCACCACAACACAGATCTGGCATTACAAAGCAGAAATCTTACATTAACCGACTTAATACCTTTCCCATCATCATACAGTATAAGAAAGAAGAGGCTGTAAGCAGTGTATGAAAAACAAACATGCAGAACAGCAGCATTTTGCACCATATGGTGCTTTTCATTTAATGAAATGAGAGTTCATCACCAGTACAGCATGTTTATCAAGACACCATTTTTGCCACAATATGCAACAGATAAAATTCCAGTACAAGGAGTATGTTTCCATTCATTGTTTTTCTGGCCATCATTATCTATACAGACCCCAGCATATACATGATGAGATTCTGCTCAAGAAATTTTACAGCCTCAAAGAGCACAGAGAAGACTAATGTTATGCAATCTGTAGACCTAAAGAGATTGTAAAGGCTTTGGGGTTGAATTCCTGGATGCATTGCTAGCTGATAACCATTTCTGAGAAGGACCAGCATAAAGATCATGGTATGGAAGTGCACTGAATCAGAGTTTTATAGCAGTCAGTAGAACCAAAGTGGCAGCCTAGTTACAGAAAGCACAACAGAACAGTGTCAGTTCTGCATCTGTCAGCGGGAGCAAACACATCTCACCTCAGACATACCCAAGGCATCACGCCTCCATCAAAACTACAGTTGCTAAAACACGGCTGCTCAACAGAGTTACTGTACAAGTGCACTATTGTAACTGGAAATAAAATTTTTGTACTAGAAGGGAATCATTATTGAGAAATTGAAGTAGTAACAGTGTATTCTGGGAAAAGGATGTCAGGAGTGGGTTTTGAGGCTATTGCTTGTTTGTTTTGAGAAAATGAGGCTGGTTTTGGATAAGCATTTTCCATTTTTTGTATAGTGTAATTTTCACTCAAGTACTCTGCACAGATCTTTGTAACATCCAAGATATAAATTACTAATAAGTTAATTCTGACACTTATATGTCTGAACAAGACCTCTCAAGAGTAATGACATCAGTTAAATCCTATATACCGGCAGTCTTTACAGTTCAAGAGTACTCTTCTTCAAAGAGAAGAAATATTAGAGGCATTGATAGGGGTGAAAGGGACAAGAGAAGTCCTACATGTGTAAAAAGTTAAATATATATGTATACATGCATCCCAACACTGAAGCCAAAATCTCTCTAACTTGGGTGCCTTTGCATTCTAAATAGAAACTGCATATTTTTCACAAGAACTCCATATTCAGAACTCCCAGAGATTGTCCCTTACTTAAAGTACAGTGAAGTGGACTCTACCCTGTTTTAGTGGAAGAGGAAATGAGAGTCTTTCTACATCATACAGTAATTTGCAAAGCAACATATATCATAATCTATGAAATTAGTGCAATCTTTAATATATAGAAGAGTTATGCAAAGTTTATGGCAGAAATCTCAAGTGGAATATTCTTTAAACACTAAGTTGTTTTATTTGTTTTTTTTAAAAAAAGGCCCATTCTATTATTTTGGAAAATGCTAAATACAATTAAAAATCAGGTTTGATTCATTACTAACCTAATCTAAGTGATGGAACTTGCAGAGCACACAGCTGCAATCTGAAGACAGAACTCAGAAAGGAGTTTAAGTTTAAATTTCTTCTCCAGAAGAAATATTGCAAATCACGAGTCACATCTAACAGAGCAGAACTGAATTCCAGTACCATCACTTCAGCCTAGAGCTAGAAGTACTACAATTACTCCTCATCTTACAGGCATGTTTACTGTTAAGTTTATAAGTATCTCTATAAATTCAACGGCTTTGAGAATTCAGATTATTGGCCAACAAAATTTGAGTGTCTGTAATGATCACAGTGAAGATTTTTTAATTCTGTCACGTTGTCTTTAGTTCTCCAGTCACATGTGTTCCAAAATACCAATTCTGGGACCACTGGTCACTCCAAAAATCATTTTTTAACCTTAAAATGGAGTCGCCAATTTAACTTCATCTGTAATCAGACACTGCCATAGTAGTTCTATCTTTTTAGATTGCAGTATTAATTAGATAATGGAGGGGAAATGTTAACATTGTCCTACGCATAGAATCATAGAGACATTTAGGTTGGAAAAGACCCTTAAGATCTCTGAGTTAAACTAACATTGCCTAGTCTACCATTAAACCGTGTCCCTAAGTGCCATGTTTACACATCTTGCATATTTTTGTTCTTCCTCAATGCACAGGTAAATCACAACTCAAGTCACACCACCAGTGATATTTTCTTTCTTTCATCTCCTCCATTTTCAGTTGTATCCAAACATACCTCATTTATTCTACAGAAATGTTAGTATTTTCCAGTTCTTCAATGTATTGCCCAAACCAAAATCTTCTCAGCTATGTTGCAGAAAGTAACATTAGCAAACCACAAAATTAAAAAAAATCTTTACATTAATCTTTTCAAAACAAAGTTGACAAAAGTTAGTATAAAATCCCTTCAAACCATTTTACTAAATGTATACCAGTATGCAAAATATCTTAGCAAATATTTTCTACGTAACAAGTCTAAAAGGGGTTATTTACCGACTTGTGATATCGCAAACCACTTTACATACAGTCAATAAGCCATGAATATCAAAGAGATTTCTGTGTGATCCCAACAGAAGAACAATGTTCACACATTGTTCATAAAAGTGGTTCATAGCTACTATACTAGATCCAAAGTTAATTAATATAGTGCAGCAGGATACACCTGGAAGACAATATTGCTTGTAATGTAAAGATCAGTAGAAATCTTAAAAAAAAAAACCAAAAAAAAAAAACATTTGGAATAATCCTTTAAATTCTCCCATTTCTGATTTAGCTCCATAGCATGAACAGATTTTTTTTTTTAATAGAATTTTTTTCTGGTTGGGATATGAGTTTTGAGATTAATGCGTTCCCTACATTCAAAAGCGCAACACCACTCCTCCACAAAACTAGCAAAAACATGTTACAAGATGTGCACTCATTCAGGCCCTTAGTCTGCCAGTTTGCGCAAGCCATATTTTAAGTTCCCTGATTTTAAGAGACCTTGATCTAGCTGATGCTTTCACACCTCTCAATAACTGTTTTCAGTGCTACCTGAACATGTTAATGAAAACATTTCAATCCTCATACATCTACTGCGAACATGGTTCACTTTGCACCCGCAAATAATTGTGAATGCAAAATTAGTGGCTACTGTCTGTAATTGTTGTTTATAATTGACAGCACCAAGATCTCCTTGAAAGGGCTGGGCTCTCTTGGACTAGATTCTATAAACATGTTGAATGAAAAGATGTATTTGCTTACTGTAACTAAATAAAACACAAAGCAAAAATCATTCTTACAAGATTGCGTGATACTCAAAATGTCAAAGCACTTCCATTTATCACAATTGAGATACTTCAAAAATCCTCAAGGAGGAGACAATAGGCTAGATTGTTATTCTCCACAACCTGTAAATGCTCAGATACTTTGAACAGAAATTCTGTATCATTTATCTTTTAATAGAGATGAGGTAACTATGATCCAGAGAGGTAAACGGACTTGCCTGAAACAACCCAAAAAGCAACTGGCAAAGGCAGGGAACAAGTTCAACATGCTCAAGCTCCACATCACATTGAATCTGAATAAAATGTTACACTACAAGAGTATTGAAAACTTCTCAGAAGCTTTGGTTATAATTACTACTATACATAGTATTAGTGTGTATATATAACATGCAATATTATTATGCATAACATACACAACTATTTACAAAATATGCCTTTACACCTCATCATTTTAGAATCAAACCAACATGTGTTGTCACAAGTGATGTGCAAGACAAATCAATGTATCCCAAATGCTGTGAAATTATTCCTTGCCTGAGTGGGTAACTACACCACTACATTAAGAGTTATGAACACCAAGGACATGAAGAAATTAGTTTTTCTATTCTGCTTTTTTATGAGAATTAATAACACACACTGGATGATAAATTAACAATAGCAATCATGTTTTCAACTATCATGGTATCTCATAAATGATTTCCTAAAGCTTAATAGAAGTCATTTAATGACAAGAGAATTTAATGCATTTACAAAGAATGCACTAAAAAATTTGGGCCTCAAGCACTAAAATAGTTTAGTTTATTATTTACTTTTTTCTGGTTTTACTGACATTATGGATAAGTTGTCTATTAAATTCTTCCTGCAAAACAGGCCTGCTAAATACATTCCCAGCTCAAAGCTGGCACAAATGCCCAAAACCCAGTAAGCTAAAACATAATACCAATCACATTCATAAGTTGAGATTTGCTCAGCTAATAGAGCTAAAAAGCATCCACAGAAAATGGGATTTAAATACTAAAACAAAGTCTCCAGCTTCACAGTGTAGAAACTTAAAAGGTTAAACACAGAAATGAAGGTTGGAGCCCACACTGCAGGAGCAGAGGTTACTGAAAAGAAAACATAAACCAGCAAGAACAAGATGAAGTATTATTAACAATTCTATTCTCACTACCAGTCAGACATAAATTTTACCTCAGTCCCAAACAAAAGTGTATGTGAAAGACATTGGAATCCAAAGGGAAACAGCAAAAAATCCACTTTTCTCAAAAGTTACAATATTTGGGGGGAACCCAACACTGGGAGACAGGAAAGAAAAGGATGCCCTGAGACTAAAAATATACTAGGATCTCATGGAAAAAGCCAATCTAGATACTACATACATACTCATAAATTCATAGACGCAAGTGGTATTGTAGTCTCTGAAATGCAAAGCACAGGACCTGAGCCTTGCACAGACAGGACACTCTTGGCTTGAGGATTTCCCCTCCTGTTTAGGTGAAACACTGCTCACTTATCTGCTGGAAGAGCCGAGGCTTATCAGCACCACCTCAGTTTTGTCTTTGGCTCAAGCAGTGAAATTAGCAGTGCTAGTCTGGCCATCTAGTCCAGATGTTCATGAAGTAGTTGCCTTCCAACACCTTTTGAGAAACCACGTCACAAGCAAAGCAGAGCAAGCTCAGTGCAGGAAGAACCCCCTTGCCAAGATCTGTATAAGGCCAGTAGTTACATCTGCTCTTTGCCATGTGTCTCCTAAATCACTACATGTAATTCTTACAAGGAGATAGAAAATAAAGTGTGTTCAGAAGAGAACATTTTCCCTCCAGGCCTTCTATTGGCATCTGCTGTCACCATGTTCTACACAGGACTGAACTAGGCTCTGAATGGCTACACTGACTCATTCAATGCATTTCTTGTTAACATCTCTTACCTCTAATTACTGTTGCTTGGAAGGATGGAAGAACCGGCATGTAGAGCATTCCAGTAATTACATTCATTATACTGCTTTCTTTTGCCATCCTACAGATTTCTTTCTTCTCTTGTGTTAGAGTTTTTTCTATACCCTCATAAAATATATTTATTACTTTGCTCTAGAGATCTCCCACAGGCAAAAGTAGGTGGATTGGTACTTATGAATTAGTCTTGGCAATGCTCTTTTGCCTCCCTAGATGTGGTAGAGAGACACAACCACTTTTACAATTCTCTCATTGAGTAGGATGTAAGGAACGATGACTAAACTATGTAGATTTAGCAGTGAACAAATTTTTGACAGGTTTCTCATTTACTGACAATATCTAGCATCTGAGTATCTCCCAAACTTTACTGAGGTTAGCCTCATGACACTACTGCAAAGTGTGAAGGCATGCTATTTCTATTTTATTCATGGGGACTGAGGCTTGAAGATATTGAGAGACTTAAAAAGTCAATTACAGAAAGGGAGATTAATTCTGACACCTCGTCCACTGCATTAAGTACTGAGACCTACAGTTCCCTACTCCATCCAAATTACACAAATCTGAAGTTAAATAGTCTTCCATCTGCACGTATTTGCCACCCACTTACTTCAAATTATCTCATCCAAGTCAATTTTGCATTACACCTCACAAAACATTGTCTTTGCCTACCATGCTTACAGTTTCAATGTTATGATATGTAAATCACACATTTGATTGCGCTGTTTTGGGTTTTTTCTCTTTTGCACTTCAGCCTAAGGCTAGAAGGAAACCTCAACTACTGCTTTTTGAAGGGATGTTATATATGAATTACAGTAACTGGAAGCATCTTAACAGTCTGAGAAATTAAAAGACACACATACAGAAAAAACAGTAAAACACTAAAATTCTCTTCCAAAAGAAAGAGATGGCTACAGGGTTTTTTTCCCCTCCTTGTCTGTTTTTTTTCTTTACTGGATGTATTAAAGCTCATATAATAATAATATTATGATTTTATAAATTAATATATAATAACTTTTATAGCTTGAAATACCTATAGCTTAGGCATTTAATTTCTTCCATAAATGTCTAGATACTGATACAATTAGGTTTTGATACATAGATATTTCTGCTTACTGAAAATCTGGTAGCAAAAAGACTACATTTTGAATGGGCTTATAAATATATATTGAATTTAATTTTTTAATACACAAAATCCATTTCCCTATTGTTTGGTTGGTTTGGTGGCTGCTTGAGAGAAATATTTTCTATAAATATTTTTGTTTTGTACAACTAATTAGTCCATAAATCAGTACATTGTAATATGGCAGAGATTACCCTCAAGCCAATAAAGAGCAACTGATTGAATGTACTTACCTTCTTCATAATTCATTTATCGCTAATGTCTCCACATTTTCTTCTGCTGCTTTCAAACATTGTCCTGCCACTTTTTTCTCCCTTCCCATTCTTCAAATACGTATACCAGTTGAACCAACAAGCACACTTTCTATTAAACACCAGATTTTTCCTGTGTTTTGAACCAAGTGCAGTGTGAAGTACATAAATAAACAATAACCAAATAATCATAGATTAATCAGTTTGATCCTGTAATAGGAATTTTTACATGCTTTCCATTTTCATTTTTTTTTTATTAGGGCCATTTACTCATATTAAAAATGTGCCAAGTCTTAAGCAAAAACACATCTCTAAAAGAGGGGAGAGAAAAACTACAAATGTAAAATTCCTGTAACGGATGTCAAAGACTAATTTAGAAGTCAGTTCAGGATGGCAATCATAATTAAAAAAAGAAAAAGCATAAACACATGCTGAACTTGGAGAATGTACTTGAATAACACTGAAGCCTCCTTTAGTGTATTTTTTTCTTCCTACTTTATAATGCCTACTCTATTTTCCTCAAATGGCCGGCAATTGCTAAGAAGAGGTAGGATTGTTCTGAGGCAGCATCACTTGTGAGCTGCATGCTATTAGTCATACGGCCCTCTACAACTTTAAAAACACAAAAAAAACCCACAAAAAAACCAACCAAGGACAGGCATGGCTTTGTCCTTATTTCTGCTGACTTAAATTCCTGAGTGGTAATTCTTGTGTGGCAATTAGTTGGCAGTCTTAGTACAGCTGCTAATGGAGATGCACACACTGATTAACAAAAGGTATCACTGTTTTTTTCCCCTAGCTGTCAGTCTTAGCAAAGGAAGCCAAGTGGATGTGGAATTGGAATGAAGATGAGCGAGCCTTGCATCTCTCAAAACCAGGCCTCCGAGAAAGAGGAAGCAGATTGATGAAACAGTATTAGAAAACATAGAACTTCAGTGTACACGATGCATCTATTCTGTGGACAATTAGGTTTCACTCTCCAAGGACTGACCAGTTTGCATTCATTAATAACCTGCTCCAGAAGCCACTAAATGCAAAGGAAAGCCTTACCTTTTATTTCAACAAAACAGAATCAGGTTTTAAATTCGATTGAAAAATAATTTCAGGAAGGGAAAAAGTAATCCCTTAGGCATTATCCCTTTGATCCTACTATAATCTGCAACATTTGTACAGTTCCATGTACTATTTATTGTGCATTATCCTATTGCAGCACTTAAATTATTCTCATTTGAATGTTTATACAGACCCAGCAGTTCTGGTGACAAATGTCTTAATTTTAAAAGCTGGTCTGCATGGCAGGCACCATTTCTACCCAACAGAGAAAGGAACTCCCCAGCTGAAGCTGTTTGCACCAACAATTTGTTTGCCAGCAGCATGTTTTCCTGTTTAATCCATGTTAACATTTTGTTCAGAGTTATCCTAACTGGCATGTATTCTATCTGATAAACATCTCCTCTTTTCCCTCACGGAAACATTATTTATTTATGACATTATTGTTACAGACAACTAAACAGCCAAGAGGGAAACACATTTGCTTTTCTACAAATACCTGCACATGCTGTTAAACCTGCATCATTTTTCTTATAGAAACATCTAAAACTTGGTGAAAGGCTTCCTAGCATGTCTTTGGTATCCACTGAGAACAAGGAAGAGGGACAGACACATGCAGCAGTATAAAATCAGCAAGGGTTCGGGAGAGCAGGCAGAAAATAATGACATTTCAGGTTGCTAGGCTGATATATGAAACTTTCTCCTTTACAGCCCAATTTGTCACGACTCCATGACTAAATGAACTTAACGGACCTGATATAAAATGATTCAAATCAAGAGCTGCTTTCATTCATGTTTTCTGTACCTTTGACAACGTAGGAATCAGCTACTGTATTATCAGCAAACCCGTACCCAAACATACACACAGTGCCCCCCAGACTGCTTGATGATTGAAACTGAATTAAGAGGAAGGAAATAGTATAAATTAAAACTGCCAAAGTGCCTGAGAAGCAAACATCCTCAAATTCCCTGTCACTTCACCAGTTAGTGTCACATGTTATATCCTTGGTGACAGAAACACATATCCATTTACAAAAGGACTCAAAGACCTATATCTATCTCATGAATGACACTGAAAGTTGTAACTGCAACATCCATTAAGTCAGTGCTCTGCACCAGATTGGGAGTGACAAATCTCCCACCTCTTTGAAGATCCTCTTCCATCCAGGATCTGTACTTTTACCAATTTATAAAGATTTTAGTGTGTCTACGTGTAGGTTTCCCACTATTCTTTCTGTGTGATCTTTGTCTCAAAGTGCAAGTTTCTTTAGCACACACATGTCTTCAAACTATGTGACACAGCTCAAGATATAGCACATATCTTCAATTATTATTAACTGACATATTCTTGAGCCTTCTCACACTAGGCTCAGAATTTTTGAGATACAAAAAGGATAGGCTCTGCAAAAAGGCTCATGTCAAAGGAGCAAAAAGACAAAAACTGTAAGAAATAGAATGCACTGACTTTCGACAGCAGGACAAAGGCAACCTTTAAAGCTGTACTCAACTATAGGTATTATTTAAGTAATGCATACTTAGATGCCTCGGAATTATGTAGGTAGATATACATACATGCTCATACGCTTAAAGTATTTGCTAACCAAAGATTTTATAGGGCTTTCCAAATATTTTAATTCTGCTACATAGGAAAGTATTTGCATATTATGTGACAACACCCTGGTAATAACTGTGTTTGAGTATCTATCCACCTGCTCATTTGCAAATTTCTAAGTAAAATCAACCTTATCCTCTGTACCTTTTCTTTGCTAAAGGACATTTTCCTGCTCATTATCTGCTTCTTAGTATAGAGGACTTAGAGACCTTCTGGAGTCCCTCATCAACAGAATCTGTGTTTTACTTATATGGCCCTTTGCAGCAAAAAAGCAATGAATCCTGGGCATATCAAATACAAGAGTCACCAAATACTCTTTTCCACCCAGAATGATAGCTGCAACATATAAAGGCACTATGACTACAAGTGTAAGAGGAACTTCTGTGCAAAACCCGAGCACATACCCATGGTCTGTGACAGTAGGAACTGATGTCTCTGTCACTCTGAGCCTGTGACTTGACTATAGTCACCCACATTATTTCAAAGAAAGAAAGAAAGGGGTGCTGATACATGTGCAATCAGACCTGCACTCCTCAGAGGCTGGGCCTCTATATTGCAGAGGAGCCCTGCATCACCTCTCAGCCAGGGACCGCAGGGATCTCCACCAGCAGTGAGAGGGAGGGAGGCTGGGAGAGCAGACACATGGGCAGAGGGCAGGTGAGAGGGTCAGTAACAAGGACAGCAGAAATAATGAGGTTTGGCAGGTCAAGGGGGGAAATGGGTACACTTTTCAAAAACATCACAAGCATCATTGACTAATGTAGAAAATTTTTTAGTTTAGTCCCTAATTAAAATTTTTCGCTGCACACCTCTACTCCTGAGAGCAGGTCAGGTTGCTGACTAATAAGTACTGCCTGCTTAATGTTTCACTGCTAAATTAGAAGAGCCATCCCTTGTACCTTGAGCAGGTCTTACAAAAACTCAAAAAAAAAAAAACCCAAACCCACACACAAAAGAACCGCTCCTCCCTCCTCATAAAAACTCAAAAAACACAACTTGTTTCTCATACATTTTAGAACTTTCTAAGTGTAACACTGAGCAAGGGAGGGGGTGTTG
>JAHREE010000157.1:2995045-3012783 GCA_033628505.1 Tringa tobata | reverse complement strand
GCGAATGGGAAGTGGCAGTGTTTATAAAGCTTTCTTAGAGCCATGTGGTGGTTACATTTTAAGCCTCATTATTTGCATACCTCCACTCCCAACTGAAGTCACTGGGACCACTGACTCAAAAGACAGCAGGCTAAACTCAAAATCCTTGCATTCAGTGCACAGGACTTGGCACTATTGCAGGCTCTCTACCTAATTGTGTCCTAGCACAAAACAGGAAGGGCTGAGAGTTTTAAATCATTCTAAGGAAAGTGAGTATTAAGGTCTTTGGGGTTTAGAAAGAACCGATCATCTGGCTTCTGTAGATGCCTTTAAAAATCCAAGATTTAATCATCATCTTCATTATAATTTTTACTTACATATATGTACACATATATATAAATCTATGTGCATACATAGACACAGTACTCTAACCTCCGAGTATCGCTCCTTACTCAGATTAGCCTGACATCTTGTGGCGATAAGGAATATAACACTTCGTTTAACCAAAGATCTGAATACCATCCGGATGCATTTAGGCATACTAATGCCTGTATAATTAAGGCAAACACAAAACAGCTCTTGAGCAATGCAAGACAATTATTTCACTCAATTAGATGTGATGTGGTGTCAGCATCGTATTCTGATAAGACAAGCTGGCATAGAGTTGTAAAGGCAAACCACAGTTAACAAATAATGCAGAGCTCTGGTTAAGTGGACTACAGCAGATAATATTTTGCTTAAACCTATATAGCTATCTAATCTGAAATAAGAATTGCCAGGATAACTGCAGTTGTTCTTCTGATATTGCCATGTTAAATACTACTTTGATTTTTGTCACAGTAACCAAACCACTCCTGCTGCAAGAGCAGAACATTAGTACAGCAGATTACATGGGAAAAAATGTCTTCTCAGACAGGAAGATAAATGACTAACAAAGAAGAGTGGGTTTGCCGGTATAGACAGGCATAACACAGGTACAAATGTGGCAGGGGGGAAAGGGGAAACACGCATCCTATGGAGAGTAGCTGCTTTTTCTTTTCCTAAAAAACTTGGTCTATTGATTCATTTTCAAGAAAAATAACTTGAATCTCAGGGGAAGGAAAAGATTTGTCCTTTTGGGAGGATTTGCTACACTGTATGAAGAGGTTTGACACTCACCTCCTGTTCTCCTTTTTGGCGTAGAGAAGAACAATCAAGTAATAACACAGAGAAAATAATTTGTGCAGTTTGATTAGTTTCCACACCAGATGTTCCCACATATATTCACATCTCCCCAACTCTCTTTATCCAGCCAAGAGCGTGCGCAGCTGGTACTTCTGTAGTCAACACCAAAGCTATTTAACAGAGCTATTAGCAGGGGGGTTTTCATTATGGATCCCACCACTCTTCTCTGGGGGCCTGCTCCCGTTCCCATTGAACTGAAGGCATCATTACACTCATTGTCTTCTGAGAGAGCCAGAAAAGGTTGCT
The DNA here is from genome assembly GCA_033628505.1 of Tringa tobata. Lineage (NCBI taxonomy): Eukaryota > Metazoa > Chordata > Aves > Charadriiformes > Scolopacidae > Tringa > Tringa tobata. The sequence goes on along the minus strand of JAHREE010000157.1, from coordinate 3,011,334 downwards.
GGAAAAAATTTTTACTACTCTGTTACATACCTGCACTTTCACCTCCTCCAGCCTATGATTTCCATTTCATTTTCTTGCTGGTACCATAAGGCACTGCAGCTGTTCGCTGACCAGCTCTGGGTTTTCATTTTTGTGAAGCGGATTCCAATAGCAAAAAAATCTCTAAAAGAATCACAACAGATAAGAACTGTTGCTTGTTTGTTAATTAAATTTTAATAACCATGGATTTCAAGAAATGGCAACTACAGAGTTGCATCTCATTAATAGTACCAGTGACTGAATAAACCTCAAAGATGGACATGAGTATTCCCAGATGAAAACAAGTCACAGTTTCAGGCAAACTCCCCCAGGGCATGGACCGTGTGGAAAGCCAGTCCCCAGCTTTGAAATGCCAACATTACAAGAAATTCTAGATTCCTAAATAAGTTCCTGTTCTTTTCCAAAAAAAAAAAAAAAAAAAAAAAAAAAAAGGTGCTTACTTAATATTGACAGAAATGCTGCTATCGCCTTGGAGCTTTGGGGTTTGTTCTAATTGCTCTGGTTGCAAGTGAAAGGTTTACTGTAAGATGCATAAAGGAAAAATTTACCACCTCTTCATATCTTCTTAAGAAGAAAATTACAAGGTTAGACACATTTGCATTTCTAGGAACTCAGTATCTGTGCATATTTTGCAGACAGTTTGTTTTCACGACTTCTGTGTCTTTTCACAGAATACACACACACGTAGCATTCTTTCATGAGAGATTTATGCTTTCTTGATGCAAATTAAAGGTGATCTGAGGTGGAAACATGGTGGTGGAAGCATTGCAGTAACAGCTGGGAAGAAATCATCCTGTATACCCAGGATACACAGTGCTGTCCATGGGGATTGTTTGCCACTAGGTTCTCAGTGTGTGCATCTGAGGACCAGTCTTTTCTATGTGATGACTTGCAAAATAATGTTAAAGACGACTGAAGGGCTTTGGTTATCAGCTGAAAGCTGCTACTTTCCAAAAGGGACATTTTAAACATTTAGGTGCCAGGTTAGATAGATAAACATAGGTAACTAAAAGCATAAAAAAGGAACACTGCTTTTAGAAGTCAAGGGATTGCGAGAACTGGTCAGTAAGAAGAATGTGATTTGAGAAGAAGGAATGGCCTGTACCTAGCCCTGAAGCCCCTGTAAAGAGAGAAGATATGGTACTACACTACACCAACACAGTAAGAGTGGGTGAGTGCTGACAACAGACTGTTAAATGACAGCATGGCCTGGGAAATTACTACTGGGAAGTACGAAGGTATATAAAAATAGGACACACTGAAAAAGTAGTGAGTGGGGTCTGGGATGTGCTTCCCTCAAGCAGCACAGGGAGATGCAGAAAGGAAGATTAGCAAACCCAGCCCTCTCATGCTAAAAGGGACAATCTGATGAGCAAAGCAGTGGTGTTCTTCAGAACAAAGAGGGTGGTGGGCACCATATGAGTCTCCTGAAGCCTTAAAGGGAAGTTATAGGTACAACTTGCTCAGATAATTAGATACAAACGATCATACTGTTCATTGCTGGTTTGGACTTGAAGTGTCACAATGTTTAAACACTCTCCTGTGGTGACTACTACTCCAGTATAGAAGTCTTGTGTAAAATCAGGCAGCAAATGAAAAAGACCCACAAAGTAAAGTAAAATAATCCCTTGGTTTCCTTCCCCTTGTTGAATGAGGTGAACAAGGGCAAAGCTGTGCAGAATCAAAGGCAAATTAGATAGCTAACAATGTCTGTATACTAATCAGTGAAAGTAAAATTAACACAGGCATCTGTATTTAGTGTGTAAAATCCCATTTCCTGAACTTTGCTGAATTCTGCCACTGACTTCAATGTAGCCATAATTTTATCCAGAAAATGTATCAACTCAAACTCAGTCTTAAAATAAACAAAAAATCTTTGGCATGAGAATTTTTTTCTTCATAGGGAAATAACATATATTTGCATCAGCAAAGTAGCTTATTCCCCTCTCTTATGCACAGCTGACACAAAATCCCACTCTTCTTGTTATAACAGAGAAAACACCTGGGCCTGTTTCAGCTGTATTAGTGGAACCTGATTTTTAAAGCTCCAGAGATGCAAATATGCCATGGGATTGCCAAATGTATCAGAAAACTTTAAAATCTGGCCCCCAGGTCTACTGGCAATGAAACAAGACACAGGATGTTTTATCATGTTCCAAAACACTCTTGAGTAACAAGTGAAAGGAAATGTAACATGAGCAGGATAGTAGGGTCTAGAAAAGCAAAGGACATCTTGCACAAGCTGAAACAGTGTAAGAAAATACCATTTAGTCCCCTCCTCCCAGTAATCAGAAAGCTTTGTCATCACAAATGCTTAAAGAGACTACATGACAACCAAAAGCTCCCCCTCGCACACCCTTCAGCAAGCTCATTTCAGTTGCAGTTATAAAACACGAACATAAAAAAGACTTCAATGAATGCAGGAGAGAACAGATGTTAATTATAGCAAAATGGTATTAAAGCCAAACTGAAATTTGGTTTGGTTTTGCATGATTAGTTCAGCAGCGCTCCCAAATAGTGTAAACTACAGGGCATGCAAACCCTGACCATTTGACAAAGATATATGTAGACTTGCCCATCCTATGTAACCGAATGTCACCTCTGTAGTTATTAGCAATTGCCCTTAAGCTAATGCATCATATGTCTTTTTGACAAGAGTAATGGCTGGGTTCTAACAAAGAATAATTGCCTTTTCAATTGAAAATGTTAAAATATAACTGAAATCAAACATGAAATTATTAGTGAAAAATGTAGAGATGACAGAAGTGTATAACTTCACTGGAATTATCAGTAGCCTGACTGACCTTAATTTAGTTCTAATAAGCATTCAATGCAGCACAAGCCACAAAAGCAAATGGAAATGGCAGTTACAGAACTTTGAGACAAGGGTCCCTTCAGTGCCTAAGGAGCTTCAATGCTAACCAGAGAACAGCAGCGCTCCTCGGGAGTTTCCATTCCGAGAAAATCTAGGGCTTAACAGCCTAATTCTTAAATTTTAAACTAATTTTAAACTGTCAAGCCATTGAAAATCTGAAGCTATACAGTGTACCAAAATGAGGAATAAGGCCACGTCCTTCAGGGTCAGCTGCTGTGCTCCTCCAGCACACCCTTTCCGGGAATTAATGAAAAGAGCTGAACAGTAAGTACTGCAAGTGTCTCCTTCCAAACCTCAGAGTTTTGCAGTATGTCATTGTCTCACTTTAGGCAACTGAAATTAAGCTCTCTAAATATTCCAATCAATTACTTTTTGATTTACTGCCTTCCATGGCATTTTCCTCTTTCATTTATTGGTGCACTTGACTTGCATTTCCTACAGGGACATTGCATGCTAGAATTATATGTCATTCTTCTAAAATGTCTCTTTCTTTCCCGTACAAGTTTAGGCTGCACCCTGTAGGGTGCCCCTGAACTAATCTCATCTCTCCCCAGTCCTAGCAGAGACCTCTGCCTCTCAGGCTAGCAGTTTTTCTCACCAGAGCAATGATTAGAATATTGATCAAAAGCTTCCCCTGAATCCTGTCTCTGTAGGACTGCACTAAGCATAACAAGTTAACAGACTCAAACACCTTCCAGCCTGCATTTACAACACAGTACTGTCTGATTTCCTACATTCAAATGCACTGGCTGTAGTCCTTGTCTCCCCCTGAGGAATAATGGACACAAATTGTGAGTGGACTTTGCCCACATATCTGTAGTACTGGGCAATCCAGACTTCAGAATTCTTCTTTTGACACTGGCCACTAATCATTGCCAAACAAGTCAGAATGTCCTTGCGCCAGGTGTGGGGCAAATGGGTGATGGAAATATCATTAGAGCAGCTTGCACAACCCACTGAGCTATGCATCACCTTACAGATCAACTGTTATTTGTTTTGCACTAGTTGGAAACAGGTGTTTGCCTAAAAGTGAACTTAAAATATCCCTTTGCATTTTACCCAGCCTTCAAAATACTCTGTCATTCAGGCCCATTGCTTTGTCATTGTTACTCACATAGATAATTATTCTTGCGCACACACAGCCCTCACCTCACCCCTCACAAATAATTGTGTTTTTCTTCTAGCAATAGACTTCTCAAATTCTCTTAATCCATTTCCAACATTATTATGAAGAGAGAGACCTTAAAAAAGAAAAAGTCCTTCGGAGAGTAATCTCTCACTACAAGTATCTATTTTTCCCCCATGTATAAACATTGCAGAATATATCCTTAAGTCTCAGTATGATGTTACTTGTTCTTAAAGTATTAGAAACTAATAAGAAAACCATACGTACACTGTATTGATAATTCACAAGGCCAAAGAAAGAGACAGGATGGGGATTTTCTGAAATTTTAATTAAACCTAAAAGAATCAATAAAACCATTTGTTTAGTTCTAGCACCTGTTTTTAGGGAAAAAATATCTTCATGCTGCTGCTTGCTTAGTTATATTAGAAGTTACATGATCTGCTCAGCTGCAAAAGAGACTATTGATTTGTATGTAAAAACAGGCAAAAGTAGTGGCTGTTTACAAGGGTTTCATAGTTACAGTGAATAGTGTCTGTAAATAGTCACCAGAATAACATATCAACATGCCTCAAAGGAAGCAAGCTACACAAATCAAGGGTTCATATAGTGCATAAGAACAACTAAGCCACTTTCTTTGTCAGGTAAGACACTTTCCAAGTCTGACAATATAAATAACACAAAAGAACACGTGCTTTTCAACAGCTCCTAAGAGGAAGATTAGGGAAGGCAAAAATTAGAGAAGAGGAAAATAAAAGAAATTTGATAAACATGACCACTTACCTTCAGGTAGCTTTCTGCTATGTTGCCCTTTCTGTATACCTACTAGGAATTCTTAGGTACATGCAGAATTCTAAAAATATGAAAACACTTACCTAGCTAGCAGTGACTAACTTGTAATCAGGGAGCACTCACTAGTCCAAGGCACGCCAGGGAGCAGCACTCACTGGTTACAGTTTTTTTGCTACTGAAAGAGTAGTAGTCTGCCCTGGACCATGTCTGCCCATACTAGAGGAAGGAAACACAGTCAATGCAAGTGCAATCTTTGTCACAGCCATTACCCTGGAGAGTTCACAACTTTTTCTCTATGGGATGTAAACAGAGTGTCTTAGAATCTTTGTTGACCATTTCTGCAATACCCATACATTACAAATTCTCAGCAATATTTATTACGTCTTTAAAAGCAAACGCAGTCTTGTCCAAGATCACAGTAACTGCAGTATCATAAAGAAATCCTGGATCCATTCAAGTCAGCAAATTGCTTTAACACTTGTAGATTTCAATCATCAAGTTTCATACTTCTGTTCACCTGGGCACTGTATAACATTTCTACAGATAGACCGGTTACTCTCTGGTAACTGCATGTTTTTCATTTTAGTATGTTCAATTTGAGGTATAAGCTTAATTTGAACTTCCTGACTTTGTTACATGTAGGACAGTTGTTGATCAACTTTTATTATTAATAAAGTAGATATATTGAGGATTGGGTTTTTTTTAAATTTGTAACACTAACGTATTTATTAAGTATGAAATTAGTTTCTCAGTCTCAAGAATTCAAGAACAGAGAGGCAGAGCAGCTTCTTTTCAACTAATAGGGCTTTTTTGGGTAAATTATAACTGAATCCAACAAATGTGGCAATACTTAGGTTTCCTCTGCATTTACTATTGGAATCAGAAACCCCAAGCACGTAATACTGAACAGGCAGGAAGCAGTCACAATTAATTCTCCTCAAATTTTTTTTCAGCAGATTCTTCATCCTAGAAAGTTTTGTCAAAAATATCTATCATCTAAATTCCAAAAAGCTGTTCTCAAAGCATTTCTTTTAATGGACGACAGAGCTGGGTAAAAGTAACAGATCTTGATTTGGGGTCTACTTTATTTCTGACACTCTAGGATTACTGTAGCTTTTAGGCTCAGGCTTAGGAATGCTTAGCTCCACTGCAGTAATTGAAGTTGAGGCCTCTGTGCAACTTTGGGGTTATGTCTTTAACCTCAGCTTTCATGCATGCGATACAAGGATGCTGACGTGTTCCTCCCTATGCACTGAAGATCAGCTTGCTTGAAACACAGCTGGAATATAATTTTCTGGACAGTTATTTTATGTGATTGCCAGAGAACTATGACTTAGACTAAGACATGTCCTCAGGCACCATCACTGCTAAAACTCAGGCAGCTGAATATTTCTCAAGAGCACAGATCTTGACTGATCCATATGGCTTCAGTTTGCACTAGTCTCTGTCCTTTTGACAATGAAAGGACCACAGTTACTACTGAATTTATAACAGTTCTGGTCAAGCTTGAGCTGCTTATGAGGTTGTTGGCTATATTCTATGTCCCTCATGGTCTGTGCTTCAGATATTTTTTTCATCTTACAAGCTTAAAAGAAAATATGATTCTAGTGTTACACTGGAAAGTGTAATAGTGAAATCTGATCTTGAAAGTAACGTGACACATTTAAAGGACATTTCAGTTTAGAGTTTCCCCCCTCCTTATATCAAACTATGTTGTTGCACAATCATTAGATCATTTAAGTAGAAGAACTGTATAAAATATTTTGGAATAATAAAAAATCTCTGGGGACTTCGATTATGTGTTAATGGAATGGTGTTAAAAATGCATGCTCAGTTCCCTCTTACAACAAATTTCCTCCCAGTCTCGCAAGAAGCCAAACCCACAGTGTCCTATAACCTCTTAGGTAAGAAAATGCCACCATTAAATAGGTGATATGATGATTTTGTTTTGGGTTCTGTTCAATGGAGAACACTAATATTTTTCCAAAGAAATAAATTAAATATACAATATCTACAAGAAACGCTCACTTTCAAAAAGCAGAGAAAATGCTGCTTATACTTGATTAAGTGTGTGTTTTGCCACTGAATTTCCTCCTACATGTATTCCATAGTTTTTTTTATATCTTATATATATATATATATGCATCATGCTGTGCTACTGTGCTGGAAAGTGTTCCAGGATGCTTTAATATGTATACTTCAACAAGTTGAAGTTAATGCTCTGCTAAGCATTTTTCACACAAAAAAACACAACAACAAAAAAACCAAAAACAACAACAAAAAAACCAACACCAACCAACCCACCAATATTAAATGCTTCTTGCACTGTTAAGTATAATAAGAAACCACTGCCAAAGGAAAGGTACTCCTTGAGAAAACTTAGCACAGGCTGGCAAAAGACCTCTCTGGGTATTGCTTCCTAAACAGGGTTGAGGGGTTGACTTAAGCGTTCTGTTCATGTTATTAGAGGAGAGGGAGTGAAAGAGAGGAAACAAAAAGGTTTAAGAAACCAAGGAAGCAATACACAGAGAAGCAAACCACAAATAAGATTGCAAGGATGGGGTTTTTGAACAAAGTGTTCACCAGAAACCTAGATCTCTGGAAAGAAAACTGATTCTTGTCCTGGAAAATGAAAAAAAAAAAAAATATTGTATACTTTCTGTAAATATACTGGCTGTGCAGATGAAATACCTGTTTTCCCCAATTTCTTCTCCTAAAAGCAGCAAGATTCTAAATACTGGCTAACCACACAGACCGCACAGAATATTCTGTATGCACAACTGAATGCATTCTACGTAACGCAATCTTATCATACAGTTATAGCTGTAACTTCAGTGTCTAGATACTATAGGTTTTAGAATTTATTAAAAAATTAACACACCAGTAGAACAAATCCTGCCACTTTGCCTACTTTTGACGGTAGGGTGGAGCCCCACAAGGACCCATTAGTATCAGCTCCAAAACAAGCAGCCACAACGACAAGAGGTTCAACCATCATGTGAAGGCTCAGGCTGATGTGTAGTGAACCATGTATACACTCCAAACACCAGCCACGTCAACAGGTTCTGGATTTTGAACCCAGTTGCATTTTGTGAGTGGAGACAGCCCAAACTCCAATGACACAGGGAAGAACGAACAGTGTCACATCTCATGCCAGCTGTTCTCCAGGCACATTCTGTTATGTCACAGGTTAATCATTGTCACTTCATGCAGCCACACATCACACGGTCTATTAATTATTACTTAATGTCACAACACTACTAAATGATTTGATGACTTCTATTAGTAATTAGAACTGCTTGCTCAGTAACATTCAAATAAAACTTTTCACAGTGCATTCCTGATGAATAGCCAGAAAGAGAAAATACCTAGGTGTATTAGTCTTACTGACTAGATGCATTTCATTTGGACTACAGCTGTTTTCTGTGCTTGTTGATTTATTTCACTGATAACTACAAAATACTCCCAACAATCTAAAAATTGAGACTAAATTCAGCTGCGTGTTAGACAAACCACTGCATTCCTTTATACACACTTAGAACAGAGAGAAAGGATGCCATGCCAAAAGCTAACACGGTTATTTGTTATTTATCTAGAAAAAGTGAAACAAGATGCATTCAGACACCAGGTAGAATTAATCTTAGCACTAATATTCAATCATTTGACATTAAAAGAAATTGCAGTCAAGCTGATAGCTTGTTTTCTACTCTCTTTTACAGACAAATTTTAATATTATAGTACTTTTGCAAATTCTGAATGAGAACTAAACAAACTGGCTTTGTTTTATAAAAATGCAGTTTCTGATTGAGGGAAAGATGCTTGAAACAAAGTCATCTCTTTCTCAGATCTTTCATTTTCCACCAGTTTGGAACCTGATCTGCCTGCCTTCTTAAACTTCCCTGAAATCAATGCATATTTAAGAAAGTTCTGGTTTTGACAGCACTGTATATGTTGCAGCAACAGTACGTTCTACCTTATAAACTGTAATAATGCTGTTTAGCTTGTGCTTCCTACTGTGAACCAACTCTTAATACTGGGTTATACACCATTCTTACACTACTGTGAGCTAAATATGAGCCAACTGCATCCCCTGAAGAAACTGTTTTAATTAGTAAACATTCAAACTCTTTGCATATTTAGCAACCTGCCAGCTCCATGTTGGACGTTCACCTTGTTACCTTTTTTATATCTTTTCCTCTCTACGTTGATACAACATTTCTATGGGATTTTGGCAAACATCAGCAGTTGATTGAAGCAGTGCACAGCTGAAAGGCAATTACAGAAAGGCAATTCAGCAGGAGTTCCAAAATAACATGTGGTATGTATCTTGGGCATCTTTAACTATACATAACTATCCTTGACATACATTTAGCTAACCATATCTTTAAAACCTCCAGTGTTGGAGACTCCACAATTTCGCTAGATTATTTTGAGTCTTGGTAGCTTAATATTCAGAAAACTTGCCTTAAGACTGAATCTCCTTGCTCCACTTCAAGCTTGTTTTTTCTGGTACTATTTACACTGACTATAGAAGAGTTCAGGGGAACACTTCAGTCCCTATAAGTTGCATAAAACCTTTCAGTTATTCGGACACTATTACCACCCTTAGCCTGTTCTTCTATAATTTGGTTCAAACAACTCCAGTTTCTTCCCGCTTCCATGTTAGTCTCTTCAGGAATATTTTCAATGAGACTCTATCTTATACAAAATTTAGTGCCCAAAGTTCGACAAAGTACTTCAGCAACCTTACCATAAATGAATGATTACTTCACATTTTATAGAGGATGTTCTCATTACCATACACCAAGACAATAAATCTCTCTTTTTAAAATAAAATATGAAAAGAAGACCTGCTATTGCATCCACCACTTAGAATTGTTCTTGGGAATAGAGCAGTTGATGTAATAGGTAATGAAAGTCCAGTCCCACCCTTCCTTTAACAATAAAAATTTATATTACCAATACAAAAATCAGGCATGGTTGCTTTTATCACCTGCCTGTATTTTTCTTCTCTCCATGTTAATATTCCCAATGACTTACATACTTACGGGATTGTGCATGTAGACTTGTACCACATTTCAGTTGAATTTTATAACAGTCTTTGTGATTTGGGGGGCGGGAGGGGGAAGAGAAAGAATGAATGAAAACAAGCCTCCCTTTCAGGGTATAGTACATTCAAGTTTTCTTTCAGCCGAAACACACAGATGGCACCAGAGTGTCACACCCAAAACATTACACAACACACAGTTCCAGGGAATTTAATCTTTCATCCATCACAAACGCAAGGCAGTCCAAGTTTAATGAAGCTATATTCAGAGATACATCAAATCTAGGGGATAAAACTGGCCTACAAATTTCTCTGAGGTAAGTATTCCCCCCTCTCTTGCATTAAACCAAAAAATTTTCTATACCATCCTTACAGCCATTCTGAGTCTTACGCAGTAGGGAAACAAAGGAGAAAAAGCTCCTAAGCTAGTGTGCTCACACTGTATTTAATTAACTGGCCTTTCTGAGATACCAACTTTAAGTACCCTTCTTTGACAAGAAGGGGAAGGGAAAACAAACTCAGGATTTAAAAAACAAAATATCTGGGAGAAGAGGTAGGAAAGGTGTTTGTACATCACCCAGTAATTTAGTAGGATGGGGACCTCCTGGCACATTCCACATTAATAGCTTACAAGCTACAGGGATACTGATTGTAAAACTAGTAGAGAAAAAGGTTCCTTCAATTATACATACTTCTGTTAGCCTTATGCATGAGTAAGAATTATAAACCCAGGAACAATATTGCATCTCCTTGAGGAAACCTTTTAATTGCTTTGGGAAAAAATACAACTAATTGAAGACAGATTGATAGAGTTAACTGGTAAGACTGGGACCAAGTCCACGGGTCTTTCACTCTTCTACCTCATTAGCAAAGTTTTCCCATACAGAAGCATTACAGAATTTCTTTTTCCAATCCAATGCTATCAACAGACATTTAATATTTTGGGCAATCATTTAGAAAAGCTATCACACACCAAGCTATTTCTAGCACATATGATATGGTATCAAGTTTTTAGTTCTTGTTCTCTCTTATTCTCAATTTCTGTTCTTCCTAAAGCCACATAATATTACGCTATTAATATAAAAAAAAAAGTTCTTGAAGAAGCAAACCAGCCTTATGCCCCTTGGCAAACAGCCACCTCCAAACCTACCATTTGCTGTAACTATGAGTTTACTTCAGGTCAGATTGCAACATTTTAAAATGAACTCACATATTTTCTGAGAAGCACATTACCAGGTAAAAAAATCATAACCCAGAAAAAGTCACAGATAACTCAGACATTTCAGGAGTCTTATTAAATAAAATCTAACTTTACAGTCATGTAAACAGCAGAGATCCTCATAATGAAAGGGCAGAATACACTACAGCAGATCAGGAATTATAAAACTAAATTAGAAACCCAAATCTCATTTGCTACAAAAACAAAGGACTCTTTGTTCTTGAAAAGGAAGTTGCTAAGGTAATGCAATTAATCACCCTTCTGCAGTCCATTTCTGATGCTTAACCCTTTCTATATTTCTATTACTTAATTATACATGCATCATACCCACTTTTTGACAAAATGATGAAATGTATCAATAACATCTCATCTCGCAGGTTTATGAAGTTAAAATTACTCAAAACTACCCTTTCTCCATATAGTCCACGTCTAGGTAAGAGCTATAATTCCATGGCACATTTCAAGAAAGCCTCTTTTCTCTTAAATGAACACACTTCAAGATTCAAACTTGTATGCTAGCAAAGACCCTGCCTGAATTCGCTAAGAAGATATACTACTGTGGCCTGCTCAAGCACAGTGCATTACATACACACACAGCATCTCTGCCTCTCATTTTCCCTTTATGCCTGCTGTACTGGGTCTGGCTGAGATGGCGTTAACTTTCTTCATACCAGCTCTTACAGTGCTATGTTTTAGATCTGCGACAAAAGCAGTGCTTACTACACGTTGATGTTTTAACTATAGCTAAACAGCACTGCATATCATCAAGGCCTTCTCTCTTTCTTACTCTGTGCCTTCCCCACTAGTGAACAGAAGTTTGGAGGGGACACAACCAGGTAGACAACACAAACTAGCCAGAGATACTCCACATCACATGACGTCACGCCCAGCAATAAAACGGAGAGGAGGGAGTGCTTCCTCTGTCGCTCAAATGGAATAACCAGCGGTCTTTGAAGAGAACAACTTGAATTTCAGATTAAACATAAATGTAAGGCTCTCAGCAGCCCAGTTTGTGGCAAAGAGACAAAGGTTAATGTACTGGAGTGGCAATACAATTGGTGAAACTGTATGACAGTGCCTGTACATAAATTATATCTGCTGTTGCAGCTCTTCTTCCAAAGTGTTGGCAATATTCATCATGAAACAGAAACAAAGATTTCTGCACTGAACATCAAAGTCAACAGAACAAAACCTGGGTCTGAGGCTGGGTATTTTGTACAAAGCAGTCTCACTTTTTTCTAGACAGCATCTCTGTCTCACCTTTATGAACTGTTAAAACCTTAAGAACAGACCTTTTCTTCTCCTTCATAGGGCATAGAGAGTTTGCCTGTGAAGCAGAGGAGAAAACTACCCTGGTTGGCGTAATTTTCATTGTTCAAGTTAAACTTTTTCCAAGCTGAGATTTTCAAATAAGTTTCCAAGCCTTACAACTAAAAAAATGATTCAGAATACAGTCACAAGTTGTTCTCATGCCCTAATTACAGTGCTTTCTCAATTTCTCACCCATCAGAGGACATGCATCTCTTCTTGCCTATAAGGGGGAGAATGTCTGTGACTGAGTGTGATATTGTTAACAAGAGAATTTAATTGAGAAACATTTTTGCATCTTGTGTTAGGTGTGACTCTTAGTTATGTGATATGTTCATGGGTGACAGGAAAATTATGCCTTACATCTGTAGAGATGTGTAAATGCCTCATTAAGTTTAATAATTATCTGTTAGAATGGCAGTTCCACAAGAAAATCTCTGCTACTGAAAAATAGAAGGGACACAATGAATTAACATTGCAATTGTATCATCACTGACCTTGCTGAATTAATTCACCAGCCCAGAAATATTTTTATAAACATATTAATAATGAAAATTGTATTGTAAAAAATGCATGAATGGGTTACACCATGAAAAGGTTATCAAGTAGCCCATGAAATTAGACACAGACTATATTTTCAGATTTGAGCTCAATTCAACCTGAATTTGTATGTTAATTCACATATGACAGAGGTAGAAAGCAGAAGGTGGAAAAGAAAGGACATTGCTATAAAACATGACATGTAAAAGGAAACTTTTTAAGAACAACTTTTCAATCAAAAAACTTCAGTCTTTGACAGACAAAAACTAATAGTATATGACTGTTTCTACAATGTTCTCTACAGCTAAAAAAATAAAACAAAAAACCCCATCACCTTTCTGGACATGGTAGAAGGTAAAGCATCCCAACAATGAAAAGCTCTCAAGGAAAGCTATTCAATCCCATTTACACGGACAGCTCAGTTTTACAACCCAACAAGGATTATACAAACCTGGGAAACCAAAACAGAACATTAACAACTTCTGCTCACAGTGAGAAGGTGGTTAGACAAACGAAGCACAACCTTCATACTAGCCAACTGAGCGTTTTGACACACACCATTAAACAAAAAATTAACCATTTTATTATATTTAACATATTTACAAAATAGTACAAATTAAAGTACTCTAACTCCATTATTGCATGACAACAAAATCTCCATACAGGCAAAAGTAGCACACGAAAGAGACACTCCAGAATATTTAGGAAGTCTTTGGTACTCAAAATATAGTTTAAGATGCAGCATTAACTCAATCAATACAGGGCATTAAACATAGACAATGACATGTAGATTTATGCCACAAAAGTAAATTTAGCTATGGCTTTCATTCTTCTCAAAGGCTGATGACTAGACTCAGGAATTGCTTAATATCTTTACAGCAACTTTAGGACGGAAAGACTATTCAAAATTATTCTACAACCAAGCTCTTGAAAATGACTGATGTATTTCTCAATTCATATTGAATTAAACTGCCTCCTCTCAGAACTATATGACAGCAAAGCATGAAACACTTCACAGGCCCAGAGCCTATTCCTCTACCCCTTGAGTGGGCAAAACTGAAAGAATCAACTTTGTCTAGTTAAGGAATATAGGATCAAGCTCCCAATAGACAATAAAACTGCATGGCAAAACATGATCAAAGACAGTATACCCTAGTCTACGCTGCTGTACACATAATTTACAAAATATGTTTTATGCATAATCTACATATTTACAAATGCTCTCAATTGTTCCATCGAGTAATGCACTCAAAACAATCACAGTTTATGCAATTTTGAGGTAAATCCTTGAAAAGTTAAGAGCATCAGCAGAGTTTCATCTGCAAGGCTGAATCTCGGAAGTGGAGGATTTCTAATTAGAAGATCCTCTCTTTCACCTGGTCACACAGCAGTGTATGCTAGGTGTAGCAGATGGGCAAGATAGTTGCAGAGACAATGGGGATTCTCATGAATCCTCTGTGTTGTGCTTGGTTCTTCCTGATGGCCAAAAGAAGGCCAGAAAGAAGCAAAGAACACTGGGGGCAGCCAGAAAAAGAATCTGAAACGTGTCCTAGCAGATTCTGGTCTGTGGATGAACAAAGGCTATTATGTTGCTTGTAGAGTGGGAAAAAGCTGTGGTGTTAATTCATGCAGTGTGTATGCACACTAATTGTAAGATGCTTATGTGAAAAGAAGACAGGGAAAAGCAAGAGAGAGGATGTGGGACAGGATGAATTAACTTTCTTGATTGGTCAATACTACCCTAGAAAGAAAATGTAAATTATTTTCTTCAAAGTTTTTAAGTCAGGTTAGACATTATCTAAATATTCGAAACCGCACATCTGAAGACATCACCCACATTTATTTGAGCTTATAACTGCAGCACCACTGACCCTCCATAAATATATTAAAACACTGCCTCATCAAGGGGTTGACACCACTTTACGAGGCCTGATGTTTCAAGCTAGCTAGCCTAGACACAATTTTCCTTTGGGATGTTCATAACACTGCAACAAGACCACTCACTCATGAACTGCCATTAACATCCCAGGAAGCAAGAGAGGAAAGGGCACAAAGAAGTCTGCAAGTTCCCTTTGCATTACCATATAAGAGTACAAAAGGTGACAGAAACTCCTGTCTCACTAGGAAAAGGCAACTTAGAGTTGGAAGCATCACAGTTTATCTGAATCAATCAAGAGGTTAAGATAAACAGTTCTGGTCTGAGAAGTGACATCATCTTGCATTGGTATATGGTCCTCCAGAATAGGCCTGGAATATTTATTTTATGTCAATGATGAAAATTTTAAAACTCATCTTGCCATGACTATCCTCAGTTGCACTTTTATGGTCAGTTGCTTAAATGAAAAAACCTCACACAAAAAGATGGGATGACAAAGAAAGGATCCCACAACTCCACTTTGTGGACACTTTGTCAAGTGATACCACATTACTACACCTTTTTAAAAGGCGTTTAAACTCATTGGTAGAAATATAGGCAGGACCTCAAAGTAGTTAGTTAGCTAATTACATATGCATGAATACTACTCATGTTTACTACATTCATATTTCCTTCAGAATGTTTTTGTGAGTGTAAAACTGTAAGGTGATAAGTAAAGTAGTTCGATGTTTTACGACAAGTCTACTGATTATACCTTATGCTCACTGGAATGACTGAACTCTGCTTTCTGCATGAGTGATAAGGAATAATAAGCCTTCATCTCCTTGTACCATCACAGATGTTAGCTAGAAGAAAAGAAACATTAAATATTCAGCCATAGCTAGTATTCATGGTGTAGTACAGGGTGAAATGAAAAGGAGCATGAAGAAATTTGTTTTCCAGAGATCTTCTGGGAAGGTGAGGATTGGACTTTGTACTGATCCCCAGTGACTGCAAGCCAGCAGGTTGTTTCTTGCACATCTCTGGGCAAGGTAATAATCTGTCAGCACAAACTTCTGTATAAATCCCAACATTAAGACCGGAAGGTTCAGACAGACAAAAATGCTGCTGTTTAAATACTTAACAATACCAATAACACTTTGAAGATATTAAATTTTTAAAATCCCTGAAACTGCTGGTCAGCAGTGGAAAGTTTTTAATTCATTCGTCCTCTTCAACGTAAGTTGATGGAAACCAGCCCACCTAAAAATAAAAAAAGCAGAACAAAATAATTCATGAGATACATGGGATTTTTTTAAATGGCTGAACTAGCCAAAACAAGGATGGATCTGTTTAGTAAATATAAGATTACAAAGATAAACTTGACTGACCTGCCACAGTGGTAAGTACCCCAAATAAAAGAATAACTTGCAGATATGACAATTTGGAGACTAAATCCCCTTCCCCCCTCCTTTGCCCCACCCCCCTTCT
>JAHREE010000157.1:2975736-2994721 GCA_033628505.1 Tringa tobata | reverse complement strand
TACTACAGGCAGAATGCTGCTATTTTTTGAATGAGCAGCTAAATATTTAACATGTTTCAGTCTGGTTCAGGGAATCCTCTTCCAAAGGAAATAGCAACTGATTTGATTGCACTAAACGGAGTTCAATTCCATTGCCACCAAGAGGAGTTTTAAATAAGACAGAACTGGAAGGCAGAGTCCAGTGTTTCACACTTCGTAAGTTAAAATGCTATCTCCATTCTGAAATTAATGATGTGCCAAATAAGGATTGTGTAAGACATACAGGGAAACGATGTCATATATTTCTTCCTGTCTTACCTATTCACTTTAAGTTCTTCACTCAGACGTCTTTATACCTAAGTCAATTTAACACTCATGAAAGACCTCAGAACTAAACCTAGAGGATGGTTGGAAGCAGTAAGTGCATAAATTTTGTTTTAGACTACCTTGCCAAAAGAAGTCCAGAATTGAGCTTATGATCTGAAGTCCAGGCTGTAAAAGCTATCAGAAAGAATGCTAGTATATAAAAGGGCATCGCTTAGGATGTGTGTAGCTGCATTAGAATGAGATGCTCAGTTTTCTTGACTTGTAAAATGTATATAGGATGACCACTATTTCTTCTGCTTCCCTATTTCTTATTGACCATTTCACTTTAAGGTCATAAGCAGGCTCATGTACATTAGGAAAAAAGTTCTCCAGATTGCATAAAGCAATAAATCTGGACATCTACTTCAGCTAGACTTGCAACTTTCATTTCCAGCCAATCTGCTTTCTTTCACCTTTCATTCCTTAACCCTGCATCTCAGAACCTTTAGACTTGGAAACAACAGTCTCAAATACTCCTGCCTAATCTCCATTAAAAAGCAGTATACTAAGATTGAAACAATATAGCCTTTATAGATGAAAACTGAAACTTTACATCCATGCAAGTCTAAGAGTGCAGTGTAAAGTGACTTTGTAAAAATCCCTGCTAAATATTCCACTTCATATGAGCCACGTTTCCAGAGATGAAAGAAAAAGCCTCCTATAAAAAAGGTGGCTGATTTCATTGCATTAGAGCCTGGCAGAAAGATGTGGAAACCATTCTGTGTTAAACTGCTAAACAGACTTCCACAGCACCAGGAACCTGAGTTTTTGACCCTAAATACATGTGTGCAACACATGTCAAGAAAATTCATCTGTAGCTGTACTATTAATCCTGGTTATTTTCCAACCATACAATCTTGCCCAAGCATTCAGCCTGGTAGGTCGCATTAAATAACCAATTAATTTAGATGCTGGGAAAGCTGCCTGGGAAGAGTTCTGCCTAGGTCCTATGAAACATGTTGTATCTTGTGAATTTAAATATATAAAGAAGGTTTATGACGTAGGAACACACCTTATTATTTTTTTTTACAAAATCACTGTCAGTGAATGCAGAAATAAGACAAAGAGAAAGAAACAACAACCTTACCCTTCCATTTACTTCACCTCTCCACCAGCCATTCGCACTCATCTTTGTATAAATTTTGACAACATCCCCTTTCAACAAGGACAGTTCTCTCATGTCTCTTGCACAGAAGTCATACCTGGCTATGGCAATGCCTATCACCTTCGGGCTTAGCACTGAAATGAAACACACGTTGATATTATTAGAGTTAGTTAATTGAAGGCTACTAAAGTAAATAACAGTACTGTAAATGTAAAACAATGATTTCACTGCACAGAGTGGCATTAATTTTATGCAAATGCAAAAGCATCTGCACTACACATATCAAGTAGGTGAATAGCGTAAAAGTCGAAGGGATTTTATGTGATTTTTTTTAACAGTTCTTTTTATTTTTAGAAAAAAAAATCAAGCTAGATGAACCTTATAAAGTATCTCCCACCTCTGAATTGCTAAATACGTTTTCAATTATTGTATTTTTGTGCTTCATAATAAAACTTGCTGCCAGTTACATGCATCAACATATTTTACAGGTCACTAGTTTCTTTCCAAAAGAATTATTAGCATTTACAGTTGATTTAACTTTAAACCTCTAATGAAGCAAAACAAACAGAATAAGGTGCTGTTCTTTCAAAAACAACCGCCAAGTTAAATATTAATGTGCTTAAAATTGGAAGCTAACACCAGCATGAACAAAAAAAGTAAAGAGTTTTCACAGGAAATCTGTAAGGATCATTTGCTGCAATCCACATGAACGCTGGCTGAAGTAAATCTACTCTTTTCAGGAGTTTATTCTCTAAATCACCAATTGATTTATTCTACAAAACTCTTCAGGAAGAAAAACATCCTTACAAATTTTCTTCCTAGGTTTCAGAGAAATTAATAATTAAAAAAGTTAAGCTACATCAATATGTATGCACTTTTCCAACATAAAGCCCAGACCTTTTAAGTAACACGTTGTGAAATATTTTTAAAAAGCTAATGTGAAAAAAAACCTCATTTCAAAACCCAACCCTCCTCTCGCAAATAATTTTATTGACAATTATGTTTTTAACCCTGATGTAGAACGTCCAAACTTTCAAAAGAAACCCTCGACTCTTCCTAAATATAGGAAAGTGGGCATAGCACCTAAGAGATAAAGACATCTGACCTTTGAAGTTTAGAAAAAGCAGCCACACTCTACTGCATTTTGTAGTTGGATTATTTGCCAAAGCATTCTTTTTAAATTTTTTTTCCATTAATGCCATTTTCTTTTGCACTTGTTTTCCTGTGTAAGTCACTGTAGACAGGAATTCAGGAGCACAAGCAAGCTTTGTACTGAAAAGATTTCATAAGAATTCATCATATGATCATGATGGATGACTTCATATAATGTACCTATAATTACCTTTTTTCTCAGAACTCTTTCCAGTTTCTTAGAAATTCCCAATCATCTTTAGGAAATACCATTAAGATTCTAGTTTTAGCAATGCCTTCAACAATGTAATACTAGAAGTTTATAGCTCATAGCCTTTAATCTAAATCAGGAACACAAAATATGGCAAATGAGTTAGAAGAACTTGACAGTATCAGCTCTGCTTGTATTTAAGATTTCTTCTGACCCCACTGGAGACATTTTATAGAAACAGAGGCTTTTGCATAACAGTATTAAATACACAAAAATCATTATATATTCAAATATTTTTAGCCTATGGAGACAATACAATTTATTTTAAAATGACTACAAATACTATGTTTACGTTATTCTTTACTATAAAAATAGAATGCCTAAAAAAAACTGTTTTGGCAAAGGATTATGCCCTTTTTATATCATGCCACTAAGGTTTAGTCCAACATTTCAGACTGCTTATGTAGAGTATGCTTATTAGATACTTCATACCAGATGCACAGGATGCCATGCAAAAGAGAATCAGCATCACAATTCATTGCTTATATTTACACTATGAAGAAGATGTAAAAATCCAGGTGATATATTAATTATTTTAAAGTTCAAACATACTTTTCCCCACCTCTAAGTCAGATGTAGATGCTACCTGTTTAGATTCTGACATATGAATGCTATGTCCTATACCTTATCAGGATTTCAGGAATCAGTTTTAGAAGGAAAGAGGACATCATGGGCAGCAATTGTTTTGGAGAAAAAAATCAAAACCAGCAGTTATTGATTGTAAGGTCAGTAACCGTTCATAGGTGTGCAGCAATATCACTGACAGATTTGGGGAAGCATTGTAGGATAAAAGGAGTGATTCTAGGGAGCAGGGTCTCATTTCAGATTCTAGAAGGGAGATGATGGGGCAAGGAAGAAAGTTACATAAAGAAAAGATGAACAAATTTGGGAAAACATGGAGGAAAAGAACTAAGGAGGGAAGAAATGCATGGAAGAATAATAAATAAGGAAAATAGCAAGGAAAATTAGGCTAAAAAAAGAAAGAGGGGCAATTCTTGGGAAAAGGAGGACTTCTTTTCAAGCTGTGAAGCCAGGGAAGAAAAGCAGAAAGAAGCAAGAGAAATCAAAACCATCTATCTCCAAAAGTCTTGAGGCATAAAGTCGCAGAATTTAGATTAATTTAGAATCCAACATCCATATTTTCAAATAAAAGTGATGCTCATGATAGGAAATATATAAAAAGAAGCCATATGAGTGATGGAATACAGGAAAATGACAGTGCTAATTTTGCAACAAAAATATTAGCCATATCTCTCTGGTGACATAGTCATTAAAATGACTTGAATAGACACCATCAACCCTGAATTCCCAATCAGAGCTGTCCCGGGATAAATGAAATTTAAGGGAAGACAGTCAGCATGTGGAAAGGACATCTGTACAGATGGGAGAGAGAAGAAACACTGAGTGAAGGAGAGAAAGAGGATAGCTACAGGGAGGAAGAGGAAGGAGAGGAGAATGGGATTAAAAGCAGAGACTGATGGAAAGTGTGTGCCCGAAAGGAGAACATGAGCAAGAAATTAAAGAGGGGAAAAAAGAAAAAGCAAGGAAAAAAAAAAAGAAGCTATTGAGAAAGCAGTAATAAATAAACCTTGTGCACTAGAAGGGAGATACTCAGAGGATTAACAGGAAATAGAGTGAGAAATCTGAGGGGGGTGAATAAAAGGTTCATGTGTGAATAAGAAAAACACTTTTGCTTAACCTAGCCTCTCCTTCTGCAAACAGGAGCAGAAAAGACAGGGAACTATAGTTGGCTTTGATTCACATTAGAGTATGTTGGAAGAGTTTCTCATAGACAGCAAAACAGATGTGCTACAAAGGAATTTTAATACTACTTTGGGCCACTGATGAAGGAACTGGGGTGCTAACAAAAGAGGCTCCATGTGATCACAAGCAGGCTGGTCTAGCTCGTGCTTTTGCCTGTGCTTAAATTCCACAAGGCTCAATGTATCATTATAAAAGCTGTGAGTAGTTGTTTCTCTCTACTTGTGGTACAGCCTCCTCATAATTCTGCAGCCATAGCCCCTAAGGGTTGCTCTTGTGTATTAGTTCCCATGCTCCTTGTAGCAATGTACATTTACTTGCACTGTTTAACCAAACCTCAGTTCTATTATACAAACATGGGCAGCACCACCAGTACTGCTCAGTAGACAGCTTAACCCTTCAGGAGAAGGGTTACCAACTTCCAAATCAGCAGAACTACGCCAGCTCTGAAGATCCTTTTGAAAAAAATACTTGTAATATCATGAAATAAGCATTCTTTCATTTAATGTAAGCTAATTCTTTGGTTATTTTTAAAAATATGGTTTTACCAAGAACATATGACATAGCCTGTCTATCAGAATATGAAATCCTAAACAGGTAGATAAACTTAAATTAAGAATTACTAATCAATGTATTCCTTTAATATTTTGTACCTTTATAAAGAAGTACTTTGCACAGCCTATTGCAATATGCAAGACATTGAATCCTTACTTACTGTTACAGTTACTTAAGAATTTTCTGATAAAGCAGTTTTTCACAGGAAAAAAGGAATATAATTATAATTTGAAACCATATGTGGGAACATGTGATAGGCTTAAAGTAATCCTGAGTCTTGATTGCTGTTCTATTGCTGTAGGCCACTTCACAATTTTGTTTTCATGGAACTGACACCAGTTTCAGTAAGAACAGACTTTATCATCAAGTACTATGCAGTTGAATGAAAGAGGTCATCCTCTATCCTCACCCAAAATGACAGAAGTTCACAGTATTTACCTACAACAAAGGGCCAAAACTTAACTCCTTTGTGTTCTCTGATTCAAATGAGGTGAGTGCTTCAGACATTCCAGTTGAATGTCATGACCACAGGGTAAACAGCTATACCAGAATGGCCTTCTATTCACCTTTTCTACAGATATGTATTTTATATAAGTAAATGTCAACTGGAAGAGTGCCTTAAAACTTGGATTTTGAGCCAATGTTGTGACTACTGAAGGTAAGTAAAAGCATCTGCCTCCAAAAAATCTATATGTAAGGAGACAGAAATGGAAGAAACAGACTCCAAAACAGTGAATGACTGAGGGTCAAAACATTCAAGAGCAGTATACAACACAGAGATTTTAATCCCTGGCATGAATCAAGATAGGGCTCATGAGAGACACTCTCAGCACGAGTAAGCACACCAGCCATTCTACTACTGAGCTGCTCCCGACATCCTTTTCCCCTCTAGAAACTGTGGAAAGCCTTAAGAATCCATCTCCAAGCATTAAGCAATTTCGATGACCTCTGCGTGGCACGTGTAGAACATACTGCCCAACCAGATTTTGATTATCACTACATCTGTGTTCATGCATGCTAGACACCTCCCTTTCGCCAGCGCAAAAACCAGTGCCAATCCTGATTTGCACAACCTAGGCCAGGTCCTACACCCCCTGTACACAGAAGTGTGTCGGTGTAATGTGATGAATGCTGCGTTCTCAACAGTAGTAGCTCCTTCCACATGCTCCTCAAAAGCATTTACCTTCCTACTAGCAAAATTCTTCAATCATCTGGCAGTGCAGTTCACCTCCTTGAAGATCAGGTCTTAGAGACCAAAGCAAATCATAGCCATATTGATGCACTAATAGAGACTACCACTGCTACTACTTTGAGCATTTTTTTGCAGTCTCTTAGTTGAAAATGTTTACATTTATTAAAGCCAGAGATGGTTAAATGAGAATAAAGAAAACAATAATTAGAAAACAGATGGGTAAAATTAATTAACAATGTTAATGCAGAACTTTAAAAAAAGCATTTTCTACAAAAAACCTACTGTATTCTAGGATGCCGCTGCAGTATGGTTTGCTGCAGGGATGGGACGAATACATCATTTATCTATAAGTGGTGAAATTTTCAGGTTTGTGCATTTGAACAAATACATTAATGTATATAGCTCATAGATGTCAACTACATACCAAATTAATGGTTACGTGCTCACCGATTGAATCTGCTGCAACTATTGAGCTTTGAAAGACCTATTCAAACTTATTGTAACATGCACTTTTTCAAAAGTTTAATAGTCTCATTTTTGTCACACACCAAGAATAACGTAATAACTCAGGTTTTGGACTCAAAGAACAGAAGTATTTGATTCGTCCCTTCCCTTTTTTGCTGCACACAGAAACAACAGAAGCAAATTTAGAAGAAATATAAAAGCAGTAAAGCAGTACCTGACCAGAAAGGAGTGGAGGAAGGGGGAACAAAGCTGTAGTCTGGAGGAGTTACAAAAGAAAACCCACAGAACAAAGAAGGGGCTTAGAGAAAGAAAGAGAAAAAGAGAAAAGCAAAAGAACATTGAAACATTGACACAAGATTTAAATAATAGTTTTTTTAACTATATAATTCATTGATAATAAGGAAACTAAGATTCCCTACTAAGGATGTCTGGAAGGAAATTGACTATAATAACTACAAAATTTGTATCTATGATTTAATTTTTAACAATTGCATTTTTCAAAAAGTAAAAACAATGCCCATTCAGGGTTTCAGAGAAGCAAATGAGAACTGCAGACTCTAGCAAATATTTTCAGATGTCTTTTTTCTTTAATTTTGTGTGCACACCACTTCTTAACAGTACAGAATTAGGAACTCATGGATATGTAAGAATTCCTCTTGAGCCCAGGAAGACTAGTCACACAACCTTAATTAGCAATATAGTCTAAGTACTAGTTGAACTGGGGTCTCTTAATACAATGGGAAAAAAGTATGCATTTTGCCCTGATAATCATTAACATCAATAGGAATTCCACAGCTAAACTACATCCTCTAAGGCCCAGACACTATTGCTTTTCTTTGCAGTTTTTCCTGACTTGAGAAGACACCCTTGAGCAAGCAAAAAAACTTGTTTGGCCTAGGCAGAACCAGCACACCACCCTAGTCCCTGTAACAGCTTCCTCGGGTGAAAGGTTAGAGGTTTACTTGCTCTATTGCCAACAAACCTGGGGTCAATATATTTTCAAACATAAAATTAGATGAGATGAAATGAACTGAAATTCCTTCAAACTGAACTGCAGTTTGTTGACATTTCTGCACATTTTGCCCCTCTTTTGAAGAGGCAATGAAGACATATAGTGTACAAAATCTAATAAAGGTGGGATCTTTGCTCCCAGCTGTGATTTGGAAAGGGAAGTCCATCTTCAACTAGAAAAATGATAATGCAGCTTCTAAATTATGCCCAACATGTATAGTTATTGACAAAGAGCATTCCTTAAAATTATAGCAGGACTATATTCATGACATACAACTGTTTCCCTGAACTGATTCTTGTGACCACACATGAAAACAAGATCATATTTGCTTCAACATGGCTATCTGCAGGAACGATGACTAGAACTATTTTATGCAAGAAATTAACAAAGAATTCATGGTGGAGGTAATGATACAATTTTGTGCATCTTGCCTGCATGAGTAGAGATACATTTGTGACAATGAAACCAGCAGCATAAATAAACTAAACAGGACCGATACTGTATTTTAACATTCATAAGCTGCGGGTTAGTTGTTAAAAAAACCTCCCAATATAAACGAACAGCGGTTTAGGTTAGTATCTCAAAGTAATACAAAAGAAATATACTGCAGGGCCTGGTGTGCACTAGAAATTCCCTTCTGATCCTTCACAGTGATGATCCTTTCTCTGTCTCTAATCCTAAATGGATTATCTAAAAATGCATGAGGTTACCTGAGGAACTCCTTTACATTGCAGCTAGTAACGCCAGGTGACAGCTTGGTATGGAAATACATTACACAAAGCAAAAGGGCGACTTGACTGAAGTACTGTGCCCATTCTTAAAGACAAATGACCGCCTTTATTTCTACAGAAGTACAATGATAGTGTGCAAAAGTAGCGTGCAGGAGTGAAGAAGGTTAGGTGCTACATAGAGGGTGGCTGCTCCTTTCCTGTTAAAATATTGCCTTAATTTTTCAAAAATTTTCCTGTACAATATAACCAGAGGTTTGGTTTTATGTGTGCAATTCATGACAGCTAAACCTATATGGGCAAGGAAATCCTACTAGATTTCTATAGATAACTACTCTATTTTTAAACATCAGTGATAAGGGTTTTGGTGTTGGCTTTTAAGGAGAAAGGCTGAGTTCTTTTGTTTCCTTAAGGGCCGGGATGACATTTGTTTTATTTTACTTTATTAACAGATACTTTTACACAGTTAGTGCATTAAGTAGTAGAATAATGTGATATAGCTAGTTAATATGCCTACTCCTAGTCTACAGGTGACAAAAAACAGTTAGTAAAATAATATTCAGCTTTGTGATTTAGGTTATATGAAAATCAAAGAGACCCAGATTTCTCAGTAGGATTGTGCTCTGCATCAGCAGATTGCAATAAAATGCCAAAAACACTCTGTAGAAGAATGTCAAGTTTTCTTTCATTTTTGCCTTTATTTCATTAAATGGTCGATCATCCCTCTAATCTAATGTAAGAATTAGTATTTTTCTGTGCAGCAAAACAAGATTTGATCATATTATGTCTAGAAAAGCCTAGGACTGAAAAATTAAGAATAAAGAATGTACCATTTCCCCCAAAATCTTCCTAATTAACTTGAATCTCTGTACTGAGAAAAGTAAATGTCTGACAGCTTTTACAACCACATTAGAAGTGTACAACAAATATCAGAAAAGTGGGTAACTTCTGCAAGACTAGGAAACTAAAAAGCAAAGTTCTAATTAAAGTGGGAAGTCAAATTAACTACCTCCATAAAATGAAGATTTTTTGTTATAAAAATCTAGTAGATGCTGAAGGGAGAATCAAATTCCCTGAAAATTAAGAAGTTACAAGGTGATTTATTATGATTCGTATCAGAAATTGCAAGTAAACTGAAGTGCCACTTGACTTTCTTTCCTTCAATGGATAAATGAAAGCATGACAATTATAAAAAAATGGATATAATCACATTGTTCTAGAAAGTGAAGTTAATTTGGTATTGCCATTCAATTTCACGGCAGCTCAAAGACTTTGGCAGCAGAAAATGAAACAACTCTGCCAAAGTCTACAGTGGTTCAACTCATGCTCTCTAGAAATACTTTTCCCACTTATTCTGTCAATTATATATGCTAAAGACGAGCTGTTTTAGGTAAGAAGCTGATGCCTTTTCCTAAGATAGCCTCATTAAAAAAAAATCCAGATACACTCATGCGAGTAGCATAGTGCAAAATACCAAGCTGAAACCCCAAACCTCCTTAAAACCAGCTTCAGATTGCCAAAGTCCATTGCATTCACTAGCTTCAGCCCTGTGCTTGTTAAAATATGGTGTGACACTGTGTAGCTGCGCAACTGAAAAAAAAACCTCTTAGCTCTTCAAAGCTGACTTATCTGGCTTCTTTTTAACAACTCTTTTTCTTGCACCCAGATACTAAGTAGAAAGAGGTCAAAAAACCATATATGTGGCTGTCCTCACTGAGGACTGTGAAGTGAACTCAATGTCCAACCACTGCCCCATGACTTATTTGCATCCTCTACTAGACAAAACTGCAGCCTAAAGTTTACCAACTTCTTTCCAAATTCAGTCCAGCAGGGTTCACACAGCCTAGATACATAATTATTCTAACATCAACTTGGTAAAAACTAACAGGATACCTTTAAAACGGAGCAGTGTGACTCACAGATGGGCTGTTAATCATGGAAATTTTGCTTTAAAAAAAAGCCAAAAACGAACCACCAACACACACTCATGGTGACACGCCAACACTTTAAAAGAAAACTGTCGAACCCATTAAATGAAAGCGTCATCCAGAGTCAATCTAGGTAGGACAGCAGAATTGCAGAAACCTATTCAGGTTTTATATGAGGATTCTAAGAACTGAAAGGGTTTTTTTGATCAGTTTGGCCTAAGACAAAACCTGCCATTTCACACCAGCACAGTTTATAACATTGAATGGCTGATATTTACTGTGGTAGAGGTGCACTTCCTTATACCCTTGACTAAAATGAGCTCTTGTTCTATTTACTGCCTAAAAAGTCTTGTTATAGGAGATATTTTCTGTTGTATTTTGACAGAAGGTAATGTAGAGGTACCATAAGTCTTGTAACCTGCAAAGTCTGAAATGATTTAGCTAATGTTCTTGCAGACTAGTAAATTGGTGGACAGTATATATAGATACATTCTAACTGACTTAAGAAAGGAAAGAGAAGAAATTGGCTCTGGTCACAGTCAATAATAACCAAAACAAATGCAAATTAAAGCAAGCAGGGCATATCCTCTCAACAAATAAAGCCTCAATACAGTGGGGAGGCGAGGGATGAAGAAAACACAAGAGATGACAAGACGAAGGGAGAAGCAAAGGGAGATCCCAAGCTAAAAAGAGAAGAAAAGACGGGACAAAAATTCCCCAAGAACAG
This sequence comes from Tringa tobata, assembly GCA_033628505.1. NCBI lineage: Eukaryota > Metazoa > Chordata > Aves > Charadriiformes > Scolopacidae > Tringa > Tringa tobata. The sequence goes on along the minus strand of JAHREE010000157.1, from coordinate 2,983,501 downwards.
AGATATACTGAGATACAGCATAGCAGGGAGACAACAGACAGAAGTCCTGGGAAGCAGTGAAACAAAAGAGAAATGGAGGGAATAAAATAGAACTGGGAAATAGACACAGAGTAAATGAAATGCAGAGACACACTCATTTCTTACAATCATCTGTCCTAAATTATTTTCACCTTAATTAGGAGAGAAAGAAAGACTTCAAAGTTATAGAAATGTTATGAAACAGATGCAAGCAAGGAAACAAAAGCTCACAAACACAGCAAAGAAAGGTAACGCAGCCAGCTTCTTCATCACAAAGACTAGACTGGACACTACAGTCTTTCACAGCAGTCTTCATATATTGTTAAAATCCCCATTAATTTTTATTTTCCTCTTATTATCTGTTGCAGTAAAAAGATACAGCCACTGTCTGCAGAACTCTAAATCTAATATTTGCTCTTTGACAGTATACTTTCCAGAGGCCAGCCATGTGGTAGTTTTTATCATTAACGTTGAACCTGTATGTGTCCTAAAAATCATGCTAACTTCCACTTAAGTAGTAATACGTCAAATCAAGGATACCACATGCATTGCAAGTCTTCTCAGTTTGCTTCTAAACTTGAAAACTTTTTAACTACTATTTATATTGTGCAGTAGTTCATTAACTTTCAGAAGCTTAGAGGCCTGTAATAAACATTAAGGTTAAAAGGCAAGGATAATTATGATACAGTAAATCTAACGAGGGTTTTTTTGAGAAGTTTACGTGGTATTACTGAGGTGCTACTTCATATGGCTACATTACAAGGGTGATTTTTTTTAAATCCCTTTTTAAGGATCAGAAAATGTCACAGATATTATTAACACTTGTAGCTGCGTGTATGCAAATGTCTGATAACACTAGGCAGGACACAGTTTAATCTCTCACCAACATGCCTAATAGATTTTTGAATATCAGGGAGATTTTAAGTTTGGCAGCAAGACAAACTTGCTCGACACGTTTATAAACCTCCTGGCAGATCTGAATCTGCTTAGCTTCAAAAAACCCTAGTTAAAAGCATTACCATATTAATTGGTTATATGTCAAAAATGAAAAATGAAGATGTTCAAAGTACCCTGTCCTTTTAATATTTATATGACAGAAAATAATATACAAAAGTTATAATACTCACAGTTGCCACCTGTTCTGTTACTCCTTTGTCCCGCTGAGTTTTCAGATTCTTTGTATGGAAATTGAAGAGTAGTATCCAAACTTCGAAAGCCTTCTTTGAGAGAGTGGTGCTTATAGTATTCTACAAGTTCCTTTAAGAAAGGAAAAATACTATGTCAGTAGAAATTGAAATTACATCCTTTTCAACATTCTGGCATACAGTCAATGACAGTTTTATCATACAAGTAACCTTATTTTATAATACAACATCCCACAGTATATGTTTATTTAAAAAAAAAAAGTATCCTAAATATTCACTGCTTTTATGCTGGGTTTTGTTTTTTGCTTTTGTTGAGTTTTTTGTTGGTGTTTTTTGCTTTGTTTTTTTAAGTAAAACCTTATTGTCTGAGTCAGCACTTATTGCCCCTTTGAGCCAGGCTGAGCTGTTGACAAACAACTGGTCTCTAAAACCTTCGTTGCACAAATCACAGTAGCAAGCTTACAAACAGATAAGTAAGTAGCTCCTGTCAGCGTGGATGCGGCTTCTCAGGAGTCTGTCACATTACCATGACTCACATCAGCAACAGAGCTGGCCTTTCACTGCACCTTGGCCTCTTTACATGTACATTTTAATTACTCTTGTGAAAATTTTTCAGATGTACTATGAAAACTATATACAAGAGTTGTTCTACTTTTGTTACCTCCAAAGTAGCACAGAACACTGTGTCACTGCAGATCAGTACTTTAGGTTTCCATGGCTGCTGGCTTTGTCTCTCTTATGCTCCCAGTTCTACTTAGACCGCTTTTGTTCCTCTCTTCTTCCGCACACTGTTACTTTTTCTCTTGCAACTACCCAGAACAAAGCAGTTGTTCCACTGAATTTCACTGAATTTTTTAGAGTTGGAAGGGACCATAGAGATCATCTAGTCCAACTCCCCTGCTGAAGCAGGACCACCCAGATCATGTCAGATCATGCCACTCAGGATCTGCATTCTGTCACACAACTGGCCCTCCAGCATCGTTGTCACAACGCGCTTTAAAATACCATCTAAATCCACCGCTAGTTTTAAAAAGGGAGGTTTCGGAAATACTGCGTCCTTACCAAGTTTTGTGCAAATGAGGAGCCAGGCATAGCAGCATGACCTTCTCAGTGCTCCCTCAGACGGAAAGGCTGAGGCGGATGCAGCCTCGTCCACCTCACCAGGCTGCGGGCATCGAGCTCACCCTGAGGCACAAGATGGCTGCCCCACAGCATATACAAACAGTACTTACACTATCCCTTGTCTGCTTAACTCTCAAGGGCAGACTTCATAATACCCTAAAACTGAGTCATGAAATTACTTTTTCCTAATTGAATGTTAGCAAGGCTAAATAGGCAGCAATGAGGCCTCTACACCAGAAATTTGTTTTGTCCTCTCAACTCTTTGACGCAGTGCATTTTTATTTTTTTTTCCCAAGTTTGTGCCCTGTACTTACATCTCTGATCATTCAGCTCTATTTTGAAACTTGCATCAGTGCATTAAACTGCATCATTGCCATAAGAAGGTATCTGGCAGTATGTGACTCCAGCTCACATGCTTTGTCAAGATCCTGAGCGTACTCGTATGTTCTCATCAGTTTCCCGTGAATCACTTGTAGTGTTTGCAGAATAAGTACCCACCTCCTTCACACATTTGAGGAACGCCCTGAGTTCTGTTACTACCAATGATAAGATCTCAGGGTCCCCAGCCCTAACACTAAACACTTCACTGATTTTTAAGTGTCAAATGAAGACATTTGAGTGTGGAAACAGCTTCGTGCATTCTTCATTAGAAAATTTATGTTCTTCCTATTCTAATGTGTACTTATTTCAAATAGGATCAGGCAAAGCATAGATTTCTGCTTGATTTTTTTACCACGTGTAGGATGCCCTTTTTTTACAGAGTATCAGTGGTTAAATTAAAATAATTTCTAAGGCTTCCTGGTTTTAAAGCTTCTCTTCCTACTCCTGTTTTGCATTGTCCTTCATTTTTATTTATTGTTTTAGAGTACTTGGATATGCATGCAAGAAGGCTGCAGCATAAGTTTTAATCCAATTGATTGCATTAAATATATTAAACAAGCTTGCCTTAAGAATGCATCAGAAAATGCTTAAGCAGTAAAATTTTACAAATGCACTAAGGTAATTTATTCAGACACCTTGTGTTTAGGAGTCTTGTCTGAGCAAAATGAGCTATCATGAAATTCCTTCAGAGTTCATAAAAAGGAATTTCTTCCTAGTACAAGATGACTGACATAACATTGAAAACTCACTTATTTGGCCAGTTATAACACCAAACTCTTATTTCTGGAAATGAACTATGCCGATAGTTGGAGTGCAAGTTAATGACAGAGCCTATGTTTTGTGCATTATTACTGCAGATTGCTAGAGAGCTGTTTGCTGACACAGAGTGTAAGTTCAAAGTAGCCACACAGCTGCTTTAATTTAGACTAGTTGATATTGAGTCCAGATTACTATCATTCCAACAAAGATTTCTGAGCTATTAGCAGTTTATACAGCCCCATTCTACGGCTGCAGGTCTTTGTTTGGTGCACCAAGACCAGGAAGACCAGCCTCTCCCAAGTCTGTCTAGGCTCTCTGACACAGCTGTACCTTATATACTTCTCCTTCCGAACTTACACATCTACAGGCATCACTATGTTCAACAGTATACATGTACATGTGCTGGGCTGGAAAGGAACCTTCACTTAGCTGCCTTTAGGGATCATCATATATAAAGATTTCCAAAGACATCAAATTCTCCTTTCAAGATTCAGCCTAAGTCCATAATGGGCCAATGGATGGGATTCAAATTCCTCCTCTTTTCCACATCACTGCAAGGGACACAGACCTGCCTTGAATATAAATATGGATTTTTAAGCACACACTACCATTGCATAAACCATAAATATAAAAAATTATCCTGCTAGCAGGTATGGACACAATTCAAATCTCACACTCTCACAGGCTTCTGTAATTTCACAAACCAAAGTAGCTCTTACTAACAGCAACAGCTACATAGAAAACTATACACATTGTTAAAAACCTAATCAATGCTTACCATTAAATTTTTAAATTTTCTGTTTTCTGCAATGTGGAAAAAGCCATCTCTTGTTAAAATCTTGATGTGCTTCACTTCGTTGTTGTACCTGTGGGCAATGAATAACTTATGAATATAAATGTGCTTTTAATCAGATGCAATCAATAATTACCTGAGGCCATGCCCCAATAACACCACACAAATAAATTCTTAGGACAAAATGTATATCTGTGCCAAAACAAAGTTGACATCTAATTAACCAAATATATTTATTGAAGTACAGCTGAAGATTTAGTCTGTATTTAGAAAAAAAATCACAACTAACTGCTCATTCTAATTGGGAATTCCCATATATTTCTTACTTTTATATTCACTTTGATAAACAACATGAAAACAAACAATAATTTGCATCCACAGAATTTATGAACCCACATTTTGCTGAAGCGTCTGAGGTGAAAATGGCTTCAACAAGTTCTCACTGAACTCCATGAAACATTCTTATTCACTTCAGAGAAGCAGATCACATTACACACCAAACACTTGGTTAATCTTACACAATATACTAGACCGTCATTTTTGTAGACCCATTTGCTACACCAGCACTATAAAACCATTGCTATCTTCCTGCTATAAGTTCTGGGTATTTTTGTCAGCAACTTCAGTTTTCCTATATTGACCCTCTTAAAGGTATGATTATATAAATTGAAACAAGTTTTTATTTTCCTTATTTATTTCAAGTATTACATAGATACAAATGATAACAGAAAAACTTTCTGTAGGAGATTTTATTCCACTTACTTAATACTAATTGCATATTCTCCTGACTCTTTGGTCCTGTGCCGCACCAGGTAAGTGCTATTTACTCTGTTGATAAGTTCACTCTCTGCTTGCAATCTTTCCATTGCTCCTGCAAACCTGTAACAGAGAACAATAAAAATTGCCAATGATTTTTTCAAAGATACAAAGATAGGTTTATCAAATATGCAATGCAGAGTCCCAATATACTGCATGTGAAGGGGACCTAAAAATACACCAGTTGCAATTGAATACTGCTTCCAGACCTTTGAATGAAGAGAATAAAGCATGAAAAAAATTCTGCACCGGGGGTACAAATTCTTAATTGGAAAAGTGCTTGCACACATATTGAATACAATATCTGTTAAGAAAAGTACTTGAGCCTGAGCATTAGCCAAATGACTACTGGCTTGAATAGCTCATAAAACCAAATGTTTTTCTGAATCACGCGTTGCAAGTGAAACAATAAAACAGTCATCCAGAACCTTTGAACCTCCCTGACTTCTAGTGGGACTTAACAGAGTGGAGAATCAGCCACCAGCAGCATATTAGGTCAAAAAAAGATCTACACAAAAATTTTATATTTATAAAAAAACACTATTTTATTTGGTTTCATAATTATTCATAATGTTTAAATACTAAAGTTTAATAGGTAGACTAAACATCCACAAGCAAAAAGAAGGAAAAAAACCAAACAACCACCACCCTAATATGTCAAAATTTGAAAGAGCTGATGCTAAGAGTTGAAAGCCAAAAAAGCTAAGACAAATAAGTCACCAATTTTGCAACCTGACTGCATAAGCAGATTTGTGCCCATTCTCTGCCTTGCTGGTTTGGGTGTAACTTCATGAGAGGCTGTCAAAAGGCATTTATTTGCAAAACTAGAGATTAAACTATTAATCGAGGAAAGTGACCTAGCTTCCAGGGGAATTATGCTTATTTTACCATTTTAGGAAGTAGTCTAAAGGCAACCAACATCACAGAACACTACTATGTAAAATTTCATACTATTACATCACTACCAATTAGAAGGGAGCTTTAAATAAAAAGTAGTTATTTTATGAAACGCACAAGGGAACATGCATTTTGAAGTTTATCACAAAACACATGACTTCGTACAGCAAGTATCAGCCTAAAGTAATTTTTCAGTTAAGTATTACAAATCCTTAGAAAATAAAGACTAGTGCCAATGACATGCTTTCTTCTAACAAAATTATAAATAGAGAAAATGTTAGAATTTAATTTAAAATACCAGTTTAAAATATTAAACATTCTATTTGACTTGTTATGAAAAAATCAGTATTTGTTTCAATCCAATTCTGATTCCATATTTGGCAAACTAGAGGAAATCAGAATTTATATGTAAATGACAAAGCATAAAGCCAGTGAAAAACACAAGTGATGCTTGTTCTGTTCTCTCAGAATCACCAAGTCTTTTGAGAAGCAAGCTGAATTCTGTTAAGGAGTTCACACACTACATAACCCTCAGACCAGCAGTGGTTGTAGTTTTGATATACCATCCTTTTATATCTCTACAGCTGGTTTTGGTTTTTTTAATGAAATGGAGAATTATTCACAAGACAATATTTATTTAATGTTATGCTTCCTCTTTATTCACTTAACATGTAAGATCTACTTGCATGCTTTTATTTTACTCATCTCTTACTATTCTATTTCAGACCTGTGGGATGAAGGCTGCACAGCTACAAAGTTGTAAATAAAATCTCAAAATCATTAAGCACTTTATTACATCAGAAATGCTTTTAGGCAACGCATGGCATTGCTTTCCCAAGCCATTACACGAAGCTTTCTTCAGAAACCTAAAAAGGTTAAACCAATATAAATTAAATTGTAATAAACAGAGTTTTCTCTCTATGGCTGCTTTATTTAAAGAGATTCTTGTAAGACTAGACAGGGACTCACCACAGTTGTGAAGAGTAGTCTACTGGTTTAGGAACCTAGGACATGAAAAGATACCAGAGCATGAGGATCACGATTTTTTTCTAATCAACACAAAGTAGATAGCATCAGTTTGCAAAATGAATGTTTTATTTATAGATAATGTTTATACATGCAGAAGATACACAGTATAGTAATCCCCATGAAAATCAGCATTTTACCAGTACCACCTCCCACTGGTGTATGATACTTTGGTATTACCCTACTCTTTTAAAACAACATGTGAAACTTGCCACGTGCTGAAAATGTTATTTTAGTGGAAGTTTACCATACATCCTGCAGACTTATGACCTAATGCCATATATTCTTAGATAAGCAAGTGTTATGGTTTGAGAAAAACCCATAACACTCTATTGTCATTTAGACAATTATTCTATTACCTGATGACCCCTCCCCATCCGGGAAGGGGAATCAGGAAACAGAAGGAAACACAAGGGTTGAAATATAAATAGATTTAATAGACCAAGACTAAACAATTAACAATAATACTAAAGAACCAGTATTAATCCTGATACTGATATAAGATACAGGAATTATACTCAGCCAGTTATATCAGTAGGAAGCTGTGCACTCCCAGCAGTGGACAGCAAATGGCGGACACCGCCAGCGCAAAGGCTTCAGGAGGAAGGGAAGGCCTCAGGGGTTCGGCACTGGGGCAAGGAGTTGTCTGGACCGCAGCCATCAAGGGAGAGAGAGCTACACGCAGCAAACATTTCTAATTTATATTGAATGTGACGTTCATGGTATGAAATAATCCTGTTGGCCAGCCTGGGTCAAATGCCCAGGCCTTGCTCCTCCTTGTCCCTGCACCTGGCAAGGCTCGAAAACA